>BLSH010093178.1:160254-175086 GCA_018402905.1 Glandirana rugosa
TTTTTTTTTTTTTTTTTTTTTTTTTTTAATACCTTCAGGAGTTTGGCTTGGTTTTGACACAACATCTGGAGTATTTGGGCTTCATCTTAGACATGGCAAAGGTACTGCTCCCGTTTGGAGTGCCTATCCCTATGCTATGAGGTGGAGTTTGAGGTTACTGAAGATTCTCTTGATTTGTGTCTGTATAAAGGTACTGGGGAAGATGGTGGCTGTGTGCAATGTAACTCCCATAAGGCTGCTACCTGGTCTTCTCTTCACACATTTACTAAGTGGATGTTCACCCCTCTGTGTATGCCACCTCAGGGCAAAAAGTCTCTAGTGGGAGATTTTTTGGGCTTTGTTGCTGTGCTGCCCATCCTTCATGTTCAGTACTCTGCCACCTCCCTAGTAGTCATAATATGAAGACTGTCCTGTGATATACCATTTAAGAAATTGGGATCTTTTTTTCTTGGCTGGGTGGGAAAAGCTGGCAGGATAACCCAAGTAGCCCTGAATAATTTTGTGTCCTGTGATGTAATCCAAGAAATTTCACAGGTGTTTCATGCAGGATGCACAAAGCTGAAAATTGAAAATGACAGTTTAAAAAAAATTATATATGATTTTATACTTGGTTGAATTATAGAAGACGTTTTAATTATCATGAATTTAAATGAATAAGCATGTCTGCCGTTATTGGCACACTTTTTTTTTTTTTTTTTTTTTTTTTTTTTTTCCTTACTATGCTTTTTAAATTGATCCTGATTGATTTTTGTACTTATTGCAGGACTCCTAGGTGCAGCTCCTGCGGTGTCTCTTCTGGCCAATCCTGCTCTTTCTACCGCTCTCCTGCAGCTGGTACTGCAGGCACAAAGCCCAACACAGGTAAATGAGGTTTTATTTATTTTTATTTCATTTTCCCCTTTCACACATTTTTAGAATCCTGTATTTTTTACTGCAAGTAAATTTGGAACCCTCAAACATTTATAGATTCTGAATGCAGGGTACCTGAATAAAATTGTTGCCTTTGCAGTTTCTTACACATTTATTTGCACAGCTTTTTCTCCAATGCATATTTTCAGGAAATACGCAAACTTTTTTTTGTAAACCTAAAATGGGTTACGTCAAGTAAAATGCCAAACATGTGAAGACTAAAAACTGTTTTTACCCTTAAAATGGTGTGTGTGTGTGTGTCAGTCATAGGTGTTTCAAAAGTCTTTGCAGGTTCTCAATTTATGCATGCGATAAATAGGTGTTTTTAGCTCCCCTATGTGATGACATGGGCAGGTGATGGGCAATTTCTATGGAGATATTGGGCGTCTATTAGACCCCCCCCCCCGGTGTCTCCCTGCCCTCCACTGCAGCAAATCAAGCACAGATCGTACTTGATTAGCTGCTTTGCCACCTACGATATATGGGGAGTGACTGTTCTGAACCCAATACTGATCTTATCCTTCTGTCTTTTGGGCTTATTAGTCATGGGAGCTATGAGAACAAACGATTAAGGGAGTAAATTATGCTCCCAGAGAGTTTACTGAGGAGCCAATCACCGGCTAGAAAAAAATGCCAAGTTAATGGCTGCAGCCATGAGTTTGTTTTAATCGTGTGTGTGTCTGTCTCTGTTTGTGGCAAGTTTGCCATGGCTCCACTTTCTTGTAATCAATCATCTATCCATCACAATATTGTCATAGGCATAGAAAGTGTGGGTGTCCCCCCCTCGATTACTGGCTCCCTTTTCTTGGTAATGTTTCCCTTTTTTATAGGGACATAAGTTTGCCTCAATTTATTTTTATTTTATGTTTTTGATTTTCTTGCAGAAGCCTGGAATTCTGGGAGACTCCCCCCTTGCCACATTATATGGAGCTCTAGGCCTATCACCCCAGCTCACTCCTCCAGGAAAACCTCTTATACCAGATCTAGGAATTGGTGAGTGTTCTATGAATATTTTTTTGTTCTGCTGATGGCAGTGGAGTTTGTTACAAGTAGTAATAAATGACATGAGTAATATAAGGTCGCAGTAATATTTTTAGTAGATACTGGAAAGTTCGAACCAGCAGGTAGATATGTGCCCGCCAAGAGCTCTTCTGAGATCTTTAGACTTCTAAAGTATCTGCACTTTCCACTGCAGTTGGGATTCCTCTAATTTTTGGAATAGATGTATGGGCACCCAACAGGAGCAGTGGGTATACCCTCACAGCCCCTAGGAGATTGTAGAAATCTGTGAAAGGTGCTTTGCTCCAGGACTACCCAGTTGTACCAGCATGCGTCATCAATGAACTGAAATCCTGTTTACCTGATGGTAAGGTTTTAAATCTGACCACCAGACACACAACTTTCATTTAATTATATTTCTCAGTAGCCACAAAAAATATAAATGGTGTGCCCAAAATGCTTTTTGAAAATCAAGATATTAGTCATGGTGACATCACTGTACTGTACATAGCCTGAGCGGAGCTGTGGGTGTGGTCCAGCAGGCTCCACCTACTACAAGCTGGCTGCAGAATACATTGAGGGGGCGGAGACAAGAACAGTCACCCTGCTCAAAGGGAGAGAGCAGCAGTGACTGTTTATTACAGGAAGCTCTTTCACACTGGATTAGTGCACAGATCTGGAAGAGATACAAAAAGCACACTGATTCTAGGATGAATACACACTCCTCTTGGATTTAGGCAATACGTGCTTATCCTGGAGTTCCCCTATAAACAGCCAGTCCACATGTATGTAAACTTTATTACCTGGGGTCCTTTTGTTCAACTGCTCCCATGACCTAGGCATACCTGCCAGGTGCTCAGACTTTTCTATATTGTTGCAGTTCACTGTTCCCCTGGTCTAAAGCATAATTCAGCCAGTGACTGGGGCAGCTCTGTGACATTAGCCAGCTGGCAGCAGTTTCTGGGTCACACGAGGGCACACAAGGTCACTCCTGTGACGCGATAGACTAGAGTGTGACCAAAAAAAGCTTTGTTCTGATGTTTTAGATCTCCTTGAAAATAATGCAATAAAAAATAAAGGCATTTTTTTGAGAGGAATGTAAGACCCCCATACACACTATTAGTTCTGCAGATTTCTGTCTTCAGATTTACCAAAACCATAATAGAAGGTCAAACCTTAGGAGTTTTAATTTGTTTACAATCAGTCAGGCCCTTGCACTACATGGGTTTTGGTAAATCTGCAGAAAATCTAATAGTGTATGAGGTCTTAGATTGCCAAGTGAATTGGTTTTAATAGAAAACAATGGGGTTGGTTGGTTTACTAAAACTGGAGAGTGCAAAATCTAGTGCAGCTGTGCATGATAGCCAATCGGCTTCTAACTTCAGTTTATTCTATTAAGCTTTGACAAAAAAAGAAGCTGATTGGTGTCTCTGAAAAGCTGCACCAGATTGTGTGCTCTCCAGCTTCAGTAAAGCAACCCCATGGTGTATAAAGCCTGAGCAGTGGAGCCGTCTGCTATCACTTTTATGGTGTGGTTTAGAACATGAAGCCAAGCGCCTCATGGGGTAAAGTCCCTGCTTTTCTTTCTGCCTACATAAGACCTGGGTTAATACGTTGGTTTGTCCTTACTCTTCTCACTTGCTATATAAAAACCTCATAAAAGCTGACACTGGTAGCTGCCTAGACAGTGCTAAAAATACTGTAGTATGCCAAGTTCATAGCAAAGAAAGACGTGTATGCTTTTCTCTAGTGTGATCTCATTGTGGCCTCTGTTAAATGTGGATGAGCCTGAAGCACAGTGACAGTTGACTTTTCTCTTTCCTTACATTCTAGGAGGCTCCCTTCCAGCTGTGGGTGTTCCATCTGATTTGGGTACCCCCCAGCTACAGCAGTTTTTAGGACCTCAGCCACCAGACTGGGATAGCCCCCCACCTACCCCTGTTTTAAGCTCCATTCTTGGTGGGCTACCAAAGACCACAGAGCCAGTGGTACGTACTAAGCTTAGTCTCCAGTGGCAAGGTACTGCAGGACTGTTTATCCCAGTCCTACCAAAGTGTTAATGTTGGATCTGCCTGAAATTTTATTGCTTTCTGTGTTCCCGTAATGAAGAAATGTCCTCACAAGAGCTCTTATTACCTATACTAAAATCTTTAGTGGACCTGTAATGTTAACCTTTTTTCACGGCTCATCAAAGCAGCATCTCTGGTTCTAATGGCTGTCAGGAACATACCCCAACATTTTAAAGCATTACTAGAAAATCTGCACACTTGGGATGTGTGTGGAAGCTGACATTTGTCCAAGAGCTTGTTGGGATGTGTGAAGGTTGTGGATCCAGCCAGTTCTAACAATAAAATCAATCCCTATGGTGCCCTGGTGTCTGGAGCAGGGGTTAATCACCAGTCGCATGGCTCAAGGTTTCAATTGTAATCAGAATGGCTGCAGTAGAGATGAAAGTGCATTGTGTGTGACAAAGGCCCTACCAATTTGGGGATGGTTCTGTTTGACATGGATGACCTCTTTAGCTAAATGTGATGTGTATGGTGTGTGGGTTTTTTTTTTTTTTTTTTTAATATTCTTTACCACTTGAAGACCAGGCCTATTTCTGAAGCTTATTGCTTAAAAGTTAAAATCTAGTGCGCAAAAAAAAAATTATTTGGAACCCCCAAATTATAAATACAATTAGATATACACACATGCATATATACTCTCTCTCCTGCACTTCAGATCTATACCGTGCCACAGAGAAACACCTAGTATTGTCAGCAGCTGCTAATACACATAAACATTATAGAAGCAGAACAATTTACCATAAACCATAACGAACAGGTGAAACCTAGGTAAAAGCAGTGCTAATATAGCAATGCAGCACACTCAAAGGGACATAAACACCCAGTGCATATATAGGTGTTCAAAGAAAAGTCCATAAAATAATCCTTGAACCATCTCCAATTGAGAGCTGGAGAACCTCTGCACGATGTGAGATCCACTCGTGACACCTTAATCCCACCCGGATGTGCACTTACCGACCTATATGCCGCTCATTCTCTTGTTCAGCACATGCGCATAACACTCCCAGATCTCAGAGGCAAATAACCTCATAGTCCAGAGCTACCGAGACTCAGCAAGCATTCATAAGGGGAAAAGGAAAGTGCCACATTGTTGTGACTAATAAAAACTTGGTTTTAAACAATATCACACTAACACCCCTATGCAAATGCACTTACAAAAACTCGGGTTTAATTCGCTTTAAACAGAAATGAATTGACGCTGAACATCTGAGTCCTCGCAGACACCAGACCCAGCTCACTCACTCGTCCAGCAGGTACAGGATGTCACTTCCGCTTAACAGTCTGTCAACATGAGTTGCCATGCAGCCATATCAGACGTGTTTAGTCACTCGGACCTCCGCTTGTATATATCTTGGCGGTTGTTGCAATATTTTGTCACTGTATTTGCGCAGTGGTCTTTCAAACACAATGGTTTTCTAAAAAAAAAAAAAAAAACTTATCATAGCTAGCCCAATTTTTTTTGTATAATGTGAAAGATGTTACACCAAGTAAATGAATACGCAACATGTCATACATTAAAATTGCGCGCACTTGTGGAATGTCGACAGACTACGGCACT
Organism: Glandirana rugosa; assembly: GCA_018402905.1. Lineage (NCBI taxonomy): Eukaryota > Metazoa > Chordata > Amphibia > Anura > Ranidae > Glandirana > Glandirana rugosa. Next base: position 165,790 of record BLSH010093178.1, read on the forward strand.
TAAATCTCCATAATGACTTTCAAAAAAAAAAATGGTTGCTCTTTTAGTTAGAGGATGTCTTGTGCTAGAATTCTTGCTCTCGCTCTATCGTGGCAATACCTCACTTGTGTTCTGAACATTGTTTACGTTTGCAGGCGTGACTTGCATTTGCTTTGGCGAGCAAGCACAGAGGGATGAGACACTTTTTAACCCCCCCCCCCCGTGCCCCTGCTGTTAACCTTCACAATGCCAAAGACGGCCATTCAGGGTGGTATTTGATGACTGTGAATGAGGCACTGCAGGGACGATTTTTCAAAGAAGCAGTTGCCTGCAGGTAAAGGGATAAGCACCATTAGACCTGGTGTGACAACAAATTGTCCAGGACTCACTAGTGTCATGTTCAGCTGTAACTAGCTTTTTCCTGCAAACTGGAACAGTTGCCCATGATTTACAATGTACTCTTGCATAAAAATTACAGATGTCGCTCCTTGGAGAACCACCTGTCCATTCTGGGCAGTTCTTGAATTTCCATGGGCGGATCCCGAGCACAACCTCACTGGGTAAGCAGCAGGTGATGGGAAGTGGACAGTGTGTGCTACTATTGAACTTGAATGTGTTAAACTTGTGCTTTGCCTCTTCTAGGTCAAGCAAGTAAACCAGCAACCTATAAGCAAAAAGCAGCCTTGCCCAGGGTTCCTCTTGCTTCCTTGCAGGAGTCCATGCTGACGCCTACAGAGGGCTATCCTTTTGACTTTCAGGCGGTAAGAAGACAATGTGGTGTGTGTCCTATCAGTGGACCTGTCTGCTTTATGATGAATAATATCTTGTGGGGGGTGATCATTCGAAGCTCCTGTACATGTTACTGTGACCGCTGAAGCAGACAACACGGTGCATGCCAAATGAGGGGCAACTACACTAAAGCAAGTGGCAAAGCTTGTGTTGCTTTCTCTGACAGGCGGGTTATATACAGATCCTATTAGGAGTTAACTAGGCAAAGAAGAAAGCAATCTGGCCCCTCCCAGGGGGCTGTCCTCTCTTCCCATATAATCCTCCTACTCTGCTCAGTACATCAGTTTTAATATGCCTAGTGCAAGCAGTTGACCTGGCTCTTATGGGACCTGCGGTTAGAATTTCTGCTACCGCTTTTTTATTTTTTTTCTCAAGCTAATGAAGACTACTATCAAGAAGCCAGCTGAGGCATTGAGGGTTCCTGAAAAAATCCTGTACCTTCCCCAGCATGGCCAACCGATGCAAGCCAGTCCCAGAATATAGTGGGTCCCACCGCATTGTGCCCGTTCCATGCGGATCCCCACTTGTGCCCAGTGTCCGGATGTGATCCTGTTCAGGGGCTTGTGGCCAGCAGCATTCCTCCCCAGCTGGGTAGAAAAGTCTGCGACTGGGTGGCTACCCGCTGCGCCCGTCAGGAGTGGTGAGTGAGCCACCCTCTGCCCCCCAAGGGGGGCCGCAGCTCTCCTGGGTCCTTTTGCCCCTTCCTCCCCCACCCCGCACCCCGCTAGCACTATGTGCAGGCCGCCATATTGCCGTAGCCGCGGCCATTTCCCCTGGAATTTTCAATACCATGCTCTGGTGGCCATTTTGCCGGAGCCTCTGTGTTCAGCAGCCCTTTGGCCTCTAGCGGATGTCCTCGGCGGCCATATTGAAGTCCCTGCATGCTGTGAAAAACGTGCTGCTGCCGTTTTTCCTTTCACTTTGCTGGGACAGTGTTGCTGGCTGCTGACAGCGCAAGCTCTCTGGTGGTCCACAGGACGTTGTTTGGTGGCAAAGACGGCAAGTATAGCTGGTTTCCCGGGGTTGCTGATGGCTGTGGGTGCAGTCCTCTTGGGTCTCCCTGGCGTTCTGAGGGGCGGTGGTGTAATTACATTGTGGGGGTGCCGCTAGTGGCTGTTCACTGTGGGTGCGATGGCAGATGACCCTGCAGGGCCCTCTGAAGAGGACTTGGATGCAGCGCAGCCTGCGTTGGGATCCCTGGTGTCCCTAGATCAGCTGCGGGTGGTTTTTGGGCAATTTTTTTCCTGGGGGGGCGAGCAGGGGCCCCTAGAAAGCGCCCTCTTGTTCTTCAGGGGAGGATTCTGAACTGAAAGTACTGTCATGGGTTACGGGGACCCCCGTGGAGCTTTCTGAGGCTGAACTTTATCCCTTTAGATGGGGAGGAAGACCAGGGGGCGAAGGCAGCGCGCGAAAAAGTATTGGTGTCTGCAATAATTGTTGGCGTCCGTGCGTCTTTGCGATTTGAACCAGGATGGTGAGTCTCAGACGTCTACTTATGTCTGCGGGACTGCCAAGCCCCCTAGGTCACCGAGAGCTTACCCTTATAATACATTTTTTTATCATTTGATCTATCAGGAATGGCAGCGCCCGCAGCATTCCTTCACCATGCCTAAGCGTTTCGCTATCCGGTATCCCTTTTGAGGATAGTTTTACAAAAAAGTGGGCGTCCCCTTTGGTGGATCCACCGGTGACACGACTGAACAAGGCGACGACTATTCCCCTGGAGGGGTCGCCGTCATTTAAGGATCCTGCCGATAGGAGGACTGAGCCAGTGTCTAAGGCACTTTTCATTTTGGCTGGTTCGGCCTTGCGACCAGCCCTGGCATTTGCCATGGCGGCGCAATATCTATCTGAATACACGGTGGAGCTGTCTCTTCGGGTCAGGTTTTTTCGTGCCCCTGGCGCAGTGGGCAAGGCTGCTGCAGGGGCCTGTAAAAGACCCTGGCAACGCAAGAACAAAAAGGCAGAGGATAAGCCCTCCTCTGCATGATGGGTTGCCCCCACCCGACAATCGCGTGGGGGGGACATTTTTCTGGGGTTCGCAGACAGGTGGACTGCCCGCATTTCCGACCGGTGGGTGCAGGAAGTGGTTTCCCCCGGGTACAAGATAGAGTTCAGCACTCTACCCCCAGACTGGTTCTTTCCATCAAACTCAAGACTCCCGCATCAACGTCGGAAGGCTTTTAGGAGCGGATCAGGCCAGAGGGTGATTGTGCCGGTGCCTCAGCCAGAGAGGTTTCACGGTTTCTACTCAAACCTATTTGTGGTCCCCAAAAAAGGAGGGGGGGTAAGGCCAGTATTGGACCTGAAGGCGCTAAACTTATGTGAAAATTCTGGATGGAATCGGTCGTGGCCGCCCTGCATCAAGGGGACTTCCTGGCGTCCCTGGACATCAGGGACGCGTATCTCCATGTTCCCATTTGTCTCCAACACCAGCGCTTTCTGCGCTTTGCAGTGGGAGATCTCCATTACCAATTTGTAGCTCTGCCCTTCTGTCTGGCCTCGGCTCCTCGGGTCTTCACCAAGTTGGTGGCCCCAGTGGTTGCCCTGCTGCGGCAGAGGGGCATCGCGGTGGTAGCTTACTTAGACGACTTGCTTCTGAGAGCGGAGTCTGCCTCTGCCCTGGAGGAGAGTGTGTCCATCACCATGGCCTCGTTAAAAGACTTTGGTTGGCTGATCAACCTGCAGAAGTCACCATTGATCCCGTCTTGTCGCCTGGAATATCTGGGTCTGATTCTGGACATGGAGCAGGCAAAGGTGTTCTTACCCCCAACCAAACTGCAGTCCCTGCAATCGGCAGTGCGAACCTTACTGTCTCACCGGCAGTCATTACGGTTCTGTATGCGGGTGCTGGGGTTCATGGTGTCGGCTTTCGAGTCGGTACCTTACGCTCAGAGCCACGCTCGACTACCGTATATACTTGAGTATAAGCCGACCCGAATATAAGCCGAGGCACCTAATTTTACCACAAAAAAATGGGAAAACTTATTGACTCGAGTATAAGCCTAGGGTGGGAAATGCCCACTCCATCCACTGTATTCCACATATTGTGTCAGGAGTATACAGCTCAGCATCATAGGTGGGGTATATTGCAGCCAGTAACACAGTATGCAGCCAGTACACAGGTATTGTGGCCATTACACAGATATTGTAGCTAGAACACAGGCATAGTAGCCAGAACACAGGTACGATATAGCAAGAACACAGGTATTGTAGCCAGAACCATTACACAGACAATCGCCATTACATTATAGGGGCCATTACATTACACTGACAATCTCCATTACATTGCAGGGGACATTACCGTATCTCTTCTCTTCAGCCTGCATGTTCAGCCGCTCCGAGCCGCGCTTCCGGCTCCGTCCAGCCCCCCCGCCCACAGCAGAGTGACAAGCCAATCACTGTCAGTCACTGTGCACTGCAGCCAACAAGCCTATGTATGTGCGCTGTTCATCGCACATACATAGAGCTTTCAGACCAGACGCTGACTCGAGTATAAGCCGAGGGGGGCATTTTTCAGCACAAAAAATGTGCTGAAAAACTCTGCTTATACTCGAGTATATACAGTACTTCAGCGAGCGATTCAGTCTCGGTGGGACAGATCCCCACTGTCTCTGGACCAGTTGAATTGGCAGAACAGGGTTTCCTTGGCCTGATGGCTTCGGGCACCAGCTTTGACGAGGGGAAAATCGTTTCTTCCCTTGACATGGTCAATCGTCACGACGGGCGCCAGCCTGTCGGGCTGGGGGGGTGTCCTGGGATCTCTCTCGACCCAGGGTTGTTGGTTGGCGCAGGAGTCTCGCCTTCAGATCAATGAGCTAAGGGCGATCAGACTGTCCCGCTGGACGGCGAGGCTACAAGGGCTACCGATTCGGGTTCAGTCGGACAATGCCACAGCGGTGGCGTATGTGAACTACCAGGGCGGAACGAGAAGAATGTAGTAAGAATGGTGGCAGACTCCCCCTGGCGCCTCCCGCTGCGAGACGATCTGCTGTCTCAGGGACCGATTTTGCACCCTGCTTTACACTCGCCGGCTTTGACGGCCTGGCTATTGAATCCCAGGTGCTGAGGGACAGGGGTGTCGATGACTCAGTAGTCCCTACCATGCTGAAGGCGCGCAAGTGTACATCGCAAAAAATGTATTATCGCACCTGGAAGGCCTATATTGCATGGTGTGAGGCGGAGGGTTGGAACCCCTGCTCCTATGTGGTGTCCAGGGTCCTGACTTTTTTCTTTCTTTTCTTATTCAGGGCCTGAATAAAAAATTGGCCTTGAGTACTCTCTAGGGCCAGATATCGGCCTTGGCTATTTTTTTTTTTTTTTTTTTTTCCCAACGCCCTTTGGCGACGCAAGGCACAGGGACCATATGAAATGGTCTGCTGGGCAAGATTCAGCATGTACATGTATTGTATAGGGACTAGAGTCCTGCATGGAGCCTTGCCATTAAATTAACTGATAATCTCTAGGATAAATTGAACTGATTTTCAGACCAGGCCTTCTCATGCAACACGAGTAACTAAAATGCTCTTTTGGCTGAATGGGTACAAATTGCCAGGCTTTTCTTCAGCAAATCAAGTTTAAAAGACTTCCCAGAAGAGGAATAGATGGGATATAGCTAAACTTGGTGTACCTAATCAAGCCATGTGCTGCCATGACTAAATGAAACCCTGACACAGCAGAAGCACTACATGGGCAAATCTGAAATATGACAATTTTTTACCAAATATTCCGCACTTCGTTTTTACAACAAAAAAAACAAGCAGGTTGTCTTATCTACCCTATTCACTGTATAGTGTTCCCAGTAAACGGAAGGTCCACTTTTTGATGTGACTCTTCTATGTGTATACACTCATTTTTATTTTTTATTTTTTTTCTTTCTTTTCCTTCTATCTTGTCAGGAGCTACCATCACGGGCCTTTTCCCAAAACCGAGACCATACTGTGCCAAATCTGAGTGCATTGGAGCCCAGGAATAAGGTAATCATCTCCTGTGTCCTGTAAAGCTTGGCATCCACAATTAATAAGTAATCACTACATGGGTTGTGTTGCCACCTTAAGGTGAATGGGCACTGGTCAGGAAGAAAGTTGGGAATCTCTGCCCAGGTGTATATAGTGGCAGTATTTTAATGTAAAACGCTTTATAAGCTGTGGGGGGAGGCAGATGAACTATTGTCATATTACTGGTTTTAGTAACCCTTTCATGATGGTGTCCAATCACAGCGAGAGCGGGTCTGGCTGCACGCATGCGCCACAGACCCAGGAAGCGGAAACAACGTACAGATACGTTGTTTCACACAGCCAGGCCGCGGTGTGAGGTCTGGAAGCTGGTATACTTGCATCTTCCCCAATTATTGGGACTAGTAAAAGTAATCTGGCAATTTTTTTTTTTTTTTTTCTTGTTTTGCTGTTCTTTTTATATTTGCTTTTCATTAAAATGCTAGCATATCTAGAAGCATACATAGAATCATGAATTGAAATGCTTGTGGTGGTTTAAAGTCATTCTGAAAATTATTGTAACTGTAAGCATCACCCAGGAATGTCTTCTACAGGTTTCACCACCTTCGAGATATCGAGAGCGCAGTAGCAGCATGCCAGCTCCTCTGCCTCCATTTAGCGCTGGATCCCCTACCTCTTACTTCACCAGTGGATTGCAGGCTGGGCTGCAGCAGACTCACCTCAACAAAGTGAGAAGCCTGTTTGTACTGGAGCCAAAGCTGGTTGAATGATGGGATGTTGTGGTGTTGGGTTATATTTATATCTTGCATCTGATGCAAACTGGTGTGTTTATTGCAGGCTGTGGGCATGCCACCTACCAGTCCAGGCGGAGTGCTTCTGGATTATGAAGATCAAGTGCTAACCTCTGGAAATTCCTGTAAAGTAAGATCTGTGTTTGTGTGGGTGGTTTTTATTTATTTTTTTTTTCCCCCTGGGGAAATGCAACAAACCTCTGAAGAGAAATGGAAGTATTTCACATTATTATATTGGGCAAGTATTTTTACCAGGTGGGCTACACTCATGAGGTGGGTGGTCCTGGGCAAAAACCGCTCCAGGAAAAGCCTTGGTCATCTAGTCTTGCTGCTGGGAGAATAAAGCCTCGTACACACGGTTTGACGGTCGTACGACCGAATGGCTCAAATCGTATGTTGGCTGTTGTAGCTAGCATACTGACTGCACTACACGATTGTACGACCAAAGAAAGAACGTTCAGGTGCATGTAATTGGCATACGGCCGTTCCTGACTTCTGAGCATGCGTGTTTTGCACAATACAACTTGTTGGACCAACTTCTCTGTACACACGATACAACAGTCGTATGAGCGCTTGTTGGTACTACCAAGTTTTCTAGTTTGCTCATACAACTCCCGTTGTACGTCGGCTGTTCGCACGTACTAACGATCGATTTTCGCGTACAACAGTCCGTACGACCTGTTGATTACGATCGTTGTCCCGTGTGTGCGAGGCTTTAGACTGCCTGAGTCTAAAGCCTTGTACACAATGCAAATTTCAGATGGGATTTTTCATCCGAAAAAATTTGCCCGTTGAAAGGAGCATACCAATGGTAAGAATTACGGACAGTAATTCTTACCATTGGTATGCTCCTTTCAACGGGCAAATTTTTTTTTACGACAAAAGCTGGATGTGCAGACTATAAAATCTTTTTCGTATGACAACTCAACAGCCAATTTTCGTATCCTCAAAAAAAAAAAAAAAAAATCGTATGATCATGATTACACATCCTCAGAAATGAAAAAATACGTACAAAAATATTCATCACATTGCGTCACTTCTGACGTGGAATTTGTCGTACAAAAATGTTCATATTCGTACGGTCTTCACTTTCGACACAAGACTAGCATCCAACAAAAAACTGATGTTCTGTTGTCCAAAATTCTCAGTGTGTACGAGGTTTAAGTCTGCTTGTTTGTAAACTGGGAACGGGAGAGATGCTGGGTGCAACTAATGGAGTACAAACCACTTGAACACACATACCAGGAAGAATTGGTTAAAGTATAACTGAAGGCAAAAACTTTTTTTTTAGTTTTGGATAGAGTAGAGACAGATTAGAGCCCTGTCCATTTTTATTGCTGTCTGTGCCTCCGTCAAGGAGATTCACCCTTTGTCCTGTTTACCATTTTATAAAGTAAAAAAAACCCAAATTTTGGGTTGTCCCCAGAAAAGTAATAGATGAGAAGTCTTCCAATGGAGACACTAGTTCTGGTAACTTGTGGGTCCCCAAGAAATTCCTTTAATTTGCAGAGATTTCCTCTCACTTCCTGTATGGCTATGGTACAGGAAGTGATGGGAAATCTCCAATGGGACAGATGGTGAAAAAAAAATGTCAGGGGTTATAACCCTCTTACTCTATCCAAAATGGAAAAAATAAATTTTTCCCATTCTACCTTAAGTGTAAAAGGGAATTGTATATGTGTATGTGTGTATGTGTGTATGTGTGTATGTGTGTATGTGTGTATGTGTGTATGTGTGTATGTGTGTATATGTGTATATATGTATGTATGTGTATATATACTTGCACCAAGCAGCCCCAATTTTATTTTTGGGTGACGCCCCCCCCCACGCTCAAGGGTTTTTATATTGAGGCATGGGAAGCCCTGTAACCTGCCCAGACCAATTATTTGCTTTCAGCGCTGTCGCATTTTGAATGACAATTGCGCGGTCATGCGACGTTGTACCCAAACAAAATTTGCGTCCTTTTTTTCCCACAAATAGAGCTTTCTTTTGGTGGTATTTTATCGCCTCTGCGTCATTTCTGATCACCGCTATAAACAAAAAATGAGCGACAATTTTGCCAAAAATATTTTACTTTTTGCTAAAGTACAAATCCATTTAAAAAATTATTCATCAGTTTAGGCCGATATATATTCTTCTACGTATTTTTGGTAAAAAAAATTGCAATCGGCGTATATTGATTGGTTTGCGCAAAAGTTATCGCGTCTACAAACTATGGGAATTGATTTATGGCGTGTTTTTTTTTTTATTTATTTATTTTTTTACTAGTAATGGCGGCGATCTGCGACTTTTTTTTTTTTTTTTTTTTTTTTTTTTATTTTTTTATCGGGACTGCGATATTGCAGCAGAAATGTCGGACCTTTTTTACACATTTTTGGGACCAATGACATTTATACAGCGATCAGAAATTTAAATATCCACTGATTACTGTGTAAATGACACTGGCATTGAAGGGGTTAACCAGCAGAGGGCAGTGAAGGGGTTAACAAATGTTCCCTGGGTGTGTTCTAACTGTGGGGGGCGGGGCTGGCCGGGACATGACAGATCTAACTGATCCCAGTGACAGGGATCAGTAGATCTGTTATGTTCCCCTTCACAGAACGGGGAACCGCCATGTTTACAACGGAGGTTCCCCGTTCTGCAGCTCTGTCAGGCGATCGTGGGTCTCGAGCGGACATCGAGTCCGCCTGACCCACGGGCACGCGTGCCGCTGCTGCCACCAGGGGGCGCGCACAGGGGATGACGTCCCGGCATTTCAGATCCGCGCTGGAGCCGTACTTCGG
>BLSH010093178.1:180608-194876 GCA_018402905.1 Glandirana rugosa
TTGATGCGCAAGTGTTTCTTGGCTATATGTGTAAACTGTAACCACTTGGGGCCCTTTTTAACATGGATGTTCCAATCGGGTACACCTTTCAGTTTTCCAGGCAGACTCAGAACCTCCATTCTTCTCTATGGAGTGGTGGAAGTCAGCAGACGTGTCTCGGCTCACACCATCCGCCATCCAGTCTGCAAAAAACAGATGGTTGTCCGTTCCCCATCCGTCCATTGACTAGGAACGGCCAGACAGTCTGTTTCCATCTGCCCACCCTGTAGAGAACAGTGGGCTGTGTCTGCTCTGCATTAGTGGACCTGTCACCTGCCTGCTCAGCAGGAATCTGTTGGGAGTTCCCCTGCTGAATGGGTGGATCTTCTGCCTTTGGCCTAATCAAAAAACGATTTGTGTTATCTTAATATGTAATACACACCTGGGACAGCCAGATTTGCTCACTACACACTTTTATGTTCTGCTTCCTGCTTTGATGTGCAAGGATTTTCTGATTGTCTCATTTGTCTAATATGCAGTCGTTGAAGGAGTGAATCTACTTTACCACTAATGGCTAGTTGATGTCTAAATTACAAACTGAAGAAGCGGTGCTACTACCCATGTAGCATACTGATAATGGAGATCCCAGGTGCTCGATCCAGTCGTTTAGTTGAGTAGATAATGCAGAGATGATCCACACCAGTTGCTCAAAAAAAAAAAAAAAAAAAAAAATGTATTCATAACTAATGCCTCATAGGCTGAAAAAGCATCAACTGATCTCATTTACGTTTGTAAACTGGATTTTGAATAAATTACTTTTTTCAATCATTTTTATTCATAAGCTAGTGTTTTCAGCCGTGTGTGTGTGTGTGTGTGTGTGTGTGTGTAATAAATATATATATAATTTTACACACATGCTCCTCATAGGCTGAAAACACTAGCTTATGAATAAAAATGATTGAAAAAAGTAATTTATTCAAAAGCCACAGTTTACAAACGTACATGAGATCAGCCCAATTAAGCCCTTCACTCTTAAGAGTGCCTTTCTCTGGATCAGACATCCCAGACCTGTGGGCTCAACTGGTGCTTTTATAGGAGTTGCAATCCTTACCCCCCCCTCACTGCTGGTTTCCCAAGTTTACTCAGATTTTCAGGACATCCTGAACCATCTCTTTTCCCAGAGAGCAGTCATTCCAGTACATCTGGTAGACCGATTCAAAGGTTTCTATTTAAACCTGTTCATGTTACCCAAAGGCAGCAAGGATATTTCTTCTATCTTGGACTTAAATATGTACTTCCTAGTTGTAAAGTATCATTTGGAATCTGCACAGTAAGTTATTGCCTCTCTGAGACAAGGGGAATACTTGGCATCTCTAGATGAAATTCAAGTTATCCATCTGCTTATTTCCATTTACCCATATGTACCTCATAGTATTAGACAAACATTTCCAGTTTGTTGCACTGCCATTTGACCTAACCTCTGCTCCCAGAGTACTCACAAAAGGTACTTGCGCCCCTACTGGCCCTCTTAAGAACTCAGGCATTCAGGTCAGAGGGTATCTAGATGACCTTCTCCTGAAGGGCTCCTCCCCCTTCCAGCTATCTGCAATATGCTACAGGACTATTTAGATACTTGGCGTTTGGTTGGGTAATCAACCTCCAAAAATCTGGTCTTCAACCTTCCCTTTCCCTGGAGTACTTGGACCTTGTTCTAGACACAGCCCAAGGAAAATCTTTCTTCTAATAAAAATAACTGCTTTCTTAGATCTCATGTTTGGATCTTGGGATTAAAGAAAAAATCTCTCTGATATTCTCCATGAGCCATCTGGGCCTCATGGTGCCTTTCTTTGAGACTTTTCACCCCATTCTATTCAAGGCCTCCAACACAACATCTTGTTGGCATGGAACAGACATGCTGCCAATGTTGACCTGCCCATGCTTCGATCTAGCAAAACAAGGAACTCTCTGGCTTGGTGGAAGGCGACCACAACAAATGATATTCTTTCAGGTTGGGGGCAGGAAGTTCACATCCCACTGTCAGAACACAGCATTGTATACTGTATGTAGCTAATGCTACATACAGTTTATACAAGACATGGGCTCCTTCTTTGTGATCTCCCTATTGCTTGCTACCAAACCAAGGCTTGCTTGCAGTGAAAGGGGTTATATTATGTCCTCCGCAGCTTGTTCTTTGTTTTTCCAGTGGCCAGTCACCGGAAGGTAGCCATGTAATCCATGGTGAAGACTAAATATCTTGCGTCTCGAACGGTACGCTAAAGCCTTCTACACACGGTGCGACGGTTGTAGGAAAACAAATGTACAACCGCTTGTTGTACGATCATCCGACCGTTAGTACACACGATCAGAACGGCTGACGCGTGACTGTTGTACAACAGAAGTTGGATGAGCAGACTAGAAAACTTTGGTTGTACAACAAGTGGTCGTACGACTGTTGTATCGTGTGTACAGAGAAGTTGGTCCAACAAGTTGTATGTGCAAAACACGCATGCTCGGAAATCAGGATCGCTCGGAAGTGCCCATTCATGTAAACCTACGTTCCTAATTCACAAATCACATTCACCCGAACTTCCTTTTTATACGCTTGTAACATGTCAAACTGAGTTACAGGCAAGTCCAAAATTTTTTTTTTATTTTTAATAAAATGGGGAATTAGAACCCCTGTAAAGTTCTATCATAGAGATTTGCTTTCACTTCCTATCAGTGACAATTCGACCAGAGGTAAAAATTAGGGATGCTCCTTTGACCTGCGCAATTAGTGCTATACCATAAACAAATTTGTACAAATTGCAGAGCTGCCCATTGTAAGGTTAGAAAACCTATACGTGATATATGAGTATTATATAACCACACTCCCTAATGGTTTGAAACCAAAATTATGAACTGCATTAAAAACTTTTTAAAATTAAAGATTTCCTAAAAAAAAAAAAAAAATATTATCCAAGCTAAATAAATACAAATTAAGTGCTTGAATAAGTAACAAGTGCTCAAATAAAGTGCAATGTCCATAAAATCGCCACCAGGTGTCTCCAAACTGGATGCAAATGGTAAATTGTCTGCTGTCTTCTTAACAGTTCCACACCAAAGTGATTACATTTTCTCCACCAACACTAAACACAGCCCACTCACCGGACTCCTATGACCCCCATTACAGGTAGTCACAGATAGCAGAATAAGGATGCCGTTTCCGATATTCCTCTCGGCTGATCAGTGAGACCAGCAAATATTAGACACAGGCTAGATCTCCCACAAATGGTAAATAGGAGGATACCTCCCATGGTGAAGTGCGTAATGTTTATTAAAATACACACTATAAAAGTTTCACATACAATGAATACGATTCAACAGAGCTCACAATTTTTGCAGGAATATCGATAAGCGCTCCACCTGCATTCCACAATGGCGGAAATGTGTTACGCAAGATTCCATCCAACGCGTTTTATCAGCATGTCTGACGTCATATGCTTTAATTTGGGAGCGTGGTTACATAATACTCATAATTGCAGCATTGGCAGCCTGTCCATAAGGGACACGGGCGCCGCCCCTCTAATCCATGCGTCCGGCCCCTAATCTACATGCAGGGTGCCGGACGCATGGATTTCTATTGAGTTTTTTTTTTTTTTTTTGGAAGGTCATGATTAGAGCCGAAGAGTTAGAATTGCAGTGTACAGGGAGCCTTGTCGGGGCCTGCAGCTTACGCATACACTTGCAAATGTGTGTAACCAATCCCCTGCCTTTTAAACGCTACTGTTAGACACGTGAATTTGGTTGGTTGCAAACTGGTCAGTAAGTTGAGCTTGGAATTCTTTGGTTTTTGTTTGTGTCCGCCCTTCCATAGCTCCATACTGTAATGGCCAGTTATAGGTGGGGGCAGTGACTTTAGCTTGGATTAGAGCCTAAGGCCTTAATTGGCTTCAAAAAAGGGTGGGCTCGGGGGGTGCAGAGCACGGCTTCCCGAGCCCACCCAGTTGTGTGACAAGAACAAATTAATATTCGCTATTGTCTTCCTAATTCTCCTGGCCAATTAGGAAGCGAGTCATAAGACCCGCTTGGCCAAAAGGAGAAGCGACCATATTGGCCACCAAGGGGGAGGAGGAAATGCAGGGGAAGCCACAGAGGAGAAGGAGGAGACGCAGGAAGGAGCCAAAGCTGCCCGCAACCTAGATGGGGTAAGTGCGGGGCTGGTGGGCGGACGAGCGAGCCCCCCCTCCCAAAAAAAAAATATGGAGCACCAGCCGCTACTGAATTCCACCATTCAGGAATGGAGGGAATATACCCAAGAGGGGCACTGACAGCAAGAAAGGGTTCTAATCTTCCCTTATTCTCACAAAACAAAATAGTATTTCACCTTACGTTCACTGACAGACGCAGCTCTTCATTGACTTTGTGGGGTTTTATGTTCGTCCCACTAGGAGTTAACTAGGCAGGGAAAAGAATCAGCTGGCCCCTCCCCTGGGGGCCGTCCTCTTCCTACATCAAACCCCCTCACAGTATAGCTCTTCAGTTTCAATGCCTAGTTCGCAAGGAGTTGACCTGGCTTCCCCTCTATAGGGGAACTGCGGTCCTATTGTGACCACTTTTTACAACGTGCTGGAGCTGAGAGCAATCAGACTGTGTCTTTTTCATTGGACAATGAGATTGCAAGGCTGTCCGATCCGAATTCAATCGGACAATGCCACAGCGGTGGCATATGTGAATCATCAGGGCGGCACAAGGAGCCCAGCGGCAGCAGAGGCAGCTCTGATACTGCGTTGGGCGGAACTTCACATTCCGGCAATCTCAGCAGTTTACATTCCAGGTGTGGAGAACTGGCATGCGGACTTTCTCAGTCGCCAGAAGCTGGACCAGGGGGAGTGGTCCCTCCACCCGGAGGTGTTCAATCAGATTTGCCACAGATGGGGGACGCCGGATGTGGATCTCATGGCGTCCCGGTTCAATCACAAAGTGAGAACCTTTGTGTCCAGAACGAGGGACCCGTTGGCAGTGGCCACGGACGCTCTAGTGGCCCCCTGGAGCCATTATCGTCTCCTGTACGCCTTCCCTCCGATACAACTGCTCCCGAGATTGGTACGCAGAATAATGCTGGAGGGGATACCAACAATTCTGGTGGCCCCGGCGCACCTGGTACGCTGACGTGGTGCAAATGGTGGCAGACGCCCCCTGGCAGCTCCCGATGCGAGACGATCTTCTGTCTCAAGGACCCATATTGCACCCTGCTTTACCCTCGCTGGCTTTGACGGCTTGGCTATTGAGTCCCAGGTGCTGAGGGATAGGGGAGTCGACTCCGTAATCCCTACCCTGTTAAAATCTCGCAAGTGCACTTCTCGCAAGATCTATCACCGCACCTGGAAGGCTTACATTGCTTGGTGCGAGGCGGAGGGCTATAACCCCCGCTCTTATGTCGTGTCCAGGGTCCTGACCTTTTTACAGGAAGGCCTGAATAAGAATTTGGCTTTGAGTACCCTCAAGGGCCAGATTTCGGCCTTAGCCATTCTCTTTCAGAGACCTTTAGCCTCGCACTCTCTGATTCGTACCTTTGTACAAGGTGTGCGACATGTGACGCCTCGGGTAAGATCTCTGATGGCTCCGTGGGATCTGAATCTGGTGTTTTCTGTTCTTCAGAAACCACCTTATGAGAAACTCAGGGAGATTTCCTTACAACTTCTGTCGCAGAAGGTGGCCTTCTTAGTCGCCATCACTTCTGCCAGAAGGGTGTCGGAATTAGCTGCATTATCGTACCTTAATAAGTCTCCTTATTTGGTACTGCATAGGGATAAGGTGGTCTTGCCACCCTCTCCTTTTCTTCCGAAGGTAGTCTCTTCTTTTCACATCAATGAAGATATTGTCCTGCCTTCGTTGTGCCCTCGTCCATCGCACCCAAAGGAGTTTGAGTTGCACGCCTTGGACGTAGTGAGGGCCTTACGAGTGTACCTGGCTGCTGCAGCTCCTTTTCGAAAAGCTGACGCCTTGTTTGTTCTGCCTCTTCGGCTACGATTTCTCATTGGATTAGAAAAACCGTGACTCATGCGTATTCTGTTCGGGGCAAGGTTCCCCCTTTTCTGGTCACGGCTCACTCTACCCGGGCGGTTAGTACTTCCTAGGCCTTCAGACACCAGGCTTCAGTCTCCCAGGTGTGCAAATCGGCCACGTGGGCCTCGGTTCACACTTTCACTAAGTTTTACAAAGTTGATGTGTTTGCATCTTCGGATGCTGCTTTTGGCCGCAAAGTTTTGCAGGCGGCAGTGTAGGCGCGACTGGCGCCTCCTCAGAGGTTCAGTTGGGTACAGTTGTTAGCGTTTACCCACCCCTCTTTTTTGACACAGCTTGGGGATGTCCCCACAAAGTCAATGAAGAGCTGCGTCTGTCAGTGAACGTAAGGAGAAAAAGGGATTTTATTAAAACTTACCGTAAAATCCTTTTCTCAGATTTCACTGACAGATGCAGCACCCACCCCTCTGGGCTCTGTTTCTATACGGCTTGTGTACGAACTGAAGGGCTATACTGTGAGGAGGTTTGATGTAGGAAGAGAGGACGGCCCCCAGGGGAGGGGCCAGCTGATTCTTTTCCCTGCCTAGTTAACTCCTAGTGGGACGAACATAAAACCCCACAAAGTCAATGAAGAGCTGCGTCTGTCAGTGAACTCGGAGAAAAGGATTTTACGGTAAGTTTTAATAAAATCCCTTTTTGTTTCTTTTCCGCATTTCCTGTCTGGTAAGCATTCTCTCCCTCCCCATGTCCTGGCCTGTTGCAAAGGGTATTTCTCTTTTGTCAACAGGCACAGCGAATCTTAGGACTAAGTGGGTTATACTGCCCTCTTCAGGAGTTTACTAGGCAGAACAGGCAGTTCTGACAGCAAAAAGAACAGTAGCAGACACAGCCCCTCCCAGGGGGCAGTCCCCACTGGCAGATAACCCCACACCCAGCTCTGCTAGCTCAGTTTTTTCTGCCTAGTGCAAGGAGTTAGACCTAGGCTCCCTGTTGGGATCTGTGGTACCTCTCTGGGTCCACTTCAGCTGTCCTGGAGGACAGCCTAACAGATGAAGACTGCAATCTAGTAGCCGTGCTGGGTGACAGGCTGGGTTTTAGATCCAGGTAGTCTCCCCAGCCGGCCATCGAGCACACGCAGACCTTAGCTCCGGGCTGGGTTGGCTGCAACAGGCCCCGAACCGGACGGGGTGGCCCCGCGGGTTAAATGTCCTGCCGGTGCACATATGACCGGGCTCCTGAGTACGTGTCACAGTGTTGCCATGGCCGACAGCTCCCCCCGGCCTGGCGGGAGAGGCAGATCTGTCTTGGGTGGGATACCCACTCCGTCCGACTGGATGGGTAAGTACGCTCCCCCTCCCACCAGGATCTGGGGGGAGGAGACGGGTTTCCCCCCTGGGGTGTTAGGCTGGTGGGGTGGTCCCCCCTCCTTCGCTTCACCCCCCCCCTGTGCTGTGCTGTTGCTGTGCCCCCCCTCCCCCGGGGCTCCCAGGGGGTGTCCAGGGCCTTAGCTGTCACCCTCCTCCTTGCCTCATGCTGCTGGGCAATCGGGTGGTCGGAGATCGATTGGCGGACATTTTCCTGTGGCCGGCCGCATGGTTCGACCTCTGGGGCGCCCCGCGGCCATTTTGGTGTAGCCACGGCGTTCCTGACTAGGGGTTTGGCCTCTAGTGTGCAGCGGCGGCCATTTCCTTGTGGCCTATGCACGTGTGCCGACCTGTGTGTTTGGGGGGGCGGTCCCTGTGGATTCTGGCACCGTTTAACCCCCCCACACAGTGCAGAAAGCTCTCCTGTGGGACAGAAGCAGTGGCAAGTGTGGAGGACGGGCGGGCAAGGAGGGGCAGACAGCGGCAGGACCCCCCTTGAGCTGTCGGATGGCGAGGCCCTGGATTCTGCACGAGAAGGCACTAGTCAGCACCCTAATCACAGCGGTGCGTGAAACCCTGAAGTTGGATGATACAGCGGGACCCTCGCAGGAGGTCCCCGTCCCCTTCCGGTTGCATAAACCGGCCGGTGGGGCTAAGGTTTTCCCCCATGTGCCTTACCTGGATAAATTTGTCTACAGACACAGGGAACGGCCTCAGAGCTCCCTTCCCATACCCAAACATTTCTGTGCACTATCCCTTCGAGGACAGCCTGTTAAAAAAGTGGGCATCACCCCCCGTGGTTGATCCCCCTGTGTCTCACCTGAACAAGGCGACCACGATCCCGGTGGAAGGCACGCCGTCCTTTAAAGACCCGGTGGACAGGAGGGCTGAGACCATCGTCAGATCCATGTTTGTTCTGGCATGGTCGGCCATGCGGCCAGTTGTGGCCTCTGCTCTGGTGTCACAGATGGAGTACCTTTCTCCCGTAGTCCAGGAAGAGTATGGAGTCCCGTTGCAAACCGGGTCCCTCCTATACGGCCCACAAGCGGCTTTTTTATCCCTTCTGCTCCTCGGACAAGGGCTCGAGGCCCACCAAGGCCCCCGTGGGTGGACAGAAGAGTCCCTGCCAGCGGCCTCAGGTCTTCACCAAGCTGTTAGCCCTGGTTCTGGCTCTGCTGAGACAGAGGGGCATCGCAATGGTGACATATCTGGACGTCCTTCTCAACCTCTCAGGGACAATGTGACGATCGCCTTGCGCACTCTGCAGGAGTTTGGCTGGGTGATCAATCGCCTGAAGTCCGTGATGACTCCATCTCACCGCTTGGAGTATCTGGGTCTGATTCTGGATGCGGCCCAGACGAAGGTCTTCCTTCCACCATCCAAGCAACAGAAGCTTCAATCGGCGGTTCAGTCCCTGCTGTCCCAGAGGTGGTCCTCCCTACACTTTTGCATGCGGGTCTTGGGCCTCATGGTGTCCACCTTTGAGGTGGTCCCATATGTCCAGTGTCAAACCCATGCTCTGCAGCGAGAGATTCTGCGAAAGTGGGACAAGTCCCCCTCATCCCTGGATTGGTTGATCAGGGTGGACCACCGGACCAGGACTTCGCTACTCTGGTGGATGCGGGCTTCGGCCCTGTGATTGGGGGAAGTCATTCCTCCCCCTCCATTGGACGGTGGTCACGACGGACGCCAGCCTGATCGGCTGGGGAGGCGCCCTGGGGCTGTTGGCCCCGGGACGGTGGTCTCCGGAGGAGTCTCGTCTCCTGACCAATGTCCTGGAATTGTGGGCCATCAGGTGCTGCCTCTCCCATTGGACGAGGAGGCTGCACGGGTGCCCTTTCGGGATTCAGTCGGACAATGCCACGACCGTGGCATACGTGAATCACCAGGGCGGGACAAGAAGCTTGGCTGCGGCCTCAGAGGTAGCTCACATTCTGCGGTGGGCAGAACTCCAAGTACCGGCAATCTCAGCCGTCCACATTCCAGGCGTAGAGAATTGGCAGGCGGACTACCTCAGTCATCAGGGATTGGACCAGGGACAGTGGTCCCAGCACCCGGATGTGCTCCATCAGGTTTGCCTGAGCTGGGGTACTCCAGACGTGGACCTTCTAGCGTCTCGTCTCAATAGGAAGGTGCAGGCCTTCATGAGCAGGACAAGGGATCCCCTAGCAGACGCGGCGGATGTCCTAGTAGCTCCGTGGGCTCGGTACCGGCTCCTCTACACCTTTCCCCCTCTCAAGTTGCTTCCGCGCCTTCTGCGCAGAATAGAAATGGAGGGCATACCGACCATTCTCATAGCTCCAGATTGGCCAAGGCGTCCTTGGTACGCCGACATAGTTCAAATGGTGGTGGACGTCCCCTGGCGACTCCCGTTTCGTGAGAACCTACTGTCTCGGGCCCATCTTGCATCCTGCTTTACCCTCGCTGGCTTTAACGGCCTGGCTGTTGAATCCCAGGTGTTGAGGGATTGGGTTGTCTCAGACTCAGTGATCCCCACCATGCTTAAGTCATGTAAGGTCATTTCCAGGAAGATTTATCACCGCACCTGGAGGGCTTATATCGCCTGGTGCGAGAATGGGGGGGGGGGGGTCAAATCCCCGATCTTTTTCGGTATCTCGGGTTCTGGCTTTTCTGCAGAAGGGTCTCGACCAGAAGCTGGCGTTAAGTACGATCAAGGGTCATGTTTCCGCCCTGGCGATCTTTTTTTCAGCAACCTTTGGCGACGCATAATTTGATCCGTACTTTCATGCATGGGGTTCGACAGGTACGGTCATCTCTGGTGCCATGAGACCTCAATTTAGTACTCTGGGTCCTTCAGAAGCCGCCCTTTGAGAATATCAGGGAGATATCGCTACAATTGCTTTCGCAAAAGGTGGCTTTCCTGGTAGCCATCACATCTGCTCGGCGGGTGTCTGAGTGGCAGCTCTATCATGTAGGTCTCCATATCTGGTCCTACACAAGGATAAGGTGGTTTTGCAACCTTCACCTTATTTTCTGCCGAAGGTGGTGTCATCTTTCCATATCAATGAGGATATTGTCCTTCCTTCGCTCTGCCCAAGTCCCTCTCATCCTAGGGAGGTTGCCTTGCACTCCCTGGATGTTGTTCGGGCCCTGCGGGTGTGTCTGGCGACCACAGCCTCTTTTCGGAGGTCGGATGCGCTTTTTGTAGTGGTGGATGGCCCATGCAAGCGTCTGGCGGTCTCGTCGGCCACTATTTCACATTGGATTAGACAGACTGTGACCCAAACCTATGGTGTTCAGGGTCTGGAGCCTCCTTTCCCGGTCACGGCTTACTCTACCAGGGCGATTAGCACTTCCTGGGCTTTTCGACATCAGGCGTCTGTGTCTCAGGTGTGCACAACGGCTACTTGGTCCTCTGTGCACACCTCAAAGTTTTACAAAGTTGATGTTTTAGCATCCATGGATACTGCGCTTGGCAGCAAAGTTTTGCAGGTGACCGTGTGAGACGTGTCGTTCCTCACTGAGGGTTCGGTTGGGTGTAGTTCTGTTGTTCTGTCACCCACCCCTCATTTTTGGCACTGCTTTTGGAAGTCCCACTTAGTCCTAAGAGTCGCTGTGCCTGTCGACGAACAAAAGAGAAAATGGGATTTTTTGACTTACCATAAAATCCCTTTCTCTGAGTTTGTCGACAGGCACAGCACCCACCCCTCTGGATGTTGCACTGCTTGTTACGAACTGAGCTAGCAGAGCTGGGTGGTGGGTTATCTGCCAGTGGGGACTGCCCCCTGGGAGGGGCTGTGTCTGTTACTGTTCTTTTTGCTGTTAGAACTGCCTGTTCTGCCTAGTAAACTCCTGAAGAGGGCAGTATAACTCACTTAGTCCTAAGAGTCGCTGTGCCTGTCGACAAACTCAGAGAAAGGGATTTTACGGTAAGTCAAAAGATCCCATTTTATTACCTAATTGCCCACATACTTGTTCTGGGTCAGCAATTGAGAATGTAAAATAAAAATTGAGCAAGCAGGCTCTTTATTGCAGAAGAGATAAAATAAACCTACCTGCCGACTCATAATCTTCTATAGAATGTACACTGAGCTGTGCATGCGCACCTAAGTTTACATCCCGACAAAGTGTCCATGTGCCAGGATGATTGCAATTCTTCATGGGAATCATGCCATCCTACGCCAGCCAATTAAGATGGCTGAAGTTTAGCATCCAGAAGAGGCCAGCGCTGGCGAGGGACGACTACACAGTGTCAGGCCATTGCAGCAAAGGTATCACTGAGTGTAGTTCTGCTTTAGGGCTCTAACACTAATGTGCGTTTGATGCATTTCTTTAACCACTTTACCACTGGGCACTTAAACCCCCTTCCTAACCAGACCAATTTTCAGCTTTCAGTGCTCTCACATTTTATATGACAATTACTCAGTCATACTACACTGTACCCATATGAAATTTTCGTCCTTTTTTTTCACACAAATAGAGCTTTCTTTTGGTGGTATTTAATCACCATTGGGGTGTTTATTTTTTGAGCAATAAATGGAAAAATCCTGGAATTTTGTAAAAAAATGCATTTTTCTTTATTTCTGTTATAACATTTTGCAAATTAGTAATTTTTCTTCATAAATTTTGGCCAAAATTTATACTGCTATATATCTTTGGTAAAAATAACCCAAATTAGTGTATATTATTTGGTCTTGGTGAAAGTTATAGAGTCTACAATCTATGGTGCCAATCACTGAAAATTGATCACACCTGATATACTGACGGCCTATCTCATTTCTTGAGGCTCTAACAAGACAGAAAAGTACAAATACCCCCCAAATGACCCCTTTTTGGAAAGTAGACAGTCCAACGTATTTAGTAAGAGGCATGGCGAGTTTTTTGAAGTTGTAATTTTTTTCCCACAATTTTTCGCAAAATGAAGATTTTTTTTTTTTTTTTTTCACAAAATTGTCATATTAACAGATTATTTCTCACACCCAGCATATGCATACCACAAATTACACCCCAAAACACATTCTGCTACTCCTCCTGAGTATGGTGATACCACATGTGTGAGACTTTTACACAGCCTGGCTACATACAGAGGCCTAACATGCAGGGAGCGCCATCAGGCGTTCTAAGGACATAAATTACACATATAATTTCCTGACTGCCTCTTGCACATTTGAAGGTCCTGGAGCACCAGGGCAATGGAAACACCCAAAAATGACCCCATTTTGGAAAGTAAACACCCCAACGTATATTCTATGAGGCATAATGAGTCTTTTGAACGGTTCATTTTTTCCACAAGTTTTTGGAAAATGTGGAAAGAAAATGAAAACGCATTTTTTTTTTTTTTTTTACACAAGGTTGTCCATTTATACAATATTTCTAACACACAGCATGTACCCAGCAAAAAAATTTCACCCTAAAATATATTCTACTACTTGTCCCGAGTATGGGGATACCACATATGTGACACTTATACAGAGACCCAACATGCAGGGTGCACCATCAGGGGTTCTAGGGGCATACATTTCAAATCTAATTTGACTACCTATTATATTATTGTGAGGCACTGTGGTGGCACTGATGGGCACTGTAGTGGCATGGATTTGTCATGGATGAGAACTGATGTGGTATGGATGAGCATGAATGAGGCATAAATGAGCACGAATGGGGGTGAATAAGCCATAGATGGGGATGACAGAGCATGGATGGATGGGTGAGCACGGATGCATTGGTGAGCATGCATGCATGAGTGAGTACAGATGGATGGCTGAGCACGGATGGATGGGTGAGCACGGATGGATGGTGGAGCATAGATGCATGGGTGAACACGGATGAGGCTGGATGGGTGGGCACGACTGGATTGGTGAACATGGATGAGGCTGCATGGGTGAGCATGACTGGATTGGCGAGCACGGATGGATGGGTGAGCATAGATGGATGGCGGAGCACGGATGCATGGGTGAGCATGCATGCATGGGTGAGCACAGATGGATGGCAGAGCACGGATGCATGGCTGAGTATGGATGCATGGATGAGCACGAATGCATGGGTGAGCACGGATACAAGGGTGAGCACGGATGGATGGCGGAGCATAGATGCATGGGTGAGCACGGATGGATGGCGGAGCAAGGATGCATGGGTGAACACGGATGAGGCTGCATGGGTGAGCATGATTGGATTGGTGAGCACGGATGCATGGGTGAGCAGGGCTGGATGGGTGATGGATGAGTGAGCACGGATGGGTGAGCACGGATGCATGGGTGACGGATGAGTGAGCACGGATGCATGGGTGACAGATGAGTGAGCACGGATGGGTGAGCATGGATGACAGATGAGTGAGCACGGATGGGTGAGCACGGATGCATGGGTGACGGATGGGTGAGCACGTATGCATGGGTGACAGATGAGTGAGCACGGACGGGTGAGCACGGATGCATGGGTGACAGATGGGTGACGGATGGGTGATGGATGGGTGGGCATGGATGCATGGGTGACGGATGGGTGAGCACGGATGCATGGGTGACGGATGGGTGAGCACGGATCAGTGTTGCCAACCGTCTGTAAATTTACGGACAGCCAGTAAAACCAGGGCATATTTTCAGCGTCCGTAGCAGCTGTTTTATGCCAGTAAAAACAGCAGCACCTCCTTAAGGTCATAACTGCGCATGCGCAATTCCCGGAAATCCCTGAGAAGATCCGATCCTGACCTGAGCGCTACCCGAGTTGTGTGGCACGCAGCGCATGTGATGACATTGCATTACAAAGGCAGGAGCGCGGAGCGGGCGGACGAAGGAGCCTCGTGAACATCGGACAGAGCAGGCTGCCTGGAGCGCTGACTGAGCTGGCATACTGAAAGAGCAGATGCCGGACTCAGAGTCGACTCGGGACGGCCACATGGAGGACGGAGGACTGAGCCTGCGAAGGACTGAGAGGGGGGGGGGGCGATGGACTGCGGAATCGGACG
>BLSH010093212.1:0-13345 GCA_018402905.1 Glandirana rugosa
ATAAACAAGTGGCAGACTTAGCCCTATGTCAGATGGCACTACTAATTTACAAAGTTATTATATATATGTTATCTCCCCCTACCCTTTCTCCACCCTCCTTCCCTCCCCTCAACTTTTCCAAACCCTTACTACTCCAAGCTTCTTCACCCTACACTCCACCTGGCTTTCCTCTTATGTTTAATTTCCATGATGCTAATGTAATGCCTCACTTTGCTAGATCCAAACTCCTATTGGTGACCGTTGGCATTATAGGTACAGAGCTTTGCCTCTTCTACTGTTACTTGTACAAACAATTCTTGTAATAAAGATCAATAATTAAAAAAAAAAAAAAACACATTGTAGACAAATAATAGGCAATACTAATGAACTATGGAAAGTGATTGCTTAGCTGATAAGAATAATCAATGTTCGTCATGTATGCCACCCTTATAGAAAGCATTTACTTTCAATAAATAGTATATGTTTAAAAAAGATATTTAAGATATAACATATTTATTCATATTAAATATCTAATTGCTATAAATTGCACTTCTGAAATAATTTCGCAATGGGAGAATTAACATTAGTTTGTTACCAAAGATACAGAATATAAGAGCTGAAGTGTGTAGAAGACAACATCATAAATATCCCACCTTATATAATTACAAATAAAAATTTGTTAGCATGGCTGATACACTGTCTACAGATTCCCACAAAAACTTATAATATTTTTCCAATGGATGTTTTAAAATTTCCAAGACACTTGCTGGCCCACCATTCACAGTTCATTTTAGTGCAGCAGGAGAAGACATGTTTATTTGATCACTTCTTACTCGATTACCCACCTAATGGAATGCTATAGAATACATTCACCTTACTCAACAGATTTCTGAAATATTTTTCTTTAAATTGTTAGGATCCCTTCTGTATTCTTCTTATGATATTTTTGTCCTTACCTGGGGTCAGGGTGTTTCTGATAAACGTTTTCTGTGTTTAGCCCCAGCACAGCTCAGCAATGTGTATGCACTCCGTATAAATCTGTGAGGGGAAAATAGATAATGAGGAAACTAACAAATAAAGGAAATGATGACGGCAGCGATAACTTTGAAAGGTTTGCTAGATTTGCTTTGTGATTTCTTCAAATACGCAGAAAGGTCACAGTGTAACAGAAGGTAATAGTGGAAAAAGTATAACAAACAAAACAATAAATCTTATTATCATTTGTGCATTGTAAATTGGCCAATCTTCCAAACAAACTACAAATTTGTCACCTATATCATATAAATATATATATTAATAAATAAATTGTATTATCATCATGTATTGACCAACCTGCAGAGCACATAACAAATGTATCAATTTTATATATGTATTTATGATGTAAGAAGAGATGCAATCCAAAGTTAAAGAAGAATTTTCACAGCCAATCTTATGGTGCGATGGTTCTGACACTAAACATGGAAGACCATTTGAATGCAGCAATCAATGCTGATGATGGTGAGTTGTAGGACACTGGCAGACAGATTGAGATATAATGCAAAAACGCCAAGCTTGCACATGAAGGTTCCAAATGGCCAGTGATAGCCAAGGGCCATGTAAGTGACAATTAATGGCAGGAAAAGGCTGAAGGTCAAATAAGCAAAAGCCAAATTTAAGAACAAGTGTTGATGGTCTTCTTCATCCTGAAGGCAACAAACCATGTGACCAGACCATTTCCAGCTATTCCCAGCAAAAGTGTCATGTATAAAATCACTAAGTATGACATGTAAGATATACCAAGTGTAATAGTATAGCATTCATTTGTGTAATTTTTCCCAGGAAGTGTTGGGTTGGTCTCCATACTTACAGGCATGTTTGGGGTCAGATATAAAGTTGCGGTGCTTTGCAAACTCAAAATTAAAACATGTAATTTAAGAAATACATACAAAGATTTCAAAGTGATTATAAAAGATGGGCCTCAAGCAAAATAGTTATTAAGAAATTGACAACTAATGGGATGTTTTCCTTATCTGCAACACTTGCTGTTAATGTTTCCCAAGTAATGCAAAGTCTTTAAAAGAGAGCTGCAGACAAAAATATTAGGACAACATAATTAAGCATGTGTTGTAATATTTACTGTCAATCAGGAACTCTTCCCTGTAGAACTTCCTTTCTAGCACCAAATGCCCCAAGTCTGATAGACAGCATTGTTCGCTGGGAAGTGAAAGGAGAAGCAGCACAGTGATGAGCTCATCTCGCTGTCACTCTTTTTCCTCCTATCAGCATGCATCTTGTCTGCACATGAGCCGGTTGACTCCTTATGGCACTTCTTTTCACCACACTCCTGCTGTACAGAGCCTGCAAAAGGCTGATATCAGGAAATATCACTTCTGGGTTTGGAGTGAACTATGGCTGTTTGAGAATTCAGACGAATGGCCTAAACAACTGCCTGTTCGTTCCCTGTTCGGCTGGAGCTGAAAATCAAACATTGAAGCAGTATTTCTACCTCATCTATATGCAACAGCTTCTTGCTCTCACTGGTTATTAAAGAAGCCTTGCTTGCACCTGTGGTGTCCATAGGAACGACTGGCCCTACTAAAAATCCCTGCCCCTTTTAAGCAAAGGGGAGGGGACAGCAGTGACATCACTTCCTAAAAATGGCCATGGTCATACTTGGTCAATGATGTCACCACCATCCCTGCTCCTTTCCTTAGATAGCTGATGACAACTTGGGAGCTGACAATTGACTAACAGTATCATCAGAGTGGGTCACATGCGTCGGGTTGTTGGGTTGTAAACAGCAGGCATTGTGATTGAGGATGGATTTACAACTTTTTTTGGTATTTAATTTTTAAAAAGAACTCATCAAACATTTTGGTGCCTCTATTTCTAGGTTACATTTTTTTTTTTACATGTAGGTGGGTAGTATCAGAGGACCCCTCTATTTTTAAAGGGGATTTTTCAGATTGTGATAAGCCCCCTGACCACAGACCCACGCAACCTGCAAGCCAGGTTTGCACTCATCAGCACTGGGACAAGCTACTTTGCTGGGGGTGCCGCGTTGAGGGTATGTGGCCTGGTATGGTACAGGGAGGGGTTCTGCATGCTCATTCCACTAATTCCTGGGTCTTTACACTTTCTTCTTCTTTTTTTGCTTGTTACCCCTTGCTCATTAGCCCAGAAAAGAGATTTTTTTTTCAATTTGGCAGATTTACACCCACCCACCCCCCATATTGAATTCAGTGGAATTTGTGCTCAGCATCAGAACCTCTTTGAAGTTTACAGAATCTTGCTCAAACTGAACCCAGGGCAGGTTGGCCCATCACTATTCACAGCACCTAAACCAGCAGCCTTCCTTGTAAGAAAGACAGCCGTAGACACCACCAGCCTTTTCCAAATTAGCAGGTCTGGCTTTCATTGCATAGAGGCTTAGCATCACAGCTACCCACTTGCCATCACTGCCAGTGGTCCTACAGTGTATCACGTCTCCTCTTCAGGCTGTTTACAGGCTTCCCATATGTAAGTGTGCTATGTCTTTTGTTCAATAAATGATATAAGGCAATATAGCTTAAGACTTCATTTTTGTGTCTAAATGACGATTATATGAAATGAAATGTATTCGTGCTGAAGGCAGCACTTTTGAGCTGTTGGTTTTAACTTGCATAAGACTTTTGCCCTATTGACTCATGTTTATGGCTGGCTATATTTGTTGTCTGACCAACACATCTTGTCTGGTCAAACACATTTTGTTTGGTCAACAGCAAAATGCTTCGTTAGGGCAAAACCAGTTTTTACCTGTGTATAGGTGCAAAGTTTATTTGCTGACCAGCGTGTGATGCTAACTATGACCAGTATTTTTGTAACACGTACACACTTTTGTAAGCCCCCACCTTTGTTCCCTAGAATGTATAAAAAAACCTTGCTTGTCAAATAAACCTCAGACACCTGAGAATACATTTACTCACTGTTTCACTTTGTATTATTGGGTGTCTCACAGATCTGTGGATCTCTGGAGTTAACCTGCATTACCTGAATATTTGGGTGGTCGTACAAGAGATTTTTCCTTTCAAATGATGCTATATACTGATCATACACCCTTGCTGCTTTACCATTTTACATGTACTATGACCCACCACATTAGAAATTAGAGATTAATGAACCTAACTCTGTGCTCTACTCTCAAGTAAGCATGTTTATAGCGTTAGACTGACAGACTTGTGTAAAGATGTGATGATTACCAACTTGGCTGGCACTGCTGGCCCAATAATTTACTTATAGCAAGATTACATGGTATTTGTATACCTTCCTGGCGTTAAGATTTGGATTTATTTTTCTGCAATTGATAGTTAGAATCAATTATTAGTTTAACAGTGACATTTTTGCATAGTTTTCCAAAAACCTGACCTGAGATGAACCCAAATAGTCAACCTAATGTATCTATAGTCATATTTTTTAACTTTTGGATGAATTGTGAACGTATTAGAATCCCTTTCAAGGAAACTCATATATGTGTGTATTTGTAAAGAAAGATACATTGAGTAGAAGAGATACAATCCAAACTACTAGGATGACCTTCATAGGCAGTCTCACGGTGCGATGGTTCTGACACGTAACAGAGGAGACTATGGAGATGCAATGATCAATGCTGATGACGGTGAGTTGTAGGACACTCCCTGCTGTCAGAATACAAAGTCACAGAGAGAGGATTCTCCCATCCACCTCATATGTGTGGATGGGGGATTCAAGTCACTTTTTTATTTTTTTGAGCAACCCACTGGTTGAACAAAAAAAAAAAGATTCATCTATGGGGTTCTAAAGACTTGGCTATGATGTTATCTGACAATAACAACATGATTGGGATGAGAGGTCTAGATTGAGTATCTGAAAGAAAACCTAACTAACGTATAATAGAATAAGGTTTAGGTTTGTATAATAAAGAATATTTTCAATTACTAATATGACTTTATTTTCAGTATAAAAACCCTGTACTGTATAAAGAATCAATATTCTGTGAAAAATGGAAATTAGATAAAGTTAAGCATTGCTTATTACCCCCCTATATGGATTATGTCCTGCCCACACAATTAGCTAAGCTTTGCCTCAGTCATTAGAGAGAATAAGTTGTGAAAACGTTTTTAAAATGTAATTCTTAGAATGCTAAATGCAGTGGCGGCCACTCCATAAGGGGCGCAGGGACACCGCCCCCCTAATCCATGCGCCCAGCCCCTAATCTACATGCAGGGTGCCAGATGCATGGATTTCAATGGGGATTTTTTTAAGCACATGATTAGAGCCCAAGGCTCTATTTGGCTTTAAAAAAGGGTGGGCTTGGGGTGCAGAGAGTGCAGAAGATAAAATCACTTATGGACACGTTAAAGAGGATTTTATTGAACATTTTTCCCGACTCCAGTAGGTCAGAGTGTCTTGGAAAATGTTCTTTTGAGTCTTCTGTTGGTCAAGAGTATTGGAGAAGGCGTCCACCTCAGTGAAGCATTTCGTAATTTTTTTTAGTCCTCGCTGCCCAGGCCTGTCAGCTTCCACTTCCCATTGGCAGTGTCTGCATCACATGGTGGACGATTACCTTGGGGCCAAAACAGAGATGGAGAGCTTTCCAGCTGACGATTCACTGGCTTACTGGATCATGAGAACAGACCACTGGCCAAAACATGTGTTACTGGCCCCCTTACAGTGCCAAGGAAATGTCTGCCTCTCCTTCTTGTCCCCCCAGACATTATTGGGAGTGAGGGGGCAGTGCATATTAGCAAATCTTATCAAGAAGTGGAAATCTGTATGTAGATGTACTTTGATCAATGTGAAGTGGTGTTTGGTGCACCTTAATTTGAGTACTCACACTACACAGACACACTCCACGGTTACACTGTAATATACTGCAATATAATTCCCCACACATACAGTGACGCACAAAACTATATGGCATTAAACTTGCAGTAACTCACAAAATGATATGGCGTCAAACTGGCAGTAACGCAGTTCGAACTATATGTTATTAAACTGGCAGTAACGCACACAGAAGTAAATGGCGTTAAACTGGCAGTAACACACTTAGAACTGTATGGCGTTAAACTGGAAGTAACGCACACAGAAGTAAATAGAGTTAAAATGGCAGTAACACACTTAGAACTATATGGCGTTAAACTGGCAGTAACGCACACAGAAGTAAATGGCCTTAAACTGGCAGTAACACACTTAAACCTTTATGGTGTTAAACTGGCAGTAACACACTTAGAACTATATGGAGTTAAACTGGCAGTAACGCACACAGAAGTAAATGGCATTAAACTGGCAGTGACACACTTATAACTATATGGCGTTAAACTGGCAGTAACGCACACAGAAGTAAATGGCGTTAAACTGGCAGTAACGCACACAGGAGTAAATGGCGTTAAACTGGCAGTAACGCACTTGGAAACAATATGGCGTTAAACTGTCAGTAACGCACTTGGAACTATATGGCGTTAAACTGGCAGCAGCGCACTTAGAACTATATGGCGTTAAACTGGAAGTAACGCACACAGAAGTAAATGGCGCCAAACTGGCAGTAACCCAGTTAGAACAACTATATGGCGTTAAACTGGCAGTAACGCACACAGAAGCAAATGGCGTTAAACTGGCAGTAACACACTTAGAACTATTTGGAGTTAAACTGGCAATAACGCACTTAGAACTATATGGCGTTAAACTGGCAGTAACGCACACAGAAGTAAATGGCGTTCAACTGGCAGTAACACACACAGAATTAAATGGCATTAAACCAGCAGTAACACACACAGAAGTAAATGGCATTAAACTTGCAGTAACGCAACCAAATAAACTACACTGGCGCTATCTGAACTGTCCCTACTCTAGCCATACATTAATGTAAAGATTACTGACACGGTCTCACTACACTAAAACTATCAGAGCTGTCCCTATTCTAGCTATACACTTACTTAAAGATTACTGACACATTCTCACTACAGTGCAACTATCTGAGCTGTCCCTACTCTAGCTGCACACTATGCAAAGCTGAATGATGGTACTCCTCACTACACTCACACTATCCCTAAACTGACACTAAACTAATATTCTACACTGACAATTAAAGCAAAATAGCACAGTTTAGCACACTAACTAACTAATAGCACTGAACAGAGCCCTGTTCTATCTCTCTCCACACCAAAATCACACTGAAAATGGCTGTCATTGAAAGAATACTTTTATACTGTGGGGTGGTATTGAGCCATGATTGGATAAAATCATGATGACAGTGTCCAATAATGACTCTGATAGTGCCCTGTGCCCTGATTGGCTGGAGCTTTCACTGCTTCAGCCAATCAGGGCTTGCAATGCATTTTTCAGTGCTGCGTTTCTTTTTAGTCGGTTTAGGGGGCCAAACAAACGATTGAACGTCCCGTTTGTTCGGATGTTCGCCAAACAACCTACCTATTTCTAGTGGTGATCACTACATTCAAAAAACTAGTGAGAGTTATCCCACACTCCCTAATCTACTCTATTACTAAAACCTAATTGTAAAAAACAAACAATAGGCTGAAAACCAAAAAATCGTGTACCCACAACTGAAAATGAATCAAAGGTATAAACTGGCTGCACCTAACAATACATTAAATCTAAAAATTCGACAATATGCATCCAAATGTAAACATCCATTGACATAAGTGATGAGAAGTCAAATAAACAAAATATACACTTGATTTTGTTTATTTGATTTTTCATCACTTATGTCACTGGATCTTTACATTCGGATGCATATTATTGAAATTTTAGATTTAAAGTGGCTGTAAAGTCTCAAGGTTTTTCACCTTAATGTATTTTATGTATTAAGATGAAAAACCTTCTGTGCTGCAGCTGCCCCCCTGAACCCCCCTTTTTCTTGCCTGAACCCGTTCGTTCCAACAATGAGCGCGAACCCAGATGCTCCAGCCAATGTCTCTGTCCTCATTGGATAGTTTGATAGCAGCAGGAGCCGTTAGCTCTCGCTGCTGTCAATCAAATACAGTGACACTGGAGCGGGCCTGAGTCCTGCTTGTCTGTTTGGAATGGAAGCAGCAGCAGGACTCATGAGCATGCCTACATGGGTACCCCCCATGAAAAGTGGCTCTCCATGGTGGCACCCAATCAAGAGGAGGAACAGGGCTGGTCTGTGTAAAACCCTTTCACAGAGCAGGTAAGTATTACATGATCGTTATTTTTAAAAAAAAACCTTTACAATCACTTTAATGTATTATTAGGCGCAGCCAATTTACACCTATGATTACTAAATTATTAAATATTAATATCAATAATCTATAATTGCATTAAATGTCATTGTTATACCTTCCTGTAGTTTGTATTTGATCTTATTTTTCTGCAGAGATGAATCCAAATAGTTAAAGTAGTTGTAATCCCTTACACATATCTCCCAACTGTCCCTGATTTCAAGGAACTGTCCCTGATTTGGAACATAGTCCCTCTGTCCCTCTTTCCTCCTCAATTGTCCCTCATTTTTCTCTGATCTATATAGTAGTATATAAAATGCACTATTTGTCTTTCAAAAAGTGTTTCCCGGTGCTAAACCTTTCCTCCAATTTCTAAATTGTTGCATTTGTAAATTTCAAAAGCCAGTTAAAAGGAATAGTAGTGGTAAAAAAATGTACTTGTGGGTTTATCTAATCATTTTTTTGTATAATTCTCCTTTAAGGGGCATGGCAGGGGGTGTGTTCTATACCTACTTTTTCTAATAGGTGTTCCTCTGTCCCATCTCAAAAAGTTGGGAGGTATGCCTTACATATACCCAGTGAAGTGACTGACCTCAGGTGATACAGAGAGATGAAACAAACCCCACTGCATAAGTTGTACATGTTTATCTGCAGTCTTCTATTCTCTACATCTGTTCAGTGCTGAATTTATAAAGCTTGTCTGAGCTGTCACAAAACAGTGGAGAGCTGAAATTACACTCTACAGAGCTCAGTGAGGAGAGCTCTCAGAGCTGATTGGAGGAAATTGAAACACCCCCTCTTCATGCGGGAACAGATCTGAGGCTGTTAATCAGTTGGAGCTCCCTGTCCTGTCACCTTTTTTCTCTTGGTGTCAGGAAAACTTGTCAGAAGTGACTCATGCTGATAGCAGAGGAAGAAGGCAGCAGAAAGAAATGCCACTTAGTGCTCTTAACCTCCCTGGCGGTAATCCTGAGTGTGGCTCGGGGTGGAATTTCAGAACCATTAGCGGTAACCCCGAGCCACACTCGGGATTGCATTGCTGGATCCAGGCAGCGCTACTCACCTTGTCCCCTGGATCCAGCGATGTTCTCCCGCGGTGTCAGCGTGTCTGTACCTCCACCCGATGCCTCTGTGTGTCGGGCTCCATTCCATGCGAGCGTCGCGTCGCACAGGGGGCGGAGACCGGCGGGAAATTCAAATAGTGAAACACACACAACACATACAGTACACTGTAATCTCACAGATTACATTGCTGTATGAAATGATTTCACATCCCCTTTGTCCCTAGTGCAGGGATAAGCAATTAGCGGACCTCCAGCTGTTGCAAAACTACAAGTCCCATCATGCCTCTGCCTCTGGGTGTCATGCTTGTGACTGTCAGAGTCTTGCTATACCTCATGGGATTTGTAGTTCTGCAACATCTGGAGGTCGGCTAATTGCATATCCCTGCCCTAGTGGTTTGCCCAGAGCCCTGAATGCACTTTTATATTATATTTGTAATTTTTTCTGACTGGAAACATGAGAATGTCCATAGCAACCAAAAAGTGTCCCTTTACGTCAAAAGTGGTTTTTGATCAGCTAGAAAACACTGATAGTAAATAAGAATCATTTGCAGAATTGAGTGATACTGATTTTTGGGGAAATTTATCATCAGAAACTGAAAGTGACGACAGCGACAATTCTGCAACTGAGCAAATTTCAGTGTTTTTGGTTTGATTACATTATTGAATACATTTTATTACTATTACATTATTATTTCTGATAATTATTTATAGTTATTTATTATATTATAATTTATGATTTCATGTTTCAAACTTTTTCATACCCGGGATGTCTACTAGACTCTGGTTTGGACAGATTTAAGTGAGTTATTCCTAAGAATTACAGGCCTACAATATAAAACGCCAAATTTCCATGCAAAATAATCGTACCGCTTTCAGCACCAAAATTCTGAAATAATCACCGCCAGGGAGGTTAATTAAGACAAGTACACACTATAGAAGGATATACTGTACTTTGTTCATATTTCATGTCTGAGGTTTACAACCACTTTAACATAGTATATCTATAGTCACACAAGTTTTGGATGAAGTTTGCAAGTATAAGAACCCCTGTCAAGTTTATATTGCTGCCTGTATCTTGCATAGAGGACCAACTTGTTTGCCCCGGAGACTCTTTTAACATGAGGTGAAATTCAATATGTTATTTTCTTTTTTTTTATTAATGAGACAAAATGTTAGGAGAAATCTTCACCATTTTTGGTGACACTTGTCTTAGAGGGGATTTCCCCTCACCTTGCATATATTTACCCTCACTTCCTGTTGAAGGGATATCTTCCAAACTCACAAACAAATCATTAAAGCATTAAAAAAAGTTTTTAATATAAATGCTCTTTGTTCAGGTAAGTAATCAACCACTTTTTATTTTTTATAGATAAAGCATATACATTTGCAAATGTTGGTAAAGCAACTTGTATTGAAACAATTCCATCACATTTGGCTTATTGCATGATCAGGTAAATCAGGTCTCCTTGGATCTGTCAGGTTGGCGTCCTCGGCAAAAGTTCTCTCAAAAGCAGACATAATGGCGCTCCAGAATTTTTCCTTGAAGTCTTTGCCAATGAAGACGTAGAGAAGAGGGTTAACAAAGCTGTTTGAAAAAGCCAGCAAGGTTGATAAAAGTTGGCCTATATAAATCACAATCCAGAAATTATGATTCCATGTGTCGCTTCCGTATGAATACAAGAGGGAAAATATATGGCGAGGAAACCAACAAATAAAGAAGGAAATGATGACAGCAGCAATAACTTTGAAAGGTTTGGTAGATGTTATTCTGTGATTTCTTCGAATACGCAAAAAGATGACAGTGTAACAGAAGATAATGATAGTAAAAGGAATAACAAAGAGAACAATAAATCTTATTATGACTTGTGCACGTTGCATTAACCATTTTTTATAACAAGCCCCAAAGTTTTCATCATTGTCATCTGCATGTGTATTTATGAGGTAAGATATATTGAGTAGAATAGATACAATCCAAACTGCAAGAGCAACGTTCATGGCCAGTCTCACGGTGCGATGGTTCTGACACCAAACAGGGAAGACTACTGAGATGCAGCGATCAATGCTGATGATGGTGAGTTGTAGGACACTGGCACACATATTAAGATATGCTGCAAAAAGACCAAGCTTGCAGATAAAGGTTCCTAATGGCCAGTGACTGCCAAGGGCCACATAACTGACAAGTAAGGGTAGGAGAAGGCAGAAAGTGAAATCAGCAAAAGCTAAACTTGACAACCAAACCGAGTTGACCGTCTTCTTCATCCTGAAGGCAACAAACCAGATGACCAGACCATTTCCAGTGATTCCCAGCAAACATATCACAGATAAAACCACCATATATGAAACATGGAGTATATTAAACATAGTGGTATAGAAGTCTTCTTTTGTGTAAGTTTCCTCAGTGGTGTTGGTCTCCATACTTCCAGGCATGTCAGGGGTCAGATATGAAATTTTGATCCTCTGTAAAATCAAAATCAGAACGCGTAAATGTAATTTCAGCGATATTTAACAAAGAAACACTGTGACTTCTAAAGAAGTGCCATGACTGGGGGGAAACTTCATTGGAATGGGTTTTCTAAGCAATGTTTACTATTTTGATGTAGCACCAAAAAGGCTTTATGCCAAATGGAAAAGGAAGCACCACACTAAATCTACAAAATAATAAATACATATGCAATATAAAAGACATCTTTATTGATTTTTTTGAAGAAGGATTTTAATGGAAAATAATTTTAAAGTAACCCCTAAATACAGTCTAAGATCCCCAATACAATAGTGCCAGCAACTCAATTTGTAACAAATACATAAAATATACCCAACATTCAAAAAGTATCAATAGTGCAATGCCAAATAGGTTTGCAAAAACACATAATATGAGAATAATAGGCAATGTTAATGAATTATAGCGATTGCACAGCTGATTGAGTAATAGCACAGCATACAATAATAATCAATGTACATAATGTACACTACTCCTAAAAAAAAACATTCACTTTCAATACTACCCTCTGGGTGATGGGTAAGCTCTCATGCAATTATATACCTGGATCCTTATGTTTGGACATATAAACTATATACACTGTATTTATATATTTGTTCTGTGTTTTTTTTTGTTGTTGTTTTCTCATAGATGTTCTTACTCGCTAAAATATTCCTGAGGAAGCTGTTATTGTCACGAAACATGTTGAGAAGATATGGATAAACCAGTTGTGAAGAACCAGCTTTAGTTAAATAAACCCCACTGAATCTTCTTAGTACACATCTTTTAGTAAGATTTGGCATTGTCAGGATTTGGCAAAAAGTATTGTGATGTCACTCTCTGGTAGGCACCTCAGGCAAAGGTTTGGGGTAATACTAGCATTATTCTCCAGCATTTATATTTTTACAGTTTCATACAGTTTTTGACATGGAGATGGAAGTCCTGAATAAATAGGAGGACTGTGCTTTTTAGTGCAAGGCGTGCTTTAAGTGTACAGTACCAAC
The DNA here is from genome assembly GCA_018402905.1 of Glandirana rugosa. Classification (NCBI taxonomy): domain Eukaryota; kingdom Metazoa; phylum Chordata; class Amphibia; order Anura; family Ranidae; genus Glandirana; species Glandirana rugosa. Next base: position 12,719 of record BLSH010093212.1, read on the forward strand.
AACACAAGAAAATAATAATTTTTTAAGTCCCTAATTATATCTAAGCACCATATACTATCTAAATAGTGCTAGGGTGCTGATGGTGTCTGTAAACTGTTTCAAACGGGAAAGCTTTGGTGTAGAAGGTGGACATGACCACACCAAAGAAATTCATCATTAGTCTAAGGGACTGTATCAATACACACACACAGAGGAACCCTTGAAATAACTTTCCAGTATCAGGGAACCCCTGCTTAACCACTTCAGCCCCGGAAGGATTTCCAGCTTTAGGGCCGGAGCCCTTTTTGTGATTCGGCACTGCGTCGCTTTAACTGAAAATTGCGCGGTCGTGCGACGTTGTACCCAAACGAAATTTGCGTCCTTTTTTTCCCACAAATAGAGCTTTCTTTTGGTGGCATTTGATCACCGCTGCGTCATTTCTGATCGCCGCTATAAACAAAAGAAGAGCGACAATTTTGCAAAAAAAAACCAAATTTCTTACTTTTTGCTAAAATACAAATCCAAAAAAAAATATAAAAAAACATTTTTTTTCATCGGTTTTGGCTGATTTATATTCTTCCTCATATTTGTGATAAAAAAAATCGCAATTGGCGTTTATTGATTGGTTTGCGCAAAAGTGGTCGCGTT
>BLSH010093212.1:107917-137021 GCA_018402905.1 Glandirana rugosa
CGAACGTTTAGTTAAAAATTTCAGTCGTATAGTATAGTTTGGTTTATATTGTAATTACTTTGTTTTGTTTGTTACATAGTCAGGTATTTCACAGGAAACCATATTTATGTTAACGTATACGAGTTACAATGTAGTTTTGGTCGTACTCAAGCCCGGCTTGTAACCGACAAGCGGCAAGCGACTTGTTGACTTAATAACCCAGCAAGCTGGCAAACAAGCCGGACGGGTTGCTGGTGTTACGTGACACGGCGTAACTTTCGGGACTAAACCGTCTTCGTCACTTTCGAAGCGGGTTAATCCCGTGTCTCGTGACAGTCTCGGAGTAAAAGTAATGAGCTATAAGTGGATAGAGTCATCATGACAGTGTCCAATCATGGCTCTGACAGTGCTCTGTGCCCTAATTGGGCGAAGCTTTCACTGCTTCTGCCAAATCAGGGCTTTCAATGCGGCACAGTGCATTGTGGTCGTTGGGCAGGCCGAACAAACGGTCGAACGACCCAATAATTCAGTTGTTCAGCGAACGGCGAACAGCCAATGTTCGGCCCGAACTCATGCTGGTTTTGATGTAACATTGAGCATATGCAATTGTATTTATACCAAAGGACACTTTATGGACTGATACATTGTTTGTTTTGTTTCATTAATGTTATATTTGGTTTGATATGATATGCTGACTTTAAAAATTGATTTGCAAGCAGATTTAAAGAGATTTTAGCACAATAACATTTGGGAGCACGGCACCACTTTTTGAACATAATTTGGCATGTAAGGTCACCCCAGAATTCAGAAGAAGATGGAAGTACACTTCTTTCAGACATCTTCCACCTCCTGTCCTTTGCCATGGTGCTAGAGCCTACCAGTAAGACTCTTATGTGAAGATGGAACTGTGTGATTGGGAGTTGTATGATGGGCGGACTGGGTGATTGTGGGATTCTGTGATGTGGGGTCTGGGTGATGATGAAGGGCCTCTTATGTGAAGGGGGGCTCTGATGACATAAAAGGACCTCTGGTGTGATGGGGGGGCTTCTGATGTAAAGTTAATTTCACCAAAGAGGTTGTGTGTATCCTCCCAGGCTCAGGTTTCCCATTGATAAGTTACATTTACGTTTTTTACAGTTCATACCAGGCTACCTTGAGATTTTACATACTTTTAAAGTGTGCATCAACTAAAAAAAAGGTTGAGAATCACTGTCCTCGGTCATTAACTAGATAGGTATATCTACTACTATATATATTTTACACATACTATGGTTACATTCAGGAACAATCAAAAAGTAAATAAAATAAAAAAGTTACTTACTAAATTTTGCAAAGCTTGTTTTCTCTTGCTTCTTCTTCTTCTCTTTCCTGATTCTTCAGAATGTTTCTACATTTTGTTCTGAAGGTTTTATAGAGAATTAATTTTAAGTCATCATTTTTCAGGAAATTATGTAACATCTGAGGTAAAGAAGAAAAGGAGGCTATTATACAAATTATAACAGATAATATTATTATATATTATATAAATAATAGCTTATACGTTTTGACTATTCTGACTCCAACTGTTGTAATAGTGACTTATCCCTTGCTGAGACCTCTATGCCTGGGCCTGTATAAGCAGATATAATCACTGCAGACAGTTCTCATCAGATAGCTTGAACTCACCAAAACTAGTCTTTTTCCATCAGCGTGGGGCTTTATTGCGAGCATGAGGTATAGCAGACAACAAGATGTGGCAGATGATTGAAAGACAATATTTTGAAAGTCAAACCATGTGGTAGAATTCCTACAGCCTGCTGTGTAGATGTGTATGTTAAATCTGCAATCAAGCTCAGTGCCATCCGCAATCCTTTGAAAGCACATGGTCGCACAAGCTTGCTGCACTACACCTGTGAATGTTTCTCTGCATTGGACTGTGTTATCCCACATGTCTATGCTGCTGTTCATCTTAACCATTTTTTTGTCAGTAACCTTTTTTTGCAAAACTTGAAAAAATGTCTAGACAAGCTTCTGAACATTCTTTTTTCACTGAATCTACGCAGATACATCATGCCTCTGACCACATAGATGTACAGGGAGCAGATTCTGTAGATATTGCCGAGCAAAGTATAAGACCCAAACGCACAATAAAACCAACACAGAACCTCAGAGAAAACTACGAAACCACTAGAGATGAATTCTCCAGCAATCTGTCAGAACTGTGGAACAAAATTACTCACTGCATGTCAGTCTTTCCACACTGCAATCAACAAGCTGAATTAAGAAATTCTACAGATCGTCTATCTGCAGCTTATGAGCGCTACCAGCGGCTGTCTGCAAAATACACAGCTTTCTTAAAGGACTCTAATATAGAGGGCTCTTTAGCAGAACTAAGACTGATGAAATAAACCAACAAAGAGATCTCTTAGTGCAAGATGCCATGGATAAGACGGAACTCCGCATTACTAAACTGCAGGAGACCAGATCTCATAAATCCTCATCGACTAAGCTCACAACACGTTCTTCTAGATCTTCTCGCTCCAGAAACTCAACATTAAGTGACAAGCTAATAGAGGCCCGGGCAAATCTAGAAGCAAATAAAGTGTGAAGCTCCTTTGCCAGAAAGGAAGCTGAGATAGAAGCTCAGAACAAAACTCTACAAGCAGAAATGACAGCTCGCCAAGCAGAGAAAGAAGCTCAGGACAAAGCTCGTCAAGCAGAGAAAGAAGCTCAGGACAAAGTTCACCAAGCAGAGATAGACGCTTAGGACAAAGCTCACCAAGCAGAGATAGAAGCTCAGAGCAAAACTCTTCAAACAGAGATGGCAGCTCACCAAGCAAAGGTGGAATCCCAAATAAAGATTCTGCAAGTGAAAAGGGAGGAAGCTGCTGCCTTGGCAAGGCTAAAGGTCCTTGAACAAGCAATGGAAGAAAGTACTAGCTCAGACTGTTCTATTCCAGCAGGAAGTGGAAGATCCAATTGAACGCACCAGTGAATATGTGCTAAGGCATAGTGTCTGCAATGATACAGAATCCTCTCCTGTACCACCTACTAACATTACTGTTTGGACTCTTAACACAGAGACCTCTAACACGCACAAGCCTGAGCCTCTTCAAGTCCACAAAGCAAGCGTATTCACACAGCAAACCACATCACCTCCTTTCAACGACAAGGTGACTGCCAACGACAAGCCACGGTTCAAGCAACAGCCAGCAGAAGCCTTAGAGACTAAGCTAAATGCCTTTGCAACATCATTTTATCCTGGTAAACCTCACACGAATTCACCAGAGAACTTTCACACCCAAGGGGTCCCACAAGTTACTTTGGCACCAAAAGAGTGAGAAATCAGACCTGTCTGACTTTGCCAGATATATGATTCGCCGCAAGCTCATTAATATTAGCCTCTCAAGGTTCGATGACTGTTCAGAGAACTACAGAGCTTGGAGATCAAACTTCAAAGCTTCTATCGCTGATCTTAACCTTACTGCCAAGGTGGAACGTGATTTGCTCATAAGTGGCTGGGGCCAGAATCTGCAGGTCGTGTTGAAAGGCTGAGATCACTACATGTTGACTACCCAGATGCAGGTCTTGCTGCTGCATGGGCAAGACTTGAACAAACCTATGGTAGCTTTGAAGCCATAGAAAGTGCTCTATTCAAGAGACGGCAAAACTTTCCAAAAATAAGAAACAAAGATCATCACAAGCTTCAAGAATTAAGTGACCTCCTCATGGAGCTGGAGTTGGCAAAGACAGATCCTCGTCTACCTGGGCTGAGCTACCTGGACACCACCCATGGTGTGAATCCAGTGGTGTCTAAACTGCCATACCGCCTACAAGAGAAATGGGCACAGCAGGGCTCAAGATATAAAAGAGACTGTAATGAGTCTTTCCCTCCATTCTCATACTTTTGCAAGTTCATCAGTGAAGAAGCCTGGATGAGAAATGATCCCAGCTTCAGCTTCAGTGAGTCTAGCTTACCTGCGTCATCATCAACATCATCATCGAGATATGATAAAAAAGCAGCTAAACGTAGAGACTTATATAGAGCAGTATCTGCTAGAAAGACAGACATCTCACCTCCCTTATCCTCTCCTGCTCACCAGAGTGATTCGGGTGATAGAGATAAAGATCCAAATCATCAGTGCCCTATTCACAAAAAACCTCACCCTCTAAAGAAATGTCATGGGCATAGGGCAAAGACTATCCAAGAATGCAGAGAGATTCTCCAGAAACTTGGAATATGCTATAGGTGCTGTGCTTCCTATGGTCATTTTGCTAAAAACTTTAAAGTTGCCATCAAGTGCATAGAATGCAGTAGTGACAAACACTAGTCTTGCTGGGAAGAGACATTCCCAGGGTACATAAAGTGTGCCAGCAGTGCAACAGATCTGACAATGCTCCATACCAACAAAGACTTGATCTAGGCTGGCTAATAGTGGACGAAGTATGCTTAAAAAGAACGTGAATGCCATCTGAGATTAACTCCTTCAAGACTCATGTGCTAAGAAATGGGCTTGCATCTTAAGTCAGACAATGCCCCCATCACTATGAATTAAGGGAGAAGCTTCTTGACATCATCCAGGTATCTGATGTTATTCCCACCCCCTGTGATGACAACTTAGGTAGTACCGTGTTTTGTACTACACGTGATGACAACAGAACAGCCTTGTCAGTTGAAGATAGAAAGTTCATTGCAATAATGGACAGTGACCTCTGTTGGAAATTAATGATGTCGTTCATGCAAGTTCTTCGTTGGAAGCTGAGAAAGGATTTTCAACAACCTCTACAAAGATGAATCTAACAGCTGTGTTGCACCATTACCTCTTCGTGCTACAAGAGTCAGACTTTCGAATAATCATGAACAAGCCTTATCCAGATTCAACTTACTTCAGTGAACACTAAAGAACAGGCCTGAAATTAAGGAATATTTCATTGCATTTATTAAAAGGATTTTTGACAATAATCACGCTGAGCCAGCTCCACCTCTTCTTGAACATGACGAGTGCTGGTATCTGCCTTTCTTTGTAGTGTATCATACACGTAAGCCAGAGCAAATCAGGGTAGTGTTTGATTCCAGTGCCAAGCATCAAGGTGTATCCCTGAATGATGTTCTTCTTACTGGTCCTAACCTAACCAACAACCTTGTAGGGATACTTATGAGGTTCAGAAGAGAGCCAGTTGCCATAACTGCTGACATTGAAAAAATGTTCCATTGCTTTATAGTAAGAGAAGACCATAGGAACTTCTTAAGATTTCTGTGGCACCGTGACAACAACATAAACAATGAAGTGATTAAATACCGCAGGGAAGTACATGTCTTCGGAAACAGTCCCTCACCCGCTGTTACAACATATGGTTTACGAAGGACTGCCTTTGATGGTGAAAAGAAGTATGGTGCAAATGCTCGACACTTCGTTGAGAGAGACTTCTACGTGGATGATGGACTCAAATCCTTACCCACAGTTGAAGAAGCCATAGACCTGCTCCAAATACTCAAGGTATGCTTTCTGAAACTTCAGACTTCATAAGATTGCCTCAAACAGTGCTACTGTGATGAAAGCCTTTCAGCCTGGCGATCATGCCACAGGACTTAAGGATTTAAATCTGGGAATGGACATGCCTCCTGTTCAGAGAAGTCTGGGCTTACAGTGGAACTTATTTTAAGACACCTTTGGCTTTCAAGTCAGCTCTGCAGATAAGCCATTCACCAAATGTGGTGTTCTGTCAGTGGTGAACAGTCCATACGATCCACTGGGATTTGCGGCTCCCATCACCATACAAGGTGAATCCTTATTAAGACAACTATCAGAGACTATTCAAGATAGGGGTGCTCCACTACCAACAGACAAATATTCAAAGTGGGAGTCCTGGAAACAATATCTATATGCCTTAGATGGAATTGACATACCACGCTGTTACACTTCAGCTTCCCTTGCTGCAAGTCAGAGAAAAGAGATTCATCTTCTCAGATGCATCCACTGAGACCATAGCAGCTGTTGCCTACCTCAAGGTAAGAGACTCTCACAATCAAACCCATGTAGGGTTTCTATTTGGCAAAGCTAAGTTAGCACCTAAGCCTGAGCACACAATTCCCAGGCTTGAACTTTGTTGGACTGAACTAGCTGTAGAAATTTGCGGAATTTATACTGTGTGGGCTAGACATTCAAATAGACAACATCAAATTCTACACAGACAGCAAGGTTGTTTTGGGCTAAATATACAATCGGACAAAGTGCTTTTATGTCTATGTCAGCAACCATGTAGAAAATATCAGAAAATCCTCAAGGCCTGAACAATGGCATCATGTTCCATCAGAGCATAATCCTACAGATTATGGCACCACACCAATATCTGCAAGTGTGTTCGCAAACTCTTCTTGGTTAACAGGACCTGAATTCCTGCTGGATCATACCGAAGAAATCTCATCTGAGGTCTTCAGTCTTCTATATCCTGACAACGATCCGGAGATTCGGTCTGAAGTTAAGACTCTTGTCACCAGATCTGAACAAAGATTAGTCTTAGGTTTTCAATGCTTTGACCGTTTCTCCAAGTGGACAAGGCTTATACGCATTATTGCAAGGTTAGTCCATGTTACTCACTGCTATCACACTAAGTCCAATGATGCTGTCTGTCAAGGCTGGCACTTATGCCAAAAACCTCTTTCTGCAAAGTACATTGCTGAAAGTGAACTGATCATAATACGCAGTGAACAACAGAATGTCTTTAGCTCAGAAATTAAATGTATCCATGACATGTATAACATACCAAAAAACAGTCCAATTGCCAACCTGAATCCATTCATTGTCAGCCATGGCATGCTAAGGGTTGGTGGACATTTAAACAAGGCCAAGTTGGGCGAACAAGAACAAAATCCTCTTATCATACCCGGTCGTCATCATCTCTCCACCTTGCTCATACAGTACTACCATGAAAAGGTTAAGCACCAAGGTAGACATTTCACAGAGGGTGCCATAAAAGGCGCAGGCCTTTGGATCATTGGAGCAAAAAGACAGATTTCAACTATACTGCACAATTGTGTTCAATGCCGCAAGCTAAGAGGGAAACATCAGCAACAGCAAATGTCAGATTTGCCAGCTGACAGATTAAGTACTGACCCGCCTTTCACTCATGTTGGCCTAGATGTTTTTGGGCCATGGATGGTAACAGCATGCAGAACCCGAGGTGGCCAAGCGAATAGCAAACGTTGGGCATTGCTGTTCACCTGCATGAATGTGCGTGCGGTACACATCGAAGTTATAGAATCCATGGATGCTTCAAATTTTATGTCTTAAGGCGATTCCTTCACACGACCAGTAGAGTCATTAAGATCTGACTGTGGAACTAACTTTACTGGATCCTGCCGAGAGTTACAGCTTGACTCTAAGCCAATCCAAGGCTTTTTAACCAAAAAGGGCTGTACATGGACTTTCAACCCTCCTCATTCTTCCCATATGTGTGGCTCATGGGAGAGAATGATAGGCATTACACGTAAAATACTGGACTCTATGTTAATGGACTTGAACTCTGCAAGTCTTACTCATGAGAGTTTAACCACCTTTCTGGCAGAAGTGTCTGCCATAATCAATTCAAGACCACTTGTTCCAGTGTCTACAGATCCAGAGTTCCCAACCATCCTTACTCCAGCTACTCTCCTTACCCAGAAGCTTGGGTCTGTCCTGTTCTACCATGAGACTTTAAAGAAGGGAACTTATACAATGAACAATGGAAGTGAGTACAACACCTCGCCAACTGCTTCTGGAATTGCTGAAAGATGGAGTATCTTTCTCTTCTGCAAGGATGCAGGAAATGGCAACATCTGAACCTTAACCTCCAAGTTGGAGACCTTGTTCTGCTCAAAGACCACCAAGCCAAAATAATTCAATGGCCAATGGGACTCATTGTAAAGACCATTCCTAGTGATGATGGTATGGTGCGTAAAGTAGAGGTGAAGGTTGCCAGACAAGGAACTGTAAAGACTTTCTTTAGACCCATCACAGAAGAGCATTCCACAACCTCATCGCTCTTACCGTAAAGAATACTCTACCCAGTTTAAGGTTAAACTGCCTTTCTACTAATTTTAGTGAATAGCCGCTTGTCTTTGTGTACTTCCTTGTGCGGAATCGTTTTGTCCCTGTTGTGGGGTCACCAGTACAGTATTAGTACATTGAAATCATATCCCCTCTCATCGTATCTTCTCCAGAGAGAATACGTTCAGTGCTTGTAATCTTTCCTCATAACACTAATGAGTCACATGACACTGGGGAGGGAAAATGGCTATTTGGGCATTTCACTTAGGGGTGTACTAACTTTTTTTGCAAGCAGTTTAGACATTAATGGCTGTGTGTTGAGTTATTTTGAGGGGAAAGCTAATTTACACTGTCATACAACTGTACGCTCACTACTTTACATTGTAGCAAAGTGTAATTTCTTCAGTGTTGTCACATGAAAAGATAGAATAAAATATTTACAAAAACATGAGGGGTGTACTCACTTTTGTGAGATACTGTGTATATATATATATATATTGTGGGGGATTAGCTCAATTGGGATCACCTTCCCTGGGAAAAAGGGAAGGTTTTCTTAAAAGCTGACTTGTAGCCAGTTGTATTTTAAAAGGTTGCATGAAAATCAAAACAAACAAAACAGAAAATGCATCCTTGCCATCTAGGCTCTTACTAAGCATTTCCAGTTTTTCTAACTGAGTGGTGAATGGCTTCTCCCAGTCACCCACAAATCAAAGACAATGCAAACCTTTTTGTTTCAGTCATAAAGCAGACTTCAGTTAATCAGCTCTCTCAGGCTTGATGGCTCCTGAGTCCCAGGCCAGAGCAAATCTTTACTCTACTCCTGCTTGTTTATACCACCTGTTGGTGGACACAAGTGTACTGAAAAATCTGGTCCTGCAGCCCCAGACCAAGACCATGCTTAACTGTAGGCAAGACACACTTGTCTTTGTACTCCTCACCTGGTTGCCGCCACACACGCTTGACATCATCTGAACCAAATACGTTTATCTTGGTCTCATTAGGCCACAGGACATGGTTCCAGAAATCCACGTCCTTAGTCTGCTTGTCTTCAGCAAACTGTTTGCAGGCTTTCATGTGCATCATCTTTAGAAGAGCCTTTCTTCTTGGATGACAGCCACGCAGACCAATATGATGCAGTGTGCGGCATATGGTCTGAGCACTGACAGGCTAACCCCCCACCCCTTCAACCTCTGGAGCAATGCTGGCAGCACTCATATGTCTATTTCCCAAAGACAACCTCTGGATATGAAGCTGAGCACGTGCACTCAACTGCTTTGGTCGACCATGGCGAGGCCTGTTATAAGTCCTATTAAACTGCTGTATGGTCTCGGCCACTGTGCTGCAGCTCAGTTTCAGGGTCTTGGCAATCTTCTAATAGCCTAGGCCATCTCTTTGTAGAGCAACACTTCTTTATTTTCAGATCACTTTCAGTGACCAGTATGAGAGAGTAAGAGCGATAACACCAAATTTAACACACCTGCTCCCCATTCAAACCTGAGATCTTGTAACACTAACAAGTCACATGACACCGGGGAGGGAAAATGGCTATTTGGGCCCAATTTGGACATTTTTACTTAGGGGTGTACTTTTGTTGCCAGCGGTTTAGACATTAATGGCTGTGTGTTGAGTTATTTTGAGGGGACAGCAAATTTACACTGTTATACAAGTTGTACACTCACTACTTTACATTGTAGCAAAGTGTCATTTCTTCAGTGTTGTCACATGAAAAAATATAATAAAGAATTTACAAAGATGTGAGGGGTGTACTCACTTTTGTGAGATACTGTAAGTGTATATATAAATGTATATACACGTAACAATACTCATACAAGGAAGATGTCTAAATACCACAAAAATATAAATAAAATTAACCATTATTTATATAAGAATTAAAACATACCAGAGTCAAGAAAATCCCATATGCTCCCAAAGCTAAATCCTTAAACTTTCCCATATATTAGAACTTACACCCTTAGGCGAATGAGTCCATATAAGGCTCAAGATGTAACCAAACCCCTATTCATCTAATAGATATCAAAATATCAATGTCACATATCATAGAAAGAAAGGGGAAGGAGGACATCATTATGGTCACCATCCACGTGTATATACTGTCCTGACATACACAAGAAAAAATCAGCATATCAATCAATGTACTTCTAAACCTCTTTACGACAACCCTGGCCAGTGATTGGTGGGGTCAGCGGGTGGGGGGCTTATTAGAATCTGGAAGCCCCCTTTAACAAGGGGGCCCCCAGATCCTGCCCCCCATGTGATTGGGTATCAGGTACATCGTACCCCTACCTATTCACATAAAAAAGCAGTAAAATGTAAAAATGTCTTTCCTGCCACCATCTTCTCCCACCGCCCTCTCCACAGGTGCCGCCTCTCCCACCGCCAACTTCACCTGCCGCCATCTTCTCCCGCTGCCGTCTCTCCCACCGCAATCTTCTCCTGCCGCCGTCTTCTCCCGTTGCTGTGTTCTTCCTCACCACTAATAAAAAAAATAAAACATGAAGGGCAGGCGCTCCGGGTGATGTCATCGAATGGCCACACCCCATGGCTATGTAAGAGATGCCAGACAGCAGTTGACAACACAATGGGGGAAGACAGCCACAGTAGAAGAGCATTTTTTTTTTATTCAGACAGCAAGGAAAAACACAGCAGCAGGAAACAGTGGCGGAGGTGGTGGGAGAAGACGGTGGCAGGAGAAGCCGGCGGCTGGAGAAGACGGTGGCTGGGGAAGATGGCAGCGGGAGAAGACAGCTCAGAGCTATTTTTCAATAAAAGATTTGTCAAAAACCAGCTCGTTTTCTTTTTACATTTCACTGCTTTTTGTGGTGAATTGGTAGGGTTATGATGTACCTGATACCCATTCACATGGGGGGGGTCAGATCTGGGGGCCCCCTTGTTAAAGGGGGCTTCCAGATTCCGATAAGCCCCCCCCCACCCGCAGACCCCAAAACCATCGGCCAGGGTTGCCGGGAAGAGGCCCCAAAGCCCCCACCCCCCCATGTTGAGTGCATGTGGCCTGGTATGGTTCAGCAGGGGGGACGCTCGCTTGCCCCCTCCCTTTCCTGACCTCCAGGCTGAATACTTGGATAAGGGTCTGGTATGGACCTGGGGGGACCCCACACCATTTTTTTTACAATTTTTCTTTTTGCCGCCAATTTGTTTTTTTTTTTTTACATTCAGCTGAATCTCATGGGTTGTTAAGGACGAGGCGGCCGGCTTCCCAGCCCCTTGCTTAGCAACCAGCTATATACTGTGAAAATAAGAAGTGCAAAGCTTACATCTTAATCAACAGCATATGATGACAATAGGCGAATGCCTAATAGCCAATGCCACATGCGCATGGTTGTTATCATAATTTTAATGCCTCAAATGCAAAACTTTATTATATAGAATTAAAAGAATCAAACATTAGTAATTGTATTTTCTATGCATGATTGTGATCAGTTCAGTAGAATAGTGGTGTGCCCCGCTACCTTCAAAGGTTCAAGCAATGAGTTTGAATCCCACCGATGGTATCACCTAATGAAAACTTGCCTTGTACTCAGCAGCATATGCTGAAAATAGGCGAACACCAATTTAACCAATGCACATCAGTTTGGTTGATTCCATAATATAAACACACTAACAATTCAAATGCATGCAAGGGCATGTAACTATTCAATAATATTATGGTGCGGAATTCCAAAAATCACACACTAGTTTACATACAGTGTGGTGGTTTACATTTTTTGGGTTTAATTTGCTTGTGCTCTGGAAAAAGCAACACAGCTACCTTAGATGGGTGGTTAGTTGGCTGGGATTTGAACTCATAACCTGAGTACTTTGTAGATATCATTGCAAACCACCAAACCATTGTGCTAAGTACATTGAGACCTGCATAATAGTGTAGTGTAGTGGTTACAATTGCCACAAGCAAGTCTAAATTACATTTTCTCCTTTAGAAATGTCATTATTGCTGCGGCATGTATTGCACAGATGTGCCACTTTACAGGCAGACTAAGGGGACCCACCCGGCACGATATTTAAAGGAATTTTTATTGTTTCACTTTAAGCATCATTAAAAGCACTGCTCCTTTAAAAACAATTGTTTAAAAAACTTTTTTTTTGTTCATTGATACATGTCCCCCAGGGCAGTACCTGGGTCCCCATACCCTTTTTATGGCAATAACTTGCATACAAGTCTTCAATGAGGACTTTTGATTTGGCAGGTTTGAGCCCCATTGACTTCAACAATTTCCACATATGCCGATTTGACAGGCATGTTCGCCTGCAATAGCACGCTGTTCCATTTGCATGTCCACCCAGTTGCGGAGAGTTGAAGTCCTAATTGCCTTTAATCAGGTGCTAATAAATATAGAGCGCCCATACCTGCCAGGAATCTTAGTAAATGACTCCCAATGTGTGTTGGGGAGCCAAATACCCCCCACCTCCCTCACTTTCATCATAGTTTAGGAATTTTGACAGTGTACAAACTGACTCAGGTAAGCTGATACAAAATAGACCTGAAGTGTGAATTACTGCTTGGAACAGTTTCAGGGGGGCAGTGTAGTGAAAGCGACATAGGAGCAAAAGCTCCTTTGGTATTTGCTTACCTGAGTCCATTGGGGCACAGTCAAAATTCCTATGCCCCAATGGGGAGTGTGACAAAATACACGTCGTATCTTGGGTCATTAGCTAATGAATGTCTACTCTTAGTAAAGAAACCGTGCTAATGTCTAAGCGGTGTTCCAAAATAACACTGTACGACAACAAAATTATAGTGTAAAGTAGCGACTTGACCTTGTGATATTACCATAGTAAAACAAATAGAAACCAACAAAGCCACGCTAAATATAAAATTATATTCAAAAAGTGCAATATAATGAGTAGAGTCCATATTAAAAGATAAAGAATGTTGGAGAAAATCCTCTTTAAAAGTTCAATCAAAGGTCCAACACCTCAAGTGAAAAAATGCTCCTTTAGTGAATACCTCCACCTCTGATAATATCGGCACTTACCAGATACTATTGACCTTCTATCTCTAGAAAGGTCAAACGAGTAATAATCACAAGCATTGCTGAGATGTATGCCCCTCAATGGAACTTGAACTGTCTCTGCTTATCTGCAGACCAGCTACATCAATTGCCATAGACTGATGTATAAAAGGAAAGAAATGCTCTTGTGTCTCCAGAAATTGGTCTTCATCCAGGAAAAAATCTTGAGTGATCCGAGTTTTTGAAGCCAAGATAAAACAAGGGATCAACAGTCAACGTCCAAGAGGTCTTCAAAAACACCTTGTTTTTAAAGTCCTCTTGGATGTTGACTGTGGATTCCTGCTATTTTTTAAGTGCACTGCAAGCATATTTTAGCAGAAGAGGAATCCATATTGATTCAACAGCTCCCTCCTTTATTATCTTGTCTCAAAACGAATGGCTCAACCTTGGCTCAATCAAGATTACTTCCTGGATGAAGACCGATTTCTGGAGACACAAGAACATCTCTTTCCCTTTTTACCTCCATCCATGGCAATTGATGTGGCTGGTCTGGAGATGAGGAGAGACAGCTCAAGTTCCATAGAGGGGCATACAACATCTCACCAATGGTTGTGATTATTACTCGTTTGACCTTTCTAGAGATAGAAGGTCAATAGTATCTGGTAAACAGAGCTGTTGGTATTCACTAAAGGAACATTTTTTACTTGAGGTGTTGGAGCTTTGATTGAACATTTAAAGATTTTTTTCCAACATCCTTCACCATTTCATGTGGACTCTATTGATTATATTGCACTATTTGAATATAATTTTATATTTAGCTTGGCTTTGTTGGTTTATAAATGAATGTCCACTGATCTCCCTCCTCCTGTATCAGGCCCATAGGTAGGACAGCAGAGCCTGGGATACATTGTGGGAGAGGGTCACTTTGAAGGGAACATGTTTTGGTGGTTGTGGAAGTGATGGTGTAGCTTTACAGCCACCCGAATCACTTCAACAAGAAAGCTGAAAGACAGCTTGACACGAGTACACACATTTTATATATTATGACATAGCTCCCAACTGTCCCTGATTTTGAGGGACTGTCCCTGACTTGGAACAATGTCCCTCTGTCCCTCTTTCCTCCTCATTTTTCCCTCATTTTGGTCTGATCTATATAGTTGTACATAAAATGCACTTTTTATCTTTCAAAAAGTGTTTCCCAGAGCTAAACCTTTCATCCAAATTCCAAATTGCTGCATTTGTACATTTCAAAAGTGAATATAAAGGAATAATAGTGGTAAGGGGGGGGTGTGGCAGGGGGTGTGTCCTATGCCTACATACATTTGCAAGCAGGTGTCCCTCATTCCCATCTCAAAATGTTGGGAGGTATGATTGTGACAGTATGCAAGGCGAAGTGGTAGACGGACGCTATCAGTCGCCTCGTATGCGTTCAATTGGACTGGATTAAACAGAGACCGGTCCGGACTTAACCAGCCACCATGGCAGGGCTAGTTCCGGTCTGGAGTTTTTGGTCCACTGGAGTCCATCAGCAGGTGGCTTAAATAATCAGGAAGAGATCTCACTTGAGCTCTGACCTGGAACTCAGAGGGGAATCTGAGGGAGCTCTACTTCTGTTTGGATTTTAAAAGTCAAGGTTTGCAGTTTGGCTTATGTTTTGTGGGTGTCAGGAGCCAGCCCTACACCTTAAAGTGAGGAAACTATACTGTTTAGTTTAACGCCAGACAGCAAGGACTTATTTTCTGTATATTTTTGTTTTAACCTGCAAACCTATTTTCTAAATAAGCCTGGCAAGCCGCCAGATTTGAAAGAGAGTTGCATGCACGCTGACTGTTTACCTTAGGAAAGATAATCTCTCACACGTGGTGGAGTTCAGCGGGCACCTTTCCAAGATGGAGGAGATGTTGAAGGCCTCGCTGCAAGGCAATGCAGCTCAACAGCAAACCAACTGCCAGGTTGCAGAGGCCCCTGCAGCTCAACAGGCGGCTCTGCAGGAAACCAACCTCTGGGTTGCACAGGCCACTGCAGCTCAGTGAGAGGAGAGTCGCCGACAACATGAGGCTCAGCGGGAGGAGAGACGCCAGGCCATCGCAGCACAGCTGGACGTGAATTGCAGGCCATCACGGTACAACAGGAGATGAATTGATAATTTGCAGAGGCCCTGCTGGAATTAAAGAAGGGGCCCACATCTCTGGTGATTGTGGAAGTTGGTACGCGCCTCTTACCACATGCAGAAGATGACACCTGCGGAAGACGTGGAGGCGTATCTCACGACTTTTGAAAGAGTTGCTCTTCAAGAAGGATGGCCAAAAGAACAGTGGGCGGGACTATTAGCATCATTCTTGACCGGTGAACCCCAAAAAGCCTACTTTGATCTGGAACCAGATAAAGCCCAGGACTATGAGACCCTAAAGGCAGAGATATTCGCACGCCTAGGGGTCACCATGACAGTCGGGGCCCAACGGGTGCATCAGTGGACCTACCGCGCTGACAAGCCACCCCGCTCGCAGATGTTCGACCTGGTCCACCTCACCAGGAAGTAGCTACAGCTGGAGACTTTGCCAGGTCCCCAGATTGTGGAGTGCGTGGTCATGGACTGCTATCTACGTGCGCTCCCTGCTGCTTTGAGGAAATGGGTCAGTCATGGGGACCCCAAAACCACCAACCACCCCATGGACCTCGTGGAGAGATACACTGCTGCTGAGGACTTGTTGCACCCATCTGCACCCCACTCCAATGTATCTAGAGTTGAAAGATCACTCGGCAGACCCAGTAAGACTGTTCCAGGTTACAGGGGCATGCGAGGGAGCACGTCTTTACGGAGCACTTTCCGGCAGGGACATCACTGCGCATGTGCCTGCTGACATCAGCGGCGCTTGCAGTGAGAATATCTGCTAAACTGTACAGGTTTAGGAGATATTCTTTTTAACATTATAGGCTTACCTGTAGGTAAAAATGTAATTTTAGGGGATACAACCGCTTTAAGAACCAAACAGAGTTGACCTTCTTCTTATCCTGAAAGCAACAAACCAGATGACCAAACCTTTTCCAGTTATTCCCAATAGAGATACAACTGATAAAACTACCATGTATGAAACATGAAATTCGTAAATTAAAGTAATGAAGTTCTCGATTTTGTGACGTTCCTCACTTTTGTTGGTCTCCATCATTTTGGAGTTAGATATTATGTTTTGATGCCCTGAAAAATGAAACTCTTATATGTAATTTAACCACCTCCCACGCTATAACTGAATGATGGCTACAGCGCGGGCCTTAATTGCCGGAAGGGCATCAATAGACGTCCTCCCGTGCATGAGGTGCCTGCACGCCCCCTGCAGGGCACGCACGGCGTGCTCTGTGATCACCGAGTCAATGAGACTCGGCTGATCGCAGATCGAAGTAAGGGGCCGATCCTGGCCCCTTACCACGTGATCAGCTGTCAACCAATGACAGCTGATCGCGTGATGTAAACAAAAGATCGGTAATCAGGTTTTTTACCCCTCACTCTGATACGTGAGGGAAAAAAAGCCGATCACTGGCTTCTGACAGAGGGATATCGGTCCCTTAAATGGAGAGGCAATGCCCCCCCAGTGCCACCTGCCAGTGCCCACCAGTGACACCTACAGGTGCACATCAGTGCCGCCTACCATTGCCCATCAATACCACCTACCAATGCCCACCAGTGCCATCTATCAATGCCCACCAGTGCCACCTATCAGTGTCCATCAGTGCTGCCAACCAGTGCCCATTGGGCCTCATCATCATGCAACCTATCAGTGTTGCCTATCAATGTTGCCTACCAGTGCCCATTAGTGCCTCATCATCAATGCAACCTATCAATGCTGCCTATCAGTGTCGCCTACCAGTGCCCATCAGTGCCACCTATTAGTGCCACCCATCAGTGCCCTTCAGTGCCACCCATCAGTGCCCATCAGTGTCACCTATTAGTGCCACCTATCAGTGCCTACCAGTGCTGCCTTTTCAGTGACTATCAGTGCCCATCAGTGCAGCCTCATCAGCGCACATCAATGAAGGAAAAAAATTACCTCTTTTCAAAATTTTATAACAAACCATGAAACAGCTTTTTGAGGTTTTTTTTCAAAATGTTCTGTCTTTTTTCATTATTTTTAGCAAAAAATAAAAACCCAGTGGTGATTAAATACCACCAAAAGAAAGCACTATTTGTGTAAAAAAATTATAAAAATTTAATATGGGTACAGTGTTGCATGACTGCGCAATTGTCATTCAAAGAGCGACAGCGCTGAAAGCTGAAAATTGGCCTGGGCAGGAAGGGGTTTAAGTGCCCTGTAAGCAAATGGTTAAGCAATATGTACTAATATTTAAAAGTGATTATAGAAAAAATAGCAAGCCTTGTACAAAAGTACTATTAAGGTAATGGCAAATAATTGGATGCTCTCCTTTCTTTCTTTGCAACATTGTTTGCAAAATCCAACAAAGTATATTGGTTAGAACCATGCCACACCCCTAACATAACAATGTTTTTGAAAAAAGTATTATGGTGGGAGTTTTGAGGCACAACTCACACAAATTAAAAACTAAAATCAAAAACCTTTATTATACAATTGTAGTATTAAAATGCAATAAAATATATATATATTGAAGCTACCCCCAGTTGCCATATTCATTTGGCATTACAATTCAAATTTTTAGCAGGTGATGAACCCAACACATTTCCTGGATAAATGGCGATGAAGGATAGTGAAATAGAAACACTACAGACATTTCAAAATAGAGATAAATTCAGTTAGATTACAGGGTATTAGTACAAAATAATTCTCACCCTATCCTCTCAATATTGTTCAATATCCCCAATACATGAGTGCCAGCACCTCAATATAAAGATAATAAAATATAACCACCAAAAGATGTATCAATATTACAGTGCCAAATTAGTTTGTTAAAACACATAATAAACAAATAATAAGCAGTGAAAGTAAATTATCAAAAGGGAAGTCATAGCTATTCTTGTAACTCAGGCACATATAATAATTTAATAAGTAATATACAGTACTTTTATATGAATAGTAGCATAAGACATCTGATATTCATAATGCATATATCATTATTGTAAAGTGCACTTTTCAATGTATGAACCAATGAGAGAAGAAAAATTAAATAATCAATACAGATGCAGAATATAAAATGTCAAGTGTGTAGAAAGCAACCTAAAACAGCTCACCTTCTATAATTCTGATCCATCCAATGCACTACAGTTTAAACCTTATATAATTCTGATCCATCCAATGTACTACACTATAAACCTTATATAATTTGAATCCATCCAATGAACTACAATTGAAACCTTATATAATTCTGATCCATCCAATGTACTACAATGTAGACCTTATATAATTCAAATCCATCCAATGCACTACAATTTAAATCTTATACAATTCTGATCCATCCAATGTACTACAATGTAAACTTTATATAATTATAATCCATCTAATGTACTACAGTGTAAACCGTATATAATTCTAATCCATTTAATGTACTACACTATAAACCTTATATAATTCTAATCCATCCACTGTACTACAATGTAAACCTTATATAATTCTAATCCATCTAATGTAATACAATGTAAATCTTATATAATTGTAATCCATCGAATGTACTACAGTGTAGACCTTATATAATTCTAATCCATCCAATGTACTACAATGTAAACCTTATATAATTATAATCCATCCAATGTACTACAGTGTAGACCTTATATAATTCTAATCCATCCAATGTACTACAATGTAAACCTTATATAATTATAATCCATCCAATGTACTACAATGTAAACCTTATATAATTCTGATCCATCCAATGTAATACACTATAAACTTTATATAATTGGAATCCATCCAATGCACTACAATTTAAACTTTATATAATTCTAATCCATCCAATGCACTACAATGTAAAGGGCATGCTAGGTGTTTGTCTCCGTAGGAATTTTTCGATATCTGTAGACCTATAATAACCTACAACTGCCTATAGAATGACACTGCAGATGATACACTCTGCCTACCGATTCCTGCAAAAACAAAAAACTTTAACAATTTCCCATTGCATACATTATGTACTCCAAGAGTCTCAATGCCCCTCCATTCAATATCAATTTTTGTATACCAAGTGAAGTCACATTAAAATGCTTACTAGATATCAGTTACCCATTTAATGGAAACATTCCCTTCGCTCAACAAATTTCTCTTTTTTTAAGGCTATATATGATCCCTTCTGGATTCTTCTTATGATATTATTGTCCTCACCTGAAGTCAGATTGTTTCTGGTGGAAGTTTTTCTGCATGTTTAGCTCCGGCACAGCTCAGCAATATGTATGCACTCCGTGTATTGTCAGACTTTTATGGACTTAGATTTGGTGAATGATGATATTATCTGATAATAACAATGTGATAGAATGAGAAGTTGCGTGCCTGTAAAAAATGAACGTTTGTACAAAGTTTGATAGGATAGGGTTTAGATAATAAATAGTAATTATAGTTACTTGCATGCCTTTTGTTTTCAATGATAAGGAGACCCTGTCCTGTGTGAGAAAGAAATAGACTGGAAAATAGGCAGACAAGATAGTTTAGCCCTACTAAGATCTCCCCTACCATAAAATTTATGGCTGGGGTTGCCATCTTTTTTGGAAAAATGGATGGTAACCTCAGATAGATCAACTTGTATACAACCAGGTAGCCCATACATGGAGTGAAATTGGGTCAGTCCCTGCTGAATCAGACAAAATTTGAGCCAATTTAAGAGCGGGTTTCCCCTGACTTTGAAGAGTTTTTCTCTCACTTCCTTTTGTGTCTTCAGAAAGAGAATGGAAATCTCCTTAGTGAAAGTTTTAACCATTACCTACTCTATCCAAAAAAAGAAAATTTGGAGGTAAATATATACTTTAACAGTGAAACAAATTTAGCAAAATTAAAATACTGTACATAGGATAAAATTATCATATTAACAAATATACTGTAAGCAGCAGTGGTGGCTGGTGCTCCATTTGTTTGGGGGCGCGGCAAACAAACCCTCCACCCACCCCCCGTCCCGCTCACCAGCCCCCGCTCGCCAGCCCTGCTTGCAAGCGCGCCAGCCCCGCACTTACCCCATGCAGGTCACGGGCAGCTTTGGCACCTTCCCCGGCTTCTCCTCCCTGCCAATCCGGTTGCTTCTCCTCCTGGCCAATCTGGTCTCAGGACTCGCTTCCTGTTCTGATTGGCCAGGAGGAGAAGCAGGAAGATGATAGTGAATGTTGATTCGCTGTTGTCACAAGTGGATGGGCTCAGGGTGCAGTCTCAACCTTTTTGAAGCCAAATAGAGCCTCTGGCTCTAATCATACGCGTCACAAAAAAAAACCCCGTAGAACTCCGGAGACTGGGGCCAGCCCATAAAGATTAGGGGGCGACGCCCCTTATGGACGGGTCACTGCTGGTAAGCAGCATTATAAAAAAGAATGTAAACCTCAATAAGAGGAGTGTTCAGCAAACCCATGAAATATTTTGAGAATTTATTTATTTTTTAACCTATTTAATTGCCTCTCGGGGGATCAGGAAGGATTTTTTTCCCCTGCTATAGCAAACTGGATGACGCTTTGCTGGGGTTTTTTGCCTTCCTCTGGATCAACTGTGGGTTAAGGATTGTGTATATGGGATTGTATGGTTATATATATATTTTTTATTTTTTTTATTGGTTAAACTAGGTGGACTTGTGTCTTTTTTCAACCTAACTATGTAACTATTAATGTGTGAAAAATATGAGACAAATTTATTTTTATGTTTTATTTAAATGAAGGCCCGAATTTTCCTTTGTGGTTTATTCTTTGTGCTTGTTTTATGGATGCGGTTAGCCATCATTCCAGAACATTTGATATACTTTCTATAAAAAACACAAAACATAATTCATACAAAAAAAGTTGAAAAAATACAGAGCAATAAAAATTATGGATATGCAGAATCATAACAATCTGTGGAATTGTGTAAATGTTATCAACACCAATGCTTTCTCAGTTATCCTACACTTATTTGTGTTTCAGTTTACTTATTTGAATAATTACATAAATACAGATGTTTTTCTGTTCTTTTAACACAGAAAAAAATGGTGTGTTAAATGAACAAAGAGAGCAATTTTACAAGGATGAGGGCTGCTCTCCAGGACTTAGACTGGGAGGAAATATTGATGTTGATGAACATAGAACAGAAATGGGAATTTTTCAAAAAGACTGTATGCAAACTCACTGCAAAGTATACTCCCAATAAGTTTAAAAGGCTAAAAATAAAACCTATATAGCTCACGGACAAAGTTAAAAAGTTATAAATGATAAGAAAAGAGCATTTAAAAAAATATAAAAATGAAGGAACACTATCATCTTTTAAACATTGCAAAGAATATAACAGAATATGTAAAAATGAAATCAAGGACGCAAAAATTCAAAACGAACGACAGATTGCTATAGATAGTAGGACAAACCCTTCAAGTATATTAATAGTAAAAAGATCAGCTCGACGCATGTAAACCCTTTACAAAATAATCTAGAGTGGATGACTGGGGACAAAGAGAAGGCAAACTTATTAAATGCTTTCTTCAGCTCTGTGTATACAAATGAGCATGGGAGAGCTCATGTCCATAATGGGGGTGGTAGTGACACAGCTCCAAATGATCCACAATGGCTCAAAAGTGAAACGGTCCAGAAGTATTTAGACAGAATAAAGGTGGATAAAGCACCTGGACCATCCGCCCACGGATCCTAAAATAATTGAGCTTGGTCATTTCAAAGCCATTGTATCAAATTTTTAGGGACTCCTTAATGACTGGAATAGTACCACTGGATTGGCGTAGGGCCAATGTGGTGTCCATATTTAAAAAGGGATCAAAGTCTTTATCAAGTAACTATAGACCTGTTAGTTTAACTTCTATAGTTGGGAAGATACTGGAGAGTTTAATAAAAGACCACATAGATGAGTTCTTGTTGGAAAAAAATGTTTTCAGCAACAGACAGCATGGATTCATGAAAGACAAACCTGATTTCTTTTTATGAGGAGGTAAGTAAAACCTTGGACAGAGGGGTGGCTGTGGACGTGGTATACTTGGATTTTGCTAAAGTGTTTGACACCGTTCCCCACAAAAGGCTACAGGCTTGGAAAGATCAATTTGTAAATGGATAGAAAACTGGCTAAAAGACCGAATTCAGAGAGTAGTGGTTAATGATTCTTATTCTGAATGGTCTAAGGTTATCAGTGGTGTACCCCAAGGTTCAGTGTTGGGACCCTTACTTTTCAATATATTTATAAATGATATTGGGTCTGGGATTAAAAGTACCATTTCAGTGTTTGCAGATGACACCAAGCTATGCAGTGGAATAACGTCCTTACAGGAAGAATCAAACTTACAAACAGGCCTCAATGCAATGTTTAATTGGGCGACTATGTGGCTAATGAGGTTTAATGTAGATGAATGTAAAGTTATGCACTTGGGGGCTAAGAATATGCATGCATCGTACATACTAGGGGGAGTACAACTGGGGGAATCCATAGTGGAGAAGGATCTGGGGGTGTTGGTAGATCATAAGCTTAATAATGGCATGCAATGCCAAGCTGCGGTTTCCAAAGCGAGCAAAATCCTTTCTTGTATTAAGAAAGGTATGGACTCCAGAGATAGAGACATAATTTTGCCCCCCCTGTACAAATCATTAGTAAGACCTCATCTGGAATATGCAGTTCAGTTTTGGGCACCAGTTCTTAAAAAGGATATCAGGGAACTGGAGAAAGTGCAGAGAAGGGCAATCAAACTAATAAGAGGCATGGAGGAGCTCAGCTATGAGGAAAGATTAGAGGAACTGAATTTATTCTCTCTTGAGAAGAGGAGATGAAGGGGTATATGATCAACATGTACAAATACATTAGTGGTCGGTTTTGGTCGATTTATATTCTTCTACATATTTTTGGTCAAATAAAATCGCAATTGGAGTATATTGATTGGTTTGCGCAAAAGTTGCAGCATTTACGAATGATGAGAAGTAATTTATGGGGTTTTTATTTATTTTTTATTTTTTAATAGTAATGGCGGTGATCTGTGATGTTTAGCGGGATTGCGATATTGCGACGGACATGTCGGACCATTTTGACACTTTTTTTGGGACCATTGGCGTTTATACAGCGATTAGTGCTATGAAAATGCACTGATTACTGTGTAAATGTCACTGGAAGGGAAGGGGTTAACCTGCAGGGGATGCTCTAAGGGTTAACTGTGTTCCCTGTGTCTGTTACTAACTGTATGGGGGCTGGGCTGAGTGGGGGAGGAGAGTGATCGCGGCTCCCATATACAGGAAGCCTGCACTCACATTCCTTCCCCCTGTCATAACAGAGACCCGTGTGTTACATGGACCTCCGTTCTGTCACTCCAGGGGAGTAATCGCGAGTATCTGGCGGACATCGAGTCTACCCCTGGAGCCAGGAAGGTTTGCGGCGGTTTGCAATATCAAACCACTTTGCCGCCGTCATGCGATGGCAGGCGGTCGGCAAGTGGTTAAAGAAGGCCTTGATTCTTTCCTAAATGTACATGACATAACTGGCTACTAACATTTATAGGTAAAGTTGATCCAGGGAATATCCAATCTCCTCTCAGGGGATCAGGAAGGATTTTTTTCCCCCGCTATAGCAAATTGGATCATGCTTGGCCAGGTTTTTTTTTTTTTTTGCCTTCCTCTGGATCTACTGTGGGTGAAGGATTGTGTGTATGGGATTGCATGGTTATATATATATATATTTTTTTTTTTTTATTGGTTGAACTAGATGGACTTGTGTCTTTTTCAACCTGGCTAACTATGCAACTATGTAACAAAAAGAAATCATTAAACCCAAACCCGAAACAAAACAATATATGAAAATGATATATAATAAAATAACACTAACAAATTAAAGCAGAACCCCAGCTAATACTTTATAAGCAGTTACAGCAAACATTTTTTTTTTGCTTTTGGGATACAAGTTTTACATAAATAAATAAATGAATAAATATATGTTGATTGTTGCAAGCACCCCTATCAGTGGTAAATGGTTTGCTCAACCATGTAATTGCTACATCTGCAGGGCAGCTTGTTATTTAAAAAAAAAACAACAGACTTAATAACAGACTCACTAGGTGAAAATAAAGGAAAGAAAGCCCTAAAAAATAAAACAAATGCAGCTGTCACATCTAAGAGTTGTTAGCTGCAATACAATAAATGTCTGCTTTTGGGTTTAATACTGCTTTAAACTGTAATGATTAACATAAATTAAATTATATTAAATGAGACAAAAAGAACATGAATTACACTTCATTTTACTTCACAAAAAAAAAACAAGTTTACAATTTAGAACGTTTATTAAAGTTAAACTTCAAAATAAATTGTCCATCTGGTTATTTCCGGTATTTTGGTAATTTCTTTTTGAAATCTGGAGATAGGAAAGCGTAAAGAATAGGATTGACTGGACAACTCAAAGAAGCCAGGCTTATTGTGATTGGCTGAACCATTTCCACAACTCCGGAAATAGATAAGGAGTATTTTATTAAGGATAACACGTGATATGGCAACCAACAAACACCAAACAATGTCTGAAAGGTAAAGATCATCTTTAGGGCTGGGGTATATTTTGATGTCTTCTTCTGATGATAAACCATGGCCGTAATAATGAAACACGATAATATGATTAGGATAGGAATGCAGTATCCTAGAATGAATGTTATTATTGCTATGACCTTATTTCTGTGTTTCCAGATGTTGGTTATTTCAGTATCATCAAATCTATTAAAACATTTGATTGTACGATAACATTCATAGGTGGTTTTGAAGAATAAATAGGGAACACTGACACAGACACCAATAACCCAGCAAACTATGACTTCTACTGAGGCCAGATGAGGACTTCTGTAGACGTTGTATTTTAAGGGCCACATTACAACGAAGCAATAGTCAACACTATACAAGGTCAGAGTAAAAGCATTAATGAACATGTTGAGATGGAACATAAAGTTGTGTAGTTGGCACATGAAAGAACCAAAAGGCCAATTAATGTTGCAGGCAAAGTAGACAGTGTTTAGTAGCAGAAATATTGACCAAATGAATCCAGAGATGAACAAACTATGGGACAACACTGAGCAGAACGTCTTCTCCAATCTGTAGACTTTCATCCAGATAACATATCCACTGGCTGTTATTCCTACAAGGAATACCAAAGAACAGATGACCGCTGAGGAAATGTTAATGTTTCGGGCAATGTGGTTTTCTTCTTTAGTGAGGTTGACACAATGTCCTTGTGAACCATCACTGGCTTCGAAGAAAGAGGTCAAGTTGGAAATTAAGATGTTCTCCATTATATTTGCATGGAAAAGTAGACTGTTGTTTCCTACGGAAATAAGAAATCTATTATAAGCTTATGTACAAAAAACATAACCTAAATACATAAATGCTACAAAATTAATTCAAGTGTACCAGAGAATCAATAAGTTAATATATTGCAATTAGTGCCTGCAGAGGCTGAATTAGGTTGCTTTTTTCCAGGCTTTTTTCGTTTATCTTGCATAGTGAGTCTGCAAGTAACACATTTCCTGTCCTAGGCCACGATAACTAGTATTGCGAGCAAGCGCGCGCCAACGGAGGCGCGCTCACTGTGTCCAGGGGGGCTGGGGAGCGGGTAGGGTGGACTCGATCGCCGCCGGCTACCCGCGATGGCTCCCCCGCAGTGAAAGAATGGAGGTCCGTGTAAGTGAACATGAATCTCCGTTCTGTTAGAGGGGGAAGGGCTGAGATCACAGGTTTCCTGTATATGGAAGCTGTGATCACTCCCTTCTCCCAGCCAGAGCAGCCCACTCACAGTTAGAACACGCCCAGGGAACACAGTCAACCCTTAGAGCGCCTCCTTCAGGTTAACCCCTTCACTGCCAATGGCATTTACACAGTAATCAGTGCATTTTTATAGCACTGATCGCAGTATAAATGCCAATGATCCCAAAAAAGTGTCAAAATGGTCCGATATGTCTGCTGCAATATTGCAGTACCGCTAAAAAGCGCAGATTGCCGCCAAAAAACCCCCCCCCCAGAAATGAATTCTCATCAACCGTAAACGCGGCAACTTTTGCGCAAACCAATCAATAAATGCCGATTGTGATTTTTTTACCAAAAATATGAGGAAGAATATAAATCAGCAAAAACCGATGGAAAAAAATGTTTTTTTATATTTTTTTTTTGGATTTGTATTTTAGCAAAAAGTAAGACATTTGGGTTTTTTTGAAAAATTGTCGTTCTTCTTTTGTTTATAGCGGCGATCCGAAATGACGCAGAGGTGATCAAATACCACCAAAAGAAAGCTCTATTTGTGGGAAAAAAAGGACGCAAATTTCATTTGGGTACAACGTCACACGACTGCGCAATTGTCAGTTAAAGCGACGCAGTGCTGAATCACAAAAAGTGCTCTGGTCCTAAAGTGGGAAATCATTCCAGGGCTGAAGTGGTTAATATACAGTATTTACTCAGTACATATGAAGGTTCATTTCTACAGTGCAAAATTATCATATAAACCAATTCAGAGGTTGGAAATGGTCATTAAACCTCTCTTGGTGAATCCTAATAACCTTATAATTAGGGCTTCCTGTACACCGGTCCTTTTAAAACCTCCCCTGAACGATATAACTTGACAGATAGTAACCGGCGTTTGCGCATAGAAGCGTTTTTTTTTAAATGAAAAGCGCCTGTAAATGAGTTACCGCGTTTAGACAAATTTACAAGCCGTTACTGGCATTTGGCGCTTCAAATGCCTCTGAACATCCGTCCGGAACGCATTTTTTTGCTTTCCAAAAAATTCTTCTATACTTAGCTGCCTAGAAATGACTATTAGGCTTCATTTACACTCCTGCTGATAAATGGACGTTTAGGAGCAGTTGGGTGTTTTTTCCAGCTGCCCCTGAACTCTCCTCTATGTTATTTTATCAGTACATTCACACAGGGTCATTTATAGTATTTTCTAGGCAGTTGAATTTAGAAGCATTTTTTGGAAAGCAAAAAAATGCATTCAGGACAGATGTTCAGAGGCACGTGAAAACGCCAAATGCCTGTAACAGCTTGTAAACGTGCCTAAGCATTTAGCGTTTAGCAGCGTTTCGTTTATAGGCGTCTTTCATGTAAAAAAAAACAATGCTTCTAGATGCAAACGCGTCTAAACACAACATTTGGAAAACGCGGCTAAATGGGCGTTTTAGAGAAACCAACAATCTCCTGCGCTCAGATAAATCAACCAAGGAGCCCTGCAATAGCAGAGGACACAGGGTACAGTGGAAAGTCTCTATGGACGTGAAAATCACTTTGCATTTAGTGGTCTTGCTGCCCTCCTCAGGACCATGGGCATCCAAAAGGTACTAGGAAAAAAACACAAGAGAGGGGGCGCACCGACCTAGCGCAATACCATTAAAATGTTTATTAAAAATATTGAGATAAAATATATATACTCACAAACGGAGCAGTTATAAAAAAAACACGACAAAAGTGGAAACTATGTCTCCAAGGGATTTCAGATTCTCCACAGCAGAGGGACGGGACGATGTCCGTGAGCCAGGCTTCTGCTGGGGTGTGAGTATATATATTTTATCTCAATATTTTTAATAAACATTTTAATGGTATTGCGCTAGGTCAGTGCGCCCCTCTCTTGTGTTTTTTCCCTAAACGGACGTTTTAAGCATCAGTTTCTAGCTGTCAAGTTAAAATCATCCAGGGGAGGTTAGCCCCTTGTCAACTGGCCGCCGTCATTATACGGCGGCAGATTGGCTCGGTCCTGCGAATCGCCGTAGCTGTATGAACGTGTGGTGTGAGCACGCACGTGCCACCGGAGGCGCGCACGCGCGTTCACTGGCTAGTGGGGGAGCCAATCAGTGGGTGGGGCGGACTCGATATCTGCCGGCCACCCATGATCGCTCCCGAGACAGGGGCGGATCCAGGGGGGGCAACGGGGCAACTGCCCCCCCAGAAAATATTACTGATTCATTCTCCAAGACTTTCTCCCTCTGCTACCTCTGCAGGGACTTTATGTTACTTAACCCCTTTTATGCTGCAGCATGAGGAGGTTTATAAACACTGAAACTAATGCAGCACAAAGGGGTTAAATAATTACCACTGGTCAGCAATCCGTCAGTGCCATGCGTGCGGGTGTGGGTCCCAGAATGCATGCAGGGTGAGTTCAGGGACCCAAACCAGCCTGTCATATTGGGACATAGCAGCTGTGTCAGTGCAGCCATGTGTCAGAATACAAATAAATGGGATGCCGGCATCTGGATGCATGTAACACTTTAAAACAGTGTCACTGTTTTAGGGCCAGTTCACACCATAGAAACGCAGTCCGGATGCGTTCCAGATGCTTTTCTGCATGCGCATTGTTGATTTGCGTTCCTGTGCATTTTTGATGCGGTTTTGATGCAGTCCAGTGTATTTTTCCTCCTTCTTTTCTTAATGTTAAATAGGGACATGTGTGTTCCAGTGCGGTTTGGTGCATTTTTCAGGCTTTTTTTTTAGTACAGTCCAGGGCAGGAAAAATGCAACATGTTCTACTTTTTTTCTGGAACTGCAAGCACTGGTGTGTACTATGCCACTAAAAACCACATAACCTACTTCCCATGCGTTTTTGATGCAGAAAAAAATGCACTGGGCTGCATGTGGTGAGAACTGACCCTTAGGGTCCTTTCACACCAGCGGATCGCTCAGGTCCGCCTGTCAGTTTTTCAGGTAGACCCGATCAGACGCTCCATTGTCCTCTATGGAGCGGCGGATGTCAGCGGTGACATGTCCGCTGACATCCAATCCACTCCGATCCACCAAAAACAGACGGATGGAAACCCTATTTTTAATCCGTCTGGTGGATCGGATGAACAGGGACAGACAGTCCATGTTCATCCGATCCTCCATAGAGGAGAATGGAGCTGTGACAGGTCAGTCTCTGCATGGAGTGCAGAGACTGACCTTTCATCCGCCAGCTCAGCGGGGATAAACGGATGGATCCCCGCTGAGCAGTTTGTGTGAAAGAGCCCTTAAACAAGGTTAGGACTGTATGATACGTTCAGGGCCGGTGCAAGGATTTTTGCCTACTCAGGCGAAGGGGC
>BLSH010093212.1:138527-156613 GCA_018402905.1 Glandirana rugosa
AAATCACCCTGACGCTGTAACGACGCCTGTCTAGCCTGCGAAAACTGTGAAAAAACCCTGGTGACTGTAAATATGTCGCTAGTCTCGGTTTTTATAATGACATATTTACAGTGACCGTCCCTTCCCCAATTGTGATCCCTCGCTAGTTCCCCAATTAAATCAGCAGAACACCGGCATTAGCATAACTTGAAGGCTCCTGGTTTTAGCGCCCTCTACAGTCTGGCGCCCCCAGGCGGCCGCCTGACCGGCCTTATGCTTGCGCCGGCCCTGGATACGTTGAATACAGTTCTGTAAGCAACACCTTATTATTTGGAAGTGCCCCTCCCGAGACTGGGCTCTGGATCCGCCCCTGGCCCGAGACACTGCAGAACGGGCCTCTGGGAGTGTAGACAAACAGATCCTCGCTCTGACAGGGAAGTTGAGTGAGATTGTCTGAGGGAACACATTTAACCCCTTGATCGCTCCCTAGTGTTAACCCCTTCCCTGCCAGTGACATTTATACAGTAATATTTTTGGCTCTGATCGCTGTATAAATGTCAGTGGTCCCAAAAAAGTGTCAAAAGCGTCCGATCTGTCCGCAGCAATGTCGCAGTCCCACTAAAAATCGCAGATCACCGCCATTACTAGTAAAAAAAAATGGCATAAATCTATTCTCATAGTTTTTAGATGCGATGACTTTTGCGCAAACCAATCAATATACACTTATTGCGATTTTTTTTACCAAAAATATGTAGAAGACTATCAGCCTAAACCAAGGAAGACATTTTTTTACCTTTTTTTTTTGGATATGTATTATAGCAAAAAGTAAAAAATATTGTTATTTTTCAAATTTTAGCTTAAGATGCAAATTTGATTTTATAGCATGCACTTGGACATCATTTTCTAAATAAGAAAACCACAGGAAGTTAGGCAACAGTTCCTTCCTAAAATACAAACAAAAATCAGCGCTGCCAAATAAGTGGTACATCAGAAAAAAATTAGATAAGGTTGAGATACTATTGCAGCTATGTATCAAGGGAATCACCAACCCACAAACAGACATATAAAATATTAAGATGCAGCGCAAAATATTAACAGACAATCCAAGACCGTTGGTTATTCAGGTATCAAAAATAAAAAGAGTTCAAATCAAATGCCGTTTCCAAAAGGATTGAAGTAAAAACAGTCCTCAGAGTGTGCATGCATCACATCAAATAGTGCTCTCCCTCCACCATCTGATGCACTCCCTCGCCTTAATGTTTGACCGCAGTTCCACTAGAGGGTCCAACACACATACCCACAAGGGGTTAAGCGGGGCAGGAATTCCTATGCTGATGAAATCTAGATTGAATTCAGGTAGGGCGTTCTCATCCACATCATTGTCATGAGTGCATGGCCAAAAGAAAGAGGGGCAGATCTAAGTGCACACCATATAGCGACTAAGGTAAAAACTGTTTGTCAAAATTGCACTTACAAACCAGCATCTTGTAAACAGCATGAAGAAAAAACACAACACCGCATGAATCAATGCAGACGCTCCAACCGTAGTGTGGATCAGACAGCAGCGCGTGTGGAGGACAGTGGGTGACGTCAGACAGGCTCCCCTCCCGTACGCGTTACGGCAGTCACGTGCCTTCTTCAGTGGGCCTGACACATCACCAATGGTCCTTTTTATAGCTAGGTTACCAGGGGAGCAGAGATGCTCCTCGCGTCATTCTAACAAAACAAATAGGCAGAAGCCGCCACTACAGACCAGCTTCTACATACCAGGAGGCAAAACGTTACAATGTTGCAATGCTACAACTAATACCATTAGGCAGCACATATTGTATCGAGTAGAATGCAAATATTTAAAATCATCAAGTGACTTCTCCCACTCTCCTCCACATAAAGAGCAAAGCATAATTTAATCATATGAACGCACATCAGACAATGCTAATAAAATACATAAATACATATAATATCATACATTATTATTAATAAACTCAAAAATGGCCCTCATATATCAGGGGGCATCTCAAACTAGTAGAAAGGTTGATATAACCTATTTTACTAAAAAAAAACCCAAGGGAGTAATTGGCAGCAACAATGACCTACAGAACTACCTATCTGATATGAAGCAATTGAGATCGAACTCCACGTTCAACCCGAATGGCCTCATTATTTGTGTCTCAAAAATCCAAAAGGACTCCCTTTGACTTAGTTTCCTGATATAATTGCAGAGGCACACAGAGATTTCTTCAGAATAACAAAAGATGGATCCTCGTTGGGCACTTATGAGGTGAATATCGGATGAAAGATTAATCCCCGTGACTTGGTGTACCATCCAATGACCATATGCCCAGGGGAACGAAGTACATCCAGTCTCTATACCTGCTACGATGTGCCTGGAGTGAAAACCTTAAAGTGGTGCAATATTACTTCCATGCCCATTGAGATGTGCCAGAATTAAAGCTTCATGCGGTTTAATCACTTACCATTGGTAAGAGTATTTAAGCTTTCCCTTTGGAGGTGGATGCACGTTATCCTGGTGGAATTGGTGTTTTGCTACACTGAACAAGTTTATTTTATCACAGCACATGTGGACTGTATTTGAGTTTGCTTTTCTGATATGCTGACACGTGGAGTATATGTTCGTTACAACATATGTGGACTTTATTTAAGTTTTAGCGCGACACTTTATGTATTTATGTATAATTGCCTCCTCTCCAATGTGTCTGGATACCTTTTCTATCCCCCAGAATTTTAATTCTTTCGGATTACGGTTATGACAGTCTCTAAAATGACGGGAGACATTATGATTTTTTGCCTTTCTTAATGTTAGTAATATGTTCACCTATCCTGGTTGATAGTGTTCTAGAAGGTCGTCCTACATACTGGAGGCCGCAGCTGCACTCCAGCATGTATACTACTCCCTCGGTGTGGCATGTAATAAGATCTTTAATCTTATCCTACTGGTAGCTAAGGCTTCAAAATCCTTAGGTTTTTTTGTTCCCTCTTACATGTCTACATGCCTTACACCTGCCATATGGGTAAAAACCTGAAAGAAAGGAGAACAATGGATTATCTTTATTACACGGGGGATCCACCACTCCAGGGGCGATAACATCTCTAAGTGTAGGAGCCCGTCGATAAATAAATCCAGTTTTTTTGGGGAGAATTGGGCCAAGGATCCTACCCTTCAACAAAATCCCCCAATGCTTGGCGACAATCCATTCGAAACTCTTATGCTGAGCATTGTAATCCAAAATTATTTTAAATTGCTGGGACTGGTCCTTTTCTTTAGTCTGATCTAAGATAAGAGTAGATCTATCTATGGACTTCACCTTTTCAAGTTCTTTCAAAGATTCTCTGCTGTAACCCTTAGCAGAGAATCTATCCAACAAGACCTGCGATTGTGCCAAAAAGTCTGTGTACTGTGATGACAACTGTCTAACGGAATATATCTGTTACGGTCCATTGGCTTGAAATAGTTAGGGGTTTTTAAAGTGTCCCCTTCCTTAAAAATCTCTAGATCCAAAAAAAAATTCTGACTTTACTAATATTCCATGTTAAAACTATATTTCTGATAATAAAACTGCAGCGCAAAGTCCAAACAAAGTTCACAGTATTAGGAGATGATCCTATGTGTTCAGCATTTGTGTACACCCATCACCAGTGCCACCTCCACACGCAGCTTCTTACCAGATCCCACCGACCCTCTATTACGGAGGGTCAGCATGCGCCTTGGTGTAGATTTGAACCAACGACCAGGTTTACAAACTGTGCAGATATCGTAGTAGGGCAGGTATCATCAGCTCACACATGAATCTCCAGCGGTGATAGGTTGTTCATGCAATAGATATAAGACTCCAATAGTGCAGATGGTAATGGTAGAATTTATTGAAGTTATGTATACAAAAGTTTACTCACATTTCAATTGATTAAAAACAGCACTGATAGCACAGGTTGTTCCGGCGTCCAGAATCCAAGATGGCGCCCGTAGCTTCCCGGTCACGTGTAATGAGCGTCGCCTGGCGTCCACCTAACGCGTTTCGTCATCGATGACGTCGTCAGGGGTGTGGCCGCCAGGCAGCGCCGCTCCTATATGACCAGGAATGGGCGGAAATTGAATGCGTTCCATCAGTGCCAGTCAACCAACCAGCACTAGCGGAAACGATTATTCAAATGCAATTATAGATGCGTTCCAACAGTGGCAGTCTGCCGACCAGCTCTACCGGAACTTCCCTTCAAGAACAAAAAATCAAACACTTTGTAAGCGTGACATAACTCTGAGAGTACATTAAATATGTAAAAATAACGCTAGTAAACAAACTACTGGCAACCAAGCCAAAAGAGATCAGCATAGATACTTTATACATTAGGACCGGAAGCAAAAAGCACGCGCCATCTAGTGACTAGAGGCCAGAACAACTATTTAAAATGTTTAAAATAAAACATACTAAAAAGGAGAATTACAAATACAAAAAAAAAAAAAAAAAAAACACACACCAGCAGGCTAGGCATTATTTATAAAAGCATTAACATCCCACTCAATATTAAGACCGTGGGGGGCATAAGAGCTTAAAGAGTATATCCAAAAAGTCTCCATCCTAGAGATTTCTCTTCTAACATTGTTACCTCTCCATGTTGGTACATAGTGGTCTATAGCCAAAATTTTAGTGCCCACGGGGTTCCTACTGTGATGTATATCATAGTGTCGAGACACACTATGATTTGGGAAGCCCTTGCGAATGTTGGTCAGATGTTCATTCACTCTTACTTGAAGGGTACGTATAGTACGCCCAACATAGTACAACCCGCATGGGCAAATTAGCAAATAGACCACATTCTTAGTACTGCAGGTGATAAAAGACTTGATCAGGTAAGATTTAGCGTTATGTGGAGAAAAACAAATGTAGTACACTTAGACCTCACAGAATTGACCTTACAGACCTTACATC
Organism: Glandirana rugosa; assembly: GCA_018402905.1. NCBI lineage: Eukaryota > Metazoa > Chordata > Amphibia > Anura > Ranidae > Glandirana > Glandirana rugosa. The sequence goes on from BLSH010093212.1 coordinate 143,450, forward strand.
TTTTGCACAGGTAAAAACCCTTGTTCTGAAAGAAAACAGATTTTTTTTTGGGGGGGGGGTTCAACAATATTTGGTGCCACAGTTAGTCTCAAAGGGGGGCTCCCCTAAAGAGTACAGTAGGCCTATCACCAATTAAAGGTGCGAGAATGCGATCATTGCTCAGCAGTCTCCAGTGCTTACGTAAAATCTTAGTAACTTGTTGGTATTGATTACTGAATGTTGTGATCATGGGGCAATTAAATTTAGGGTCTACAGCTCTCTGTCTAGGAGCCAAAAGGACATTTCTGTCCATATTAAGAACTTCTTCATAAGCCCTATCAATCAATTCAGGGGCATAACCATTTTCCTGGAACCTACTTTTAAGGCACTTGGCTTTGTCCTTAAACACATTAGTATCTGAACAATTCCTACGCAGGCGAATGAACTGGCCCTTCGGGATACCCTCCAACCACTTGGGGTGGTGGCAGCTGCCTGTATCAATGAAACCATTACGATCGGTCTCTTTAAAAAATGTAGAAGTTACCAATCTCCCATCTCGTACCTCAACATTAAGGTCCAGAAAATGTATCTTGGAAGTACTAGCTTCGTATTGTAGCTTAATGCCCCTATCGTTATTGTTAAGAGTAGAAATAAAGGAGTCCAGTGATGGCAGGTCATCCTCCCATAGGAGGAGGACGTTTTCGATGTACCTGAGCCAAAAACAAAGTTCGGCTCTACGGTCGGCATAGACGTCCTCCTCCCATTTGGCCATGAACAAGTTTGCCATGCATATTTAGCCCCCATGGCAACCCCTCTGGTCTGCAGGTAGTAATTACCACTGTACCAGAAATAATTGTGCTTCATGGCGTATTCAAGGAGGGATAAAATGAAGTCTCTCTGTTTTTAAGGCAAGGAGACATCCAATTTGAGGTAGCTCTCCAATGCTTCCATACCGTGACTGTGGGAGATGATGGTGTAGAGGGAGGACACGTCAGCTGTCGCCAAAATCATACCCTCCCTCCACTCCACTACCTGCAAAAAGTTAATGACTTGTGTACTATCTTTAAGAAAAGAAGACGTACCAGTCACCAAACTATATTTCTAGAGTTATTATTAAGTTTCGTAATGAACTCTGACAGGCTGGTTTCATCCCCCTCCCAAACCATAAACAGGTCATCTATATATCTTTTATAGACCAGGAGCTGTTCCGGGCAATCCTGGAAAACACTGTCCTACTCCCAGTGTGCCATAAATAAATTGGCAACACTGGGAGCAAAACGGGAGCCCATCGCCACACCCCTGGTCTGTAGATAAAAACGATGCATGTACCAGAAATAGTTATGGTGTAAACAGAAATCAAGGCACTTTTCCAAGAACTTTTGATGCCTTGAGCTGAGCTCAGAAGACTCCAATGCCCATTTTACAGAAGAGATGGCTTCATGATGGCTAATAATCGTATAAAGCGATCCCACATCCACAGAGATCAAATAACTCTCAGCGGTACACTTAGTGGCTTCTAATACCTGAATCATATGTTTGGTGTCTCGTAAGTAGGCCTCTGTCTTGGTTACCAATGGTTTCAAAAAGAAATCTATATATTGGCCAAGACAGGCTGACACTGAATCGATTTGGCCAATATATAGATTTATTTTTGAAACCATTGGTAACCAAGACAGAGGCCTACTTACGAGACACCAAACATATGATTCAGGTATTAGAAGGCACTAAGTGTACCTCTGAGAGTTATTTGATCTCTGCGGATGTGGGATCGCTTTTTACGATCATTAGCCATCATGAAGCCATCTCTTCCGTAAAATGGGCATTGGAGTCTTCTGAGCTCAGCTCAAGTGTTAGAAGAAATCCTGTGCTAAAAGGACTTGTTAGCTCTTTTGCATGTGCCTGTGCATGTTCGGGCGCGTGCACGTGTGCGTGCAAGCGCCGGAAACTGTGCCAAACGGCTCTATTTGGGCTGAGTGCACCCTGTAGCAAGTGCTGTCTGATCTACAGCATTTACTGTGTTTCCGAGCAACCCGTGATCTGATTATCTGTTCCTTTGACCCTGCTCATTTCTGCCTGCACTGACCCCTGGCTTGTCTACGACCACTCTCCTGCCTGATCCTTTTGTACCTGCCTGTTGACGACCCTGCCTGGACCCAACCATCCACCAGCCTGCTCCTCCTATACTGCACCGCAAAGCCCATTTCACAACGCGGCCTGTACGACCACGCTTCAGTTGCATGAGTGCACCAACGGACTTCCTACCATCACCAGTGACCCAGTCTGACCCTCATGCCTTCCTGCACTCCTGAGCCACCTGTCTGCTCTACCAGGGGTTCCTGAGTCAGGGTAGTAAGGGAGGTTGCCTACTGCATAAGTCAGACTCTTCCACCAGTTACGTGACAGTATCAGACAGCCATGCCTGAGTCTGCGCAGGGGCCCTCACCTAAGAATGAACTATGCACACACTTGGCTGGCCTTACTCGGGTGGTGAAGGCTCTTCAAGACGATTACATGCGGCTGGAAGGCCGAGTCACTCTGCCTAAAGAACACGAGGTACCTCTACCTGAAATTCCGGGCTTTCAGCAATGCATGCAAATTATATTTCGCTCTCCAACCCCGCACCTTCTCCCAAGAAGCCACCAAAGTGGGACTGGTCATCTCACTCCTGGACTCATCGGCTACTTGAGCAGAAGACCCCAAAAACCACCAACCTTGCACGGTTCTTCCTGACCATGGCGCGACTATATGAGGACCCACACCAAGCCGCCACAGCAGAAGCTGCACTCCATGCGCTCCAGCAGGGCCACAGTACTGTGGAGGACTACGTGGCTGAATTTCGGCGCTGGAGCGCCGACACTGCATGGAACTCCCCAGCACTCTGCTTCCAGTTCCGGTTGGGTCTGTCCGAGCCACTCAAGGACGAGTTAACTCGTGTGGATGTTCCCCAGACCTTGAACACTCTGATTGATCTGGCCATCCAGATTGACTGCCGCCTGCGGGAGCGCAGCTCTGAAAGATTGGTCAATCCCCGTCGCCCGGTCCTCACCATCAGGAGAGACAGAGGTGCATGACACATGGTGCGATCCTGCCCAGCCAAGCGGGATAAGGACTCCTACCCCAACAAGGGGGAGGTTCTGTCCTTGCCAAGCCCTAAGACCCACTTGGTGCTCCCCGGCAATTATAGACTCTGGCACTTGCAGCTGTTTTGTGGATCTGAACTTCGCAGCCCAGCACCAGATTGCTCTCAAACCTAAAGCCCACCAAATGACCATCCTCCGGGCCGATGGGTCCACCAGCAAATCAGGCACTGTTACCCATGAGACTGTCCCTATTCCAGCCCGTACACCAGATGGTCACTCAGAGCTACTTCTGTTGGACGCCATAGCATCCCCTCTCTTCCCTGTCATCCTCGGGCTCCCTTGGCTTCGAGCACACTGCCTACATATCAACTGGGTCACTGACAACGTGCAATTCACATCCTCTTACTGCCTCCACCACTGCTTCCAGCAACCCCTGGATCCTGCTCCTACTGTACCTTGTCCGGATTCTGATGTGGAAACCCGCCTGGCCGTCCCCGTATTTAGCTAGAAGGGGGAGTATGCCCTTCCGCCACACCGGCCCTATGACTGCCCAATTGAGTTACTACCAGGGGCAGAGGTGCCTTTCGGCAGGATATACCCTCTTTCTGAATTGGAACTAGCAGCCCTTAAGGTCTACCTGGATGACAACCTGAAGGGGGGATTAAGCCGACCCTCTACATCTCCCGCCGGTGCTGGGATATTCTTTGTTGAAAAAAACAGACAAGACCTTAAGGCCCTGTATTGATTATCGAGACCTCAATAAGATCACAGGCAAGAACCGCTACCCCTTGCCCCTAGTCCCAGAGCTATTTCAAAGACTTTGTTCGGCCACGGTCTTCTCAAAATTAGACCTCAGAGGGGCCTATAATCTTATCCGCATCAGGGAAGGGGATGAGTGGAAGATGGCCTTCCGAACCCAATTTGGCCACTACGAATACTTGGTCATGCCGTTCAGGCTGTGAGACGCCCCGGCCACCTTTCAACATCGTGTCAAAATTTTTTCTGGGACTTCCTTGACCTATACGTAGTGGTGTATCTAGACAATATCCTCATATTTTCCTCGTCCCTGGAAGAGCACCGTAGACATGTTAAGAGCGTGCTGAGCCGCCTTCGCCAGCATGGACTATATGCTAAGGCTGAGAAGTGCGTATTTGAATGTTCGAGCATCTCCTTCCTGGGCTTCATTCTCTCTGTTTCTGGCATAACCATGGACCCCCAGGAGGTCTCTGCTATTGTGGAGTGGCCAGCGCCCACCGACAGGAAAGCGGTTCAACGCTTTGTTGGCTTTGCCAATTTCTATAGAAAATTTATTAAGGGGTTCTTAGCTGTCATCGCTTCCATCACCCAGCTAACGAAGCAGAACACATGCTTCCTATGGACTTCGGAGGCCCAGGCAGCATTTGAATCGCTCAAGAAACTTTTCACCTCCGCACCGGTCCTAAAACATCCGGACCCTACCCTACCTTACATTCTGGAAGTAGACGCGTCAGAGACAGCAGTGGGAGAGGTACTTTCTCAGAGGCAGGAGCCTAAAGCCGCTTTTCACCCCATTGCCTTCTTCTCCCAGAAGTTAACACCTCCGGAGAGAAACTATGATGTAGGAGACAGAGAGTTGCCGCCCTGCAGGAATGGCGGTAACTGGGGCGGTATCTGCTGGAGGGAGCCTCACATCTGGTTTTAGTGTTCACTGATCATAAGAACTTGGAATATCTGCGTACAGCCAAGAGATTAAAACCCCGTCAGGCTCACTGGGCCCTCTTCTCACGGTTCCTGGAGCTATGCCATGACCACAAATTAGCAGGACATTTTGGTGGTCGTAAGACTGCGGAACTACTCGCACGCTCCTTCTGGTGGCCTCTGGTTGACAAGGACTGTAGAGAATATGTTAAGACCTGCCCCACCTGCGCTCGCAACAAGGTCAACAGAACCAAAGCCTGGGGGCTGCTAAATCCTGCCTGTCCCTGAGCACCCGTGGTCGCATGTGTCCATGGACTTTATAGTGGAATTGCCCCGTCTGCAGGATTCTCCACCATCTTTGCGGTAGTAGACCGTCTCACTAAGATGGCACATTTCATCCCCATGAGGGGCACACCTACTACTACCCAAACTGCAGAACCCTTCATCAGGGAGATTGTCCGTCTCCACGGAATCCCGACCAACATCGTATCTGATCGGAGAGTGCAGTTTAAGTCTCAGGTCTGGAAAGCCCCCTGCTGTCTGTTGGGAATTGAATTGGCATTCTCCTCTGCTTACCACCCCCAGACAAACGGCCAGATGGAGAGAACGAACCAGACTTTAGAGCAGTACCTCAGGTACTATTCTTCGTTCTCTCAGGACAACTGGGCCTCCCTGCTGCCAGTAGCCTAATTGGACTATAATAATGTGGTTCACTCAGCCACAAATCAGTCAACATTGTGGGCGAATCTCGGCTACCATCCCTCATTCTTGCCTGACCTGGTACCAGAAAGTACAGTGCCTGCTGTACAAGACATTGCTGGCTTCCTGGTGGAAAACAACAAGCTCCTGCAGGAGACATTATCCCGATCGCAGGAATGCAACAAGCGAGCTTTTGACAAAGGGAGACGAGGGCAATTGGACCTGCAACTGGGCGACCAAGTTTGGTCAGCCACTAAGAACCTAAAATTGTCCTGCGCTTCAAAGAAGCTGGGACCAAAATGAATCGGCCCCTTTTCAGTCAAGAGGAAAATCAACAGGGTGGCTTATGAGCTGAGCCTCCCTCCTTCTTTTTGGATACACCCGGTGTTTCATGTATCCCTGTTGAAACCCGTAACCAAGGACCACTTCCCAGGAAGGAGAACGGCTCCACCTGAACCAGTTATAGTGAATGGGATTGAGGCAATCCTCGACTGCAGAGTGAGAGGGGGTATGACACAGTTCTTGATTAAGTGGAAGGGGCACGAAGCAGAAGAGAACTCCTGGGAACCTGAGGAACACATCCATGCCAAAGAACCTGTCAGGACCTTTTGGAGGAATCACCCCAAACTGAAGGCCCGGCTGGGCATCCGGAGGCAGCCCCTTGGGGGGGGGGGGGCAATGTTAGAAGAAATCCTGTGCTAAAAGGACTTGTTAGTGCTTTTTTGCACTTTTGCGCGGCGCCAAACAGCTCTATTTGGGCTGAGTGCACCCTACAGCAAGTGCTGTCTGATCTACAGAGTTTAGTGTGTGTTCCTGAGCAACCGGAGATCTGATTATTTGTTCCTGTGACCCAGCTTGCCTTGACCCTGCTGATTTCTGCCTACACCGACCCCCCGGCTTGTCTACGACCACTCTCCTGCCTGATCCTTTTGTACCTTTGCTGCCTGCCTGTTGATGGCCCTGCCTGGATCTGACCATCCACCAGCCTGCTCCTCCTGTACTGCACCGCCAGCCCATTTCACAACCCGGCCTATACGACCATGCTTCAGTTGCATGAGTGCACCAACGGACTTCCTACCTTAACCAGTGACCCAGTTCCACCCTCGTGCCATCCTGCACTCCCGAGCCACCTGTCTGCTCTACCAGAGGTTCCCAAGTCAGGGTAATAAGGGAGGTTGCCTACTGCATAAGTCAGACTCTTCCACCAGGTACGTGACATCAAGGCATCAAAAGGTCTTGGGAGAGTGCCTCGATTTCTGTTTACACCATAACTATTTCTGGTACAGGCATTGTTTTTATCTACAGACCAGGGGTGTGGCGATGGGCGCCCGTTTTGCTCCCAGTGTTTTATTTATTGGCCGGATTGCCCGGAACAGCTCCTGGTCTATAAAAGATATATAGATGACCTGTTTATGGTTTTGGAGGGGGTGAAACCAGCCTGTCAGAGATCATTACTAAACTTAATAATTCTAGAAATATAGTTTTAACATGGAATATTAGTAAAGTCAGCAATATTCTTTTGGGGTCTAGAGATTTTTAAGGAAGGGGACACTTTAAAAACCCCTAACTATTTCAAGCTAATGGACCGTAATGGATATATTCCATTAGACAGTTGTCATCATAGCACATGGTTGTGCAATATCTCCAAAGGCCAATTTATTAGGCTAAAAAGAAATTGTGTCTCCAACACAGACTTTTTGGCACATTCACAGGTCTTGTTGGATAGATTCTCTGCTAAGGGTTACAGCGGAGAATCTTTGAAACAGGAACTTGAAAAAGGGAAGTCCATAATGGGCAGCACAGTGGTGTAGTGGGTAGCACTTTCGCCTAGCAGTAAAAGGGTCGTTGGTTCGAATCCCGATCACGACACTACCTGCCTGGAGTTTGCATGTTCTCCCTGTGCCTGCGTGGGTTTCCTCCGGGTACTCCGGTTTCCTCCCACACTCCAAAGACATGCTGTGAGGTTAATTAGATCCTGTCTAAATTGGCCCTAGTATATGTATGAATGTGAGTTAGGGACTTTAGATTGTAAGCTCCTTGAGGGTAGGGACTGATGTGAATGTACAATGTATATGTAAAGCGCTGCGTAAATTGACAGCGCTATATAAGTACCTGAAATAAATAAAATAAAAATAGATCTACTCTTATCTTAGATCAGACTAAAGAAAAGGACCAGTCCCAGCAATTTAAAATCATTTTGAATTACAATGCTCAGCATAAGAGTTTCGAACGGATTGTAGCCAAGCATTGGGGGATTTTGTTGAAGGGTAGGATCCTTGGCCCAATTCTCCCCAAAAAAACTGGATTTATTTATCGACGGGCCCCTACACTTATCTTATCGCCCCTGGAGTGGTGGACCTCCTGTGTAATAAAGATAATCCATTGTTCTCCTTTCTTTCAGGTTTTTACCCATGTGGCAGGTGTAAGGCATGTAGACATGTAAGAGGGAACAAAAAACGTAAGGATTTTGAAGCCTCAGCTACCAGTAGGAGCTATAAGATTAAAGATCTTATTACATTGAGGGAGTAGTATACATGCTGGAGTGCAGCTGCGGCCTCCAGTATGTAGGACGACCTTCTAGAACACTATCAACCAGGATAGGTGAACATATTACAAACATTAAGAAAGGGGAAACAAATCATAATGTCTGCCGTCATTTTAGAGACTGTCATAACCGTAATCCGAAAGAATTAAAATTCTGGGGGATAGAAAAGGTATCCAGACACATTGGAGAGGAGGCAATTATATCAGGAAACTAAGTCAAAGGGAGTCCTTTTGGATTTTTGAGACGCAAATAATGAGGCCATTCGGGTTGAACGTGGAGTTCGATCCCAATTGCTTCATATCAGATAGGTAGTTCTGTAGGTCATTGTTGCTGCCAATTACTCCCTCTGGGTTTTTTTTTAGTAAAATAGGTTATATCAACCTTTCTACTAGTTTGAGATGCCCCCTGATATATGAGGGTAATTTTTGGTTTATTAGTCATCTCTGCTCCCCTGGTAACCTAGCTATAAAAGGACCATTGGTGATGTGTCAGGCCCACTGAAGAAGGCACGTGACTGCCGTAACGCGTACGGGAGGGAAGCCTGTCTGACGTCACCCACTGTCCTCCACATGCGCTGCTGTCTGATCCACACTACGGTCGGAGTGGCTGCATTGATTCATGCGGTGTTGTGTTTTATCTTCATGCTGTTTACAAGACGCTGGTTTGTAAGTGCAATTTTGATAAACAGTTTTTACCTTAGTCGCTATATGGTCTGCACTTAGATCTGCCCCTCTTTCTTTTGGCCATGTACTCACAACAATGATATGGATGAGAACGCCCTACCTGAATTCAATGGCAATCTAGATTTTATCAGCATAGGAATTCCTGCCCCGCTTAACCCCTTGTGGGTATGTGTGTTTGATCCTCTAGTGCAGGGATAAGCAATAACTGGACCTCCAGCTGTTGCAAAACTACAAGTCCCATGATGCCTCTGCCTCTGCGTGTCATGCTTGTGGCTGTCAGAGTCTTGCTATGCCTCATGGGATTTGTAGTTCTGCAACATCTGGAGGTCCGCTAATAGCATATCCCTGCTCTAGTGGAACACAGTTAATTTCTAGAATCTTCTAATAATAGATAATTGATGGCAACAGCACCCTTCTGTCTTTACCAAGTGATCGGTGTCAAAGCGAAGTCACCATAAGGCTTAATGTACAAGGGACGGCTAGAAAACGACTCTTAAAACAGCGGTTTTGCATGCCGTGCTTAGCCGAATTTCACCGCGTTTTGCCGCGTCTAGAAGCTTTTTTTAAAATGACAAACGCCTCTAAACTAAACGCTACTAAATGGAAGTTACCGCGTTTAGGTGCATTTACAAGCTGTTACAGGCATTTGGCGTTTCAAAAGCCTCTGAGCATCCGTCCTGATCGCATTTTTTTGCCTTCCAAAAAATGCTTCTAAACTCAACTGCCTAGAAACGACTATAAACGACCCTGTGAACATGTACTGATAAAATAACACGGAGAAGAGTTCAGGGGCAGCTGAAAAAAAGGTGGACTGCTCCTAAACCTCCGTTTATGAGCAGCAGTGTACAAGGCCTAATAGTCGTTTCTGGGCAGTTGAGTTTAGAAGCATTTTTTGGAAAGCTCAAAAGCCTCTGAACTTCCGTCTGCACACATTTTTTTTTCGCTTTCCAAAAAAAGTCTCTAAACTCAACTGCCTAGAAAGGACTGTAAACGACCCTGTGTACATGTACTGATAAGATAACATAGAGGAGAGTTCAGGGGCAGCTGAGGAAAAAAAAAAACGCCCAATTTCTCCTAAAAGTCAGTTTACCAGCAGCAGTGTACATGAGGCCTAACAGTTATAAAGGATGCGCATTTATGGTGGCCATTATATGTTCTTCTAAACAAGGTCAATAGGCAATCTTATATTAAAGCGGAGTTCCACCCAGATTTTTTTTTTTTTACATCATTCAAGTCCTTTGCCTATATAGACTTACCTTTGAAGGAAAAAAAAATTATACTCACCCTATGTCGCTTGTTGCTAGGTGGTCTCTGTAATCTGCCCCTATTTGGCCCTAGGCTCTTCTCCTCACTTCCTGCTTCCCCTGGCCTCCTGGGAGATGCGACTCATCATTTAGTAATTTTTCTCCTTCACTCATGTGTGCTCGTGAGGCTGCACTGATGGACACTGATGAGGCAGCACTGATGGGGTGGCACTGATGAGGAGGCACTTATATGCAGCACTGATGGGCACTGATATGCAGCACTGATGAACACTGATGGGCACTGATAGACGACACGGGGCAATGATAGGTGGCATGGATGGGCGGCACTGATGGATGGCACTGATGGGCACTGAAAGGCATCATTGATTGGCATCACTGATGGGCACAGATTGGCCTCACTGATGGGCACAGACTGGTGTCACTGATGGGCACAGACTGGCGTCACTGATGGGCACTGCCGGGGCTGCATTGTAATAAGGGCATTGATGATCAGTGCCCTGAATACCTATACATGTCTCCCCTGTGAGGAAATGCTGCCGATTGGTTCTCCTCTCCTCACACTTTGTCAGTGTGAGGTGAGGAGAGCCAATAAATGGCATCTCCTTGTTTACATGTGATTGACTGTGATTGGACACTGCCGATCACATGGGTAAAGAGCCACGGCTATTTGTTGAGATTGGGGTTGCGCCGTGTCCCTGGGACCCGACGCGTGTACCAGGCGCGCAATCACGGCTAAACTGGGTGCCGTCATATGATTTTTTTTTTTTTTTTTTATAAAAAAAACAAACATGTTATACTTACCTGCTCTGTGCAATGGTTTTGCACAGAGTAGTCCCGATCCTCCTCCTCTCAGGTTCCCCTGTCGGCTCTCCTGGCTCCTCCTCTTCATCCAATACCCTGATAGAGAGCCACTTTCTATGGGGGTACTCGTGCGGGCTCCGTCCATAGACACAGACAGCAGGGCACAGCCCCACCCCCTGCTCCCTTGTCACAGAGTTTGATTGACAGCAGTGGGATCCAATGGCTGCCAACTGCTATCGATCTGCCCTGTGAGGAGGGACAGAACCGGGAGAGCTGATGCTGTCATGCACAGCGCTGGATCATGGTAGGGCTCACGTAGGTATGTGGGGGGGGGGGGGGCTGCAGGGGACCTCAGGCAGAGAAAGTTTTTAACCTTTATGCCAGTGGTTCTCAACTCCGGTCCTCGGGACCCACCAACAGGCCAGATTTTAAGTATTACCTTGGGGAGATGCAGACTAGAAATACTGCAATCACCGAGCAGCAAATGATATCACCTGTGATGCATTTCAGTTATCCTGCAAACCTGGCCTGTTAGTGGGTCCCGAGGACCGGAGTTGAGAACCACTGCTTTATGCATAGAATGAAATAGGAGGGCTTAATGTTTTAAGCCTGACAGCATGCAAATGCGGCTGCCCTCCTCCTGCTTGCTAGCATAAAATTAAAAAAAACATTATAAAGGGTAAGGCCCCCTTAAGAACATTGAAATGGGATTTGGATGGGAAAACATGGTCACATGACATTTTGGAATCTTCCTGAATGTCACGTGGCCCCTTGGAATGTTCTGGAAAAGTGGCGCCAAGAAGTCCCCAGGGCAGAGGCAGACCAGCTATAAGAAGCCCGCAACAATTCCGACAATACCAGCACGGCCCACTGACGCGGCCACTCACTACCTCAGAGCAAAAGGAAGCAAGCATGGTGCAGCCAGAAGAGCACGGGACAGAGAGCCAGTTTAAGGGACAAGGAGGATTCAGTTCCCATTGCTGCCCAGAGGCAGAGGTGAGCGGGCGGGAGGAGCGACATCAAGGAGAAGGGCAGAGGCGGTGTCAGCTGTAGGAAAGGTCAATTTGTGGACATTTTGTCTTTACTGCCTCCGGTTAAAGACTTAAAAAAAAATCTGATGAAAAATCTGAGGGTGATAGAAGGAGTCCGTGGCGAGGTCCTTCCATAACTGATTGCGGGCATTCGCTATATACGCTAGTGTGCTAGGTGAAAAACACCCCGAATATTGCAGTGGGCTTTTTCAGCATATGAAACGTGTTGGAGGCCTATAAGGGTTTTGGGGGACTAGGCTGGTTCCAGAATGACGAATCCTTTAGGCAGAAGCTATCAACCTATCCGTCATTAAAATGGGGTAATAAAGATGTTGGGTTGTGGCTTAACCTGGTATTGCCACAGAAAACAGGATTTACTAGGCAACAGCCCCAATCTACAGTGTCCCTGTATAAAAGAGGATATTGCTTTGCATACAACGAGAACCAGTGTAAATGGAGGGGTTCTTGTAAATACAAGCATGAATGATCACACTGGTCAGGACCCCAACCTTTAGGCCCCTTTCACACTGAGGCGCTTTCCTAGCATTTTTGTGCAAAAAATAGTGCTTCTAAAACGCTGCCCATTAATTCCAATGTACCTATTCACATTGGGGCGTCACGCTGGCGCTGCGTTTAAAAAAGTCCTGCAAGCATGATTTTTTTGTGCTGATTATGAGCGCTAAAAATAGCGCATTAAAAACGCCCATATACATTGAAATGAATGTAAAGCGCTTTAAAAGCGCGTTAAAAGCGCTAGCAAAACACCCAGAGGTTGTGGAAAGGTCAAAATACCAGGAAGTAAACAGGATGTAATGTAGGGGTATGTGCTATTTATTTAATGCCAGCGCCTCAAAAGCGATTGAAAAGTGCCTGGGCGTTAGCGCTAATGCTGGAAAAACGCTGCAAAACGCAGTAATAACGCTTGATGTTTTGCACACGTTTTTCAAACGCCTCAGTGTGAAAGTAGCCATAAGGCCGGTTCACACTGTAGCGAGGCGGAGCGGCGCGGAGCGGCGCGGAGCGGCGCTCCAGGCGATCTCAAAGCGGCTTGCTAGGAGACTTCTATCATAGAAGTCAATGCAAGCCGCCTGAGATCGCCCTAAAAATAGTGTAGGGACCATTTTTCTAATGCGGAGCGAAGCGATTCGCTCCCATTAGAACGGTCCCATTTGGCGACTCAAGTCGCCTGACAATTCGTCTTGATGTGAATGGCCCGCAAAGTCGCGCCGCTCCGCCTCGCTACAGTGTGAACCGGCCCTTACTCATTTTTCAAGGTCCACAGAGAGATAACTCTACAAAAAGCATACACACCAGTGAAATTAGCATGGAGCAATGGTTGGAAATATATCCAGACCAGGAGACAGCCACGTTTTTAATTGAAGGTTTATCCAAAGGTTTCCCTTT
>BLSH010093212.1:199538-210007 GCA_018402905.1 Glandirana rugosa
CTAGGAGAAGAAAAGCTCAGGGAGATAACGAGAGGACCGGGGAGGGAGGATAACTCACGGGGGAGTCGGTCGTCGAAAGATACCCTCGTGGGGTCGACTAGGTCTCGAAACACATAGGTAAGTCTGTGTCTCGGGTGGGGCTGGGGCGGGGAGAGAGGGGACTAACCGACTGACTAAAACTAACTGTCGGTGTCCTCGGTTACCACGGCGACGACATAGTGTCGGTTAGTCCTCACAGACCCTGTCGATTCTATGAGCACCTGTAGCGACATCTCTCTACCCCGAGTCGATTCTTTAATCTTACGCTCACTATACACGTTCCCGCAGCCGCCGTCGTATGACGGCGATTTGCGGGAACGAGCCACTTTGTCGCCGTCAATCGCCGATCGGCGGTCGGCAAGTGGTTAAAGGAATTGTAAAGGCAAAAGGTTTTTTATCTTAATGCATTCTAATTTCTTAGCTGAGCCCCATCTCTCTACAGCGATGTCCACGAGTATCTTAGCTGTCCCAGACACTCCTGATTGGCTGTGATACAGCAGCGGCACCATTGGCTCCTGTGGCTGTCAATCAAAATCAGTCAGCCAATCAGGGGAGAGAGGGGCGGGGTCGGGGTGGGCTCTGTGTCTGAATGGATACACAAAGCTCTGGATCAGCTGGGGTGCTCCCATAGAAAGCTGCTGGCTGAGGGGGCACTCAATAGGAGGGAGGGGCCAGGAGAGCAATAGAGGGACTCGAAAAGAAGAGGATCCAGGCTGCTCTGTGCAAAACCAACTGCACAGAGGAGGTAACTATGACATGTTTGTTATCTTTAAAAAAAAGAGCCTTTACAATCACTTTAAAGTGATTGGAAACCTAGATTTTTTTAAAAAAAATTACAAATATGCTATACTTACCTGCTCTGTGCAGTTGGTTTTGCACAGAGCAGCCCGAATTCTCCTCTCCTTTCGGGTCTATCACCAGAATTATTGGCTCCTCCCCCTTCTGATTGCCCCCATAGCAAGCTGCTTGCTATGGGGGCACTCGTTCATGCTGTATCCTGAGCCGGTTCTTTGTGTCCATTGACCTGTGTGTCCATAAAACCCTCTGCCATTACAACCACTTTAACTAAAACTAAGGATGTCAAAGGACAGAACTGGTTAATATAGTTTATGGAGCAATGTGTCAATTTCCAAGAAAAGAATCTTCTGTAGACTAATGTCAGAATAAAGAATATTAAAGTGTATGTCCAGCCACAATTTTTTTCAGCAGCAATGTGGATTTTTTATTGCTTTCTGGGACGCTGTTAGAGAGATTTACACTTACTTCCTGTCCTGTTGACAACGCTTTACCAGACAGGAAGTGAGAACCCCCCCAGACAGAAATAAAAATGCCTCTTTAGGGTAGGGGAAGACTAGAGCCCTTGCACATTTTTTAATTCTAGCTACAGAGCTATTACAGGAATTTTTTTTATAAAAACATTGTTATTAATAATAGAGTTTTTATAAAATAAAATGCAATGTTTTAGATATATGATACGTAATATTATTACGTAATGATATACAAGTTGGTTCAACTTTGATAAAGGTTCCTGCACTACTTTGGTCCGACTTTGGTCCTACTTCAGCCCATTGAATATCATTGAAGTAGGATCAAATTCGGATCCTTGTTCTAACCATCCAACTTGTGACATCCGACTTGGTGATTACAGCAGCAGTAAAAGGAATTTATCTCACACTGGGATTGTTTTGATTGGTGAAAGGACAAGTTACTATCTCATAGTTGGAGCAAAATCTTATCTTGCTCATTCAAGTCCGATAGAAGTAGGACCAAAGTAGGACAGAAGTAGGACCGATGTTGCAGGGCAAAGTAGGATCAAAAGTCTGACCGTTTTTGTGTCGGACAAGTGTGAACCCAGCCCTACTGTGATTAATAAATCGATTAGACGGAGAGCACTAGATTCTTTATTTTTTATTTATGGTGGAGATCGTCCTGTGACAAGAAGTTGGATATCCTCTGATGTGGGTTTGTGCAGTTGGTTGATCTGCCAGGGTCGGATCATTAAGGTGAGAGGCCAGTCTAGCCTTTGGTGGATGGGAGCTGTCATACCTGAGCACCTGTGTGGTTTTCATTCATACTCACTTCACAGAGGATTATCTTTCACTCATGGACTTTACTCATGGACATTTTCCAGACTTCTGTTCAATGAATGATCATGTGCTGTAGATTAGTTGATTATTTTATGTATATCTATCATCAAACTTCATTTTAACGCTGTACTTTTTGTTATAATTATTGTATATGATATGTAATATTAATTAATTTTGCAATAGGTAATTTAGATTAGGTTAGAGCATCTGTTACTGACCCATAAATTCATATTTAAATAACAAATTTGGAGAGAAGGAATCTGGGTATCTTGTAATATGCAGTATGTAGATGGAAATATGATACTTACGTATTATATCTTACCACCAATTTAAACCACTTAATTAACAGCAATAAAACCCAGTGGTAATAATAACCCAAATAGGGTAAAGATTCTTGGTCAATAATGTATTTATCAACTGAAATATAATGTATAATATGAAAACAATAACTCAAACAAGGTAAACAAAATTAAATGTAAGATATATTTAACATATTATATGATATGTCATATACCTTTTATGAAATATGAAATGTAATATTATTTAATTTTGTAATTGGTAACTTATATTTAGAGATACCATTAATGACCCATAAATGCATATTTTAATACCAAATTTAAAGAGAAGGGATCTGGGTATCTTGTTATATATAGATGGTAATATGATATTTACTTACTAGATCTAACCATTAATTTAAGCCACGTAATAAACAGCAATAAAACCCAATGGTAATAATAACCCAAACTAGTTAAAGATTCTTAGTCATAAATTTATTATAAGTATAATAATAAATCAATAAGTCAAACAGGCCAAACAAAATAAAATGTAAAATAAATGACATATAATATGACATATAAACATAAAAACCATAAAGGCAATCAAAAATTGGCAAGACTGTCTTCCTCTTTATTTATTAAAGGATTTATACTCCACTGTCTGGTCCTATAATATTATAAAAAGTGGAGTTGTGTATTGAATGTATCAGCTTAGTATAGAATTTATACAGTCAGCTCTTTATAGGCACAAATATAAACACATATAACTTTCTAACTTCAGTTAGAAAATGTCCCTGTCTCACTTGGTTGCATTTTCAATGACATGGATACATGGGTTCGCCTTCATAACACTATTGATACGCTAGTCTGCTACAACATAGAACTTTAATCCTTAATATTTTACTGTGGCTAGTGCCTATTTAGAATATGTATAAGCTCATAATTTAAGCTTAAAGATATCTATGTGTAAGTAATTGTTCTGTCTCTCTTTTGGACCTGCTCAGAAAACAGAATGGACTTGATTCACTAAAAACAAATAGGCAGTTCATATCACAGGGGAAGTTATTCTTTGCAAGGACATTTTCCCCAGAGCCAAGTAAATGTGGGGAAATTTACCTTTTGAAAAAAATACCCAATCACGTTCAAGGAATACAAAAATAAACAGTACCTGCTCTTGCACATAATTGAATGACAAATCTTATCAAGCATTACCACATTCAACCTCAATGCTCCAGTTACAACTCCATTGCAAAGTTCAACTTCCATCGCAAAGTGAACTGTCCATTTGCCCTTAGTAAATCAACATCAGGTTTTTGTATCACATTTGTTTCTTTCCTTCTGTATGGTTTTTTTTTCTTCATAAATGCAATAAAATATGAAACGATGTAAACACCTTTTTTGCTACTTGTGTGCATGTATTTGTAAAGTCATTATGTTACTTACTTGGATTTGCAGCTGCTGATGTTTTTTCCTAAATCTTTGCTCTTCTAATGAACTTTGCTGGTGATGTTGAGACATAGATATACAAGCCATGTTGCAATAATACTTCCTAGATGTTACTGCGCAATACAGGGAAGTTTACAATAAGGTAACATCTTTTTTCAAAGATTCTCCTTAAAGTGGTTGTAAAGCCAGAAAGGTTTTTCTTTTTACCTTAATGCAGGGGTCTCCAAACTTTATTAAGAAAGGGCCAGATTACTGTCCTTCAGGCTTTGGGGGGCCCGGAGTGTGGCCAGCACGAGTTGAAAATGTCCCAGTGTCAGAGGGATTAAACAATGCACCATGTTAGGCGTTTAGAGGGAGTAAAAAAGTTACATGGTGTCTGTGGTCAGTAGGAGAAAGAATCGTGCCCCATCATTGGTGTCAGTGGGAGGAATAGTGCCCCATTACTGGTGTCAGTGAGAGGAATCGTGCTCCATTGTTGGTGTCAGTAGAAAGAATAGTGCCCTATTATTGGTGTCAGTGGAAGGAATAGTGCCCAATTGTTGGTGTCAGTGGGAGGAATAGTGTCTTATCATTGGTATTAGTGGGAGGAATAGTGCCCTATCATTGGTGTCAGTGGGAGGAATAGTGCCCTATCATTGGTGTCAGTGGGAGGAATAGTGCCCCGTCATTGGTGTCAGTGGGAGGAATAGTGCCCCATCATTGGTATCAGTGGAAGGAATACTGCCCCATCATTGGTGTCAGTGAGAGGAATCCTGCTCCATTGTTGGTGTCAGTACAAAGAATAGTGCCCTATTATTGGTGTCAGTGGAAGGAATAGTGCCCAATTGTTGGTGTCAGTGGGAGGAATAGTGCCCCATCATTGGTATCAGTGGGAGAAATAGTGCCCTATCATTGGTGTCAGTGGGAGGAATAGTGCCCCGCCATTGGTGTCAGTAGGAGGAATAGTGCCCCATACTTGGTGTCAGTGGGAGGAATAGTGCCCCATCATTGGTATCAGTGGGAGAAATAGTGCCCTATCATTGGTGTCAGTGGGAGGAATAGTGCCCCATCATTGGTGTTACAAGATACAAAGGGTACACTAGCTGCAGAATATTGATACAGAATACAAGAATTTCCACCTTTCCAGACCTGGCACGGCTAAGACTGGAGAACTCAAGGAAGCCTCCTAGTTGCCATATACCTTTGCTTCACCTCTATCCCTGGGGAAGGTCTATATGATATCTCCATCCCTTATGTGGTTCAGCACCTAGTGCATTCCAGCGTCTCCTGAGAGCCACTGTCGGAATCTCAATACTATCTGATATATAAAGTTGACCACCGCTTGCCTACACAACTTACAACTTTGTCTATCGTGACAGATATTTTGATGCTGGAATTACCCTCAGGTCCCCTGTGCCTGCCGCCCTGAAGCCACAGCCTAATTGGGGAATTGTGAACCACAAGCTAAGTAGTTATGCTGAATTTTGAAGAGAAATAAGGTCCAGAAGAAGCTCAGTGTTGCGAAACGCGTCGACCTTCTCTTTTGTTTCCACTCATGTTATTTGGTCTGGTATTTGTATCATTTCTGACCCATGTAGAATCACTACTTCTCTGATATATGATGAATCCCCTTTTTATGTTTGTGACATGCTTTTGCATTACCTTTGATGATACGCTGTGACGTGTCTTTTTAATTATCTAATAAATATTTTGTATTTTAAATCCATCAGTTTCATAAGTGCCGGCAAAGTCCATTTATTTTTTTCACTGAACGCGGTAATCCGTGTCAAGTGTCAATCTTTTCCCAACAGATATTTAAAGTGGAACCCTAACATACAAAATGGATACCGTCAAATCCTTTCAGCCTCCTTGCCACAAAACGGCGACCGCCATATTGTCCGCCGTTTAGGGCACTTTATATGCGAGAAATGGCACTTGTGGAACTAGTGGTTCCAAATTAATAATAACTACTGCAGTAGGGAACAGACACAAAAGATACACTCAGCATCTTTCCATATAACTGTTCTGCTTTATTATGACGCAATTGAAGGTTTTTATACACGTAGGTATCACATTAATATTACAATTGTACTTGTATGGTAACAAGGGGCGTAACATAGGCAGGCTAATTCTAATCAGGGCTCGAAAGAATGCAAACATGTAATGAAAACATTATTAGTGCCGTGTGCACAATGAGTGCAGTGTGCAATAAATACAAAATAGAATACAATTATATACAGAACTTACAAATTTCCATTACACTAACGTAACTATTACTAACTATTAAATTATAGGTATTGGAATTTTCTTTCAAATTTGGCTGTTAGTGAACGTAACAAATACGAATTTATCCGAAGTTACAAATTATCTGA
This sequence comes from Glandirana rugosa, assembly GCA_018402905.1. Classification (NCBI taxonomy): domain Eukaryota; kingdom Metazoa; phylum Chordata; class Amphibia; order Anura; family Ranidae; genus Glandirana; species Glandirana rugosa. The sequence goes on from BLSH010093212.1 coordinate 205,737, forward strand.
AATAACGAATGCCGCATCTAAACGAATGGAACAGAACGAATTAATAATAATTAACAATAACAATAATAAAAGCTTTGTATTATTATTATTATTATTATTATTTATTATTAGTTTGTTTCGTTCCATTTGTTTAGATGCGACATTCATTATTTCGGATAATTTGTAACTTTGGAAAATTCGAATTCTTTACGTTCACTAACAGCCAAATTTGAAAGGAAATTCCAATACCTATAATTTAATAGTTAGTTATTATTAGTTAGTTAGTTAGGTATTTGTAATTTTCGAATTTTCAGATTTTTTTTCTTATCAGATTTTTGAATTTTCGAATTTCTGAAATTTTAGAATTTCTGGATTTTTAGATTTTCAAATTTATGAATTTTCGAATGTATAAATTTACAGATCCTCGAATTTACAAAATTTCTAATGTACGAATTTCGATCATAACGAACGACCAGAAAAAAAAACAAAACAAATGAGATGAAAATGAGCTAATTTTTTTCGGCAGTGCGTGTCTATTAAAAAAGAAGAGGAATAGGGCGCTTTTGTCAGGAAATGTTCTCCAGTGAACTGTACTAGATTATTGTTATCAGCATCAGCTTCAACATCAAAGTTAAGGGAAGGAGGAAAGACAGGGGGGGGGGGGGGCACGTGCAGCAGCACTTCAGGTAGAGGAAGCATCTCTGGAGGAAACTAAATGAAAAAACAGAAGGCGCTTCTAAGTGCAGTATTAACCACTTGCCGACCGCCAATCGGCATCTGACGGCGGCAAAGTGGCTCGTTCCCGCAAATCGCCGTCATACGACGGCGGCTGCGGGAACGCGATGGCCCCCCCGGAGCGAATGAGCGGAGGTCCGTGTATGTAAACACGGACCTCTGCTCTGTGTGAGGGGGAAGGGCTGTGATCACAGCCTTCCTTTACGTGAAGGCTGTGACCACTTCCCTTCCCCAGATAGGCAATCCCCCATACAGTTAGAACACGCCCAGGGAACATAGTTAACCCTTAGCGCGCCCCCTGCAGGTTAACCCCTTCACTGCCAATGGCATTTACACAGTAATCAGTGCATTTTTATAGCACTGATCGCTGTATAAATGCCAATGGTCCCAAAAAAGTGTCAAAATGGTCCGCCATGTCCGCTGAAATATCGCAGTACCGCAAAAAATCGCAGATCGCCGCCATTTTTAGTAAAAAATAAAAAAAAATTAAAAACCCCAAAAATGAATTCTCATCATCCGTAAACGCGACCACTTTTGCGCAAACCAATCAATAAACGCCGATTGCAATTTTTTTTATCGCAAATATGAGGAAGAATATAAATCGGCCAAAAACGGTGAAAAAAAATGTTTTTTTATATTTTTTTTTTGGATTTGTATTTTAGGAAAAAGTAAGAAATTTGGGTTTTTTTGCAAAATTGTCGCTCTTCTTTTGTTTATAGCGGCGATCAGAAATGACGCAGAGGCGATCAAATACCACCAAAAGAAAGCTCTATTTGTGGGAAAAAAAGGACGCAAATTTTGTTTGGGTACAACGTCGCACGACCGCGCAATTGTCAGTTAAAGCGACGCAGCGCCGAATCGCAAAAAGGGCTCCGGTCCTAAAGCTGGAAATCCTTCCGGGGCTGAAGTGGTTAAGGAGTATGTATTCATAAAAAGCGGTTAAAAACATTTATTATGTAGTAGGTCAAATGAGCATCTCAGTCAGCATAATAGGCATTCTGTAGTGTCCTTCGCCTCTAGGGGAAGGGAGAGCTGACCCACAACTGTGACAGGAGAGGGAGAAGCGAAGAAGCAAGGGGACGGTAACGCGTTTCGGAGCATGAGCAATTTGCTCATCAGACTGTCAGCTCCGGCCTATGTGTTTCAGGGTGGTTCCGGAAGTCCATCACCTATCTTGCTTCCTCGCTTCTCCCTCTCCTGTCACCTCTGCAAGCCAACTCTCCCTCCCTGTGAATAAATACTCCTTAAGACTGCACTTAGAAGCGCCTTCTGTTTTTTTACTTTAGACACACAGTTAATCCTTTAATCCCCCTAGATGTTAACCCCTTTCCAGCCAGTGTCATTAGTACAGTGACAGTGCATATTTTTAGCACTGATTGTATTAGTGTCACTGGTCCCCAAAAAGTGTCAGTTAGTGTCCGACTGTCAGCCGTAATACTGCAGTCCTGCTATAAGTCGCTGATAGACGCCGTAAAAAAAATTCTATTGTTTGTAGACGCTATAACTTTTGCGCAAACCAGTCAATATACTCTTATTGGGATTTTTTCCCAAAAATATGGTGCAGAATACATATTGACCTAAACTGATAAATAAATTAGATTTTTTTTTCAATTTTCTTATTGGATGTGTTTTTTAGCAGAAAGTAAAAAATATTGAGTTTTTTTCAAAATTTGAGGTCTTTTTTTGTTTATAGCACAAAAAATAAAAAAACGCAGAGATGATTAAATACCACCAAAAGAAAGCTCCATTTGTGGGAAAAAGGGCATTCATTTTATTTTGGAACAGCGTCGCACTGCGGTGCAATTGTCAGTTAAATTAACACAATGCGGGAATGCAAAAAAAAACGGCCTGGTCAAGAAGAGGGGTAAATGTTGGTTCAAAACACCCTAATTGTTAGCTCCATCTAGTGGCCAACATTCGGTATATTTTTTGAATGCGGTATCACAGGAAATTATACTGTATGTTGGCCACTAGATGGCGCTGAAGATCATGGGGATAACACTATTAGGACCCATTCATTCACACTTGAATGACTCAGAACTTTTTTTTTTTGCACATTTGTCACAGCATCGGGCAGCCCATTCAAGCGCATCTGCCTGCGATCTCAGAAGGCGAAGGCGTGAATGCAGCATTAGAGAAAATACAGGCAAAAATCATGCAGCATGCATTAAGGTGACATTTGTCCAACAAATGTTTTATAAGTGGACTCAGTTCTGTGCACACTACCAAAAAGCATTTAGCTGGTCAACATCTAAAACTGATCAAACACCTAGACGTCTTATATGTCTAGAAAACAAAGGTCACTGTCCACCACCTATAACTGGCCACTACAGCAAGGAGCTATGGAGGGGCATCCACAAACAAAAAACACAGAATTCCAAGCTCAACTTACCGACCAGTCTGCCACCAAACAAATTCACCTGTCTAACAGTAGCGTTTAAAAGGCAGGGGATTGGTTACTGCAGCAAGGAACTTACCTAAAGAGACAGTTAAGCACTTTGCGTTGAGGTTCTGTTTATTTGATTGAAACCTCTGATAAGATTAGATCACTGCTGGGGTGACTCATTTCAGTTCTCTAACCACTTCAGCCCCGGAAGGATTTCACACTTTAGGACCAGAGCCCTTTTTGCGATTCGGCACTGCGACGCTTTAACTGACAATTGCGCGGTCGTGCTACGTTGTACCCAAACAAAATTTGCGTCCTTTTTTTCCCACAAACAGAGCTTTCTTTTGGTGGTATTTGATCCCCTCTGCGTCATTTTTGATCGCCGCTATAAACAAAAGAAGAGTGACAATTTTGCAAAAAAAAAATTTCTTACTTTTTGCTAAAATACAAATCCAAAAAAAAAATAAAAAAAACATTTTTTTTCATCAGTTTGGCCGATTTATATTCTTCCTCATATTTGTGATAAAAAAAAATCGCAATCGGCGTTTATGGATTGGTTTGCGCAAAAGTGGCCGCGTTTACGGACGATGAGAATTAATTTCTGGGGTTTTTATTATTATTTTTTTTTTTACTAGTAATGGCAGCGATTTGCGATTTTTAGCGGTACTGCGATATTTCAGTGGACACCTCGGAACATTTTGACACTTTTTTGGGACCATTGGCATTTATACAGCGATCAGTGCTATAAAAATGCACTGATTACTGTGTAAATGCCATTGGCAGTGAAGGGGTTAACCTGCAGGGGGCGCTCTAAGGGTTAACTGTGTTCCCTGGGCGTGTTCTAACTGTGTGGGGGCTGCCCTGACTGGGGAAGGGAAGTGATCACAGCTTCCATGTAGAGGAAGGCTGTGATCACAGCCCTTCCCCCTCTCACAGAACGGAGGTCCGTGTTTACTTACACGGACCTCCGTTCTTTCAGTGCGGGGGGGGGGCATCGCGGGTAGCCGGCGGAGATCGAGTCCGCGGCACCCGCTCCCTGGTCCTCCCCGAACACGGTGAGCGTGTGGGTGAGCCTCCGGCGGCGCGCGCAATCTCGCAGCCGCCGCTGTATGACGGCGGTTTGCGTTATCGAGCCACTTTGTCGCCGTCAACCTGCGGTTGACGGTCGGCA
>BLSH010093212.1:210017-222925 GCA_018402905.1 Glandirana rugosa
CGTCCTTTTTTTCCCACAAACAGAGCTTTCTTTTGGTGGTATTTGATCCCCTCTGCGTCATTTTTGATCGCCGCTATAAACAAAAGAAGAGTGACAATTTTGCAAAAAAAAAATTTCTTACTTTTTGCTAAAATACAAATCCAAAAAAAAAATAAAAAAAACATTTTTTTTCATCAGTTTGGCCGATTTATATTCTTCCTCATATTTGTGATAAAAAAAAATCGCAATCGGCGTTTATGGATTGGTTTGCGCAAAAGTGGCCGCGTTTACGGATGATGAGAATTAATTTCTGGGGTTTTTATTATTATTTTTTTTTTTACTAGTAATGGCAGCGATTTGCGATTTTTAGCGGTACTGCGATATTTCAGTGGACACCTCGGAACATTTTGACACTTTTTTGGGACCATTGGCATTTATACAGCGATCAGTGCTATAAAAATGCACTGATTACTGTGTAAATGCCATTGGCAGTGAAGGGGTTAACCTGCAGGGGGCGCTCTAAGGGTTAACTGTGTTCCCTGGGCGTGTTCTAACTGTGTGGGGGCTGCCCTGACTGGGGAAGGGAAGTGATCACAGCTTCCATGTAGAGGAAGGCTGTGATCACAGCCCTTCCCCCTCTCACAGAACGGAGGTCCGTGTTTACTTACACGGACCTCCGTTCTTTCAGTGCGGGGGGGGGGCATCGCGGGTAGCCGGCGGAGATCGAGTCCGCGGCACCCGCTCCCTGGTCCTCCCCGAACACGGTGAGCGTGTGGGTGAGCCTCCGGCGGCGCGCGCAATCTCGCAGCCGCCGCTGTATGACGGCGGTTTGCGTTATCGAGCCACTTTGTCGCCGTCAACCTGCGGTTGACGGTCGGCAAGTGGTTAACCACTTCAGCCCCGGAAGGATTTTCCCCCTTAATGACCAGATAATTTTTTGCGATCCGCCATTATGTCGCTTTGACTGAAAATTGCGCGGTCGTGCGACATTGTACCCAAACAAAATTGACGTCCTTTTTTACTTTTATTACTTTGATCAGTGCTATTAAACTGCAGTGATTAATGTAAAATGACACTGGCGGCGAAGGGGTTAAACACTATTGGGCGCTCAAGGGGTTAACTATGTTCCCTAAGTGTGTTCTAACTGTAGGGGGGATGGGCTGCCTGGGACATGATAGAGATCGCTGTTCCCGATTACAGGGAACAGAAGATCTCTGCCATGTCCCCTGTTAGAATGGGGATCCGCCTTGTTTACATAGGCAGATCCCCGTTCTGTCTCTGTCCTAGGCGATCGCGGGTCCCCGGCGGACATCGAGCCTGCGAGAGGCGCCATACAGCTATGACGATTTTGCGCAGGAGAGCTGACCTGCCGCAGTATAGCGTTGGCGGCTGGTAGGCAAGTGGTTAAAAAAAAAAACACAGATGAAAGATAAATATGTTCATGGTGTGAAAATGAGCGTTCTACTGTCTGGATGGAAAACAACGCAATAATAATTCAATGTAATATTTCATATTTATCCAACTACATCAAAATTATTTTTTAAAAGGCTCATTTTTTCTGAGCAAAAATAGAAAGAGAATGCAGTATGTATAAAATGACTGTGCTTTTCAAGTCCCCCCCAAAATATGTTTAGTTTTAGATAGGGTGGGAAGGGATTAGAACCTCTGTCTGGCTATTTCTATCTGGGGCTCCATTTAAGGTGGCCATAGATGGACTGAAATTTGGCCACTTAGCAGGGATCAGCTGAACTTCAATCCATGAGTGGCCACAGCAGTTGATTGGTAAACTTAACCACTTCAGCCCCGGAAGGATGTCCCACTGTAGGACCAGAGCCCTTTTTGCGATTCGGCGCTGCGTCGCTTTAACTGACAATTGCGCGGTCGTGCAACGTTGTACCCAAACAAAATTTGCGTCCTTTTTTCCCCACAAATAGAGCTTTCTTTTGGTGGTATTTGATCCCCTCTGTGTCATTTCTGATCGCCGCTATAAACAAAAGAAGAGCGACAATTTTGCAAAAAAACCCAAATTTCTTACTTTTTGCTAAAATACAAATCCAAAAAAATATATAAAAAAACGCCGATTTAGATTCTTCCTCATATTTTTGGTTAAAAAAAAAACGCATGTTGTCAGAAAGACAGGAATTGAGGGCAAAGCTATAGCCTATACGTGGTGCAGTTTTCTGCATTCAGCCAGTAGGTTGAACAACAAAAACTGACCCAATTCCCACATCCACACATGAGGTGTATGGGGGGGATCGTCCCTGCTGCAATATTGTATTCTGACAGCAGGGGGACTCTGCTAGTAAAATCTTCTTTATTGATAGAATGTTAGTACAATAAACAACAGAAAATACATTACTCAGTACATTTAAAGCGGAGTTCCACCCAGAATTTTTTTTTTTTTTTACATCATTCAAGTCCTTTGCCTATATAGACTTACCTTTTGAAGGGGAAAAAAATGTTATACTCACCCATACGTCGTTTGTTGCTAAGTGGTCTCTGTATTCTGTGCCTATTTGGTCCTAGGCTCTTTTTCACTTCCTGCTTCCCCTGGCCTCCTGGGAGATGTGACTCATCATTTCCCAGGAGTCAGTGGGCTTCCCTGTACTGTAAAATTGTGTTATTTCCAGACAGGAAATAACGCGATTTAAGGCGGACCGAGATCAAGGAGTGCATGATGGTTACCCACCATGCACTTCTTTCAGGAAGAGACGCCAGGAGACTACAGATGGGCTTCAGGTGCCCTCACCTAAAATGGAAAAGTCCAGCAGTGAGAGAAACTAAATTGTGAGTAAAAAATACATGGAATTATTAGGCGGTTTGAAAGTAAGGAAACAAGAGGTTACATCTATTTAGTATTAAGAGTGGATGCCCAAAAAAAAAAATTCTGGGCTTTAATGTCACCCCTGTCAGATTTTTATTTCTGTCTGTGTCCCTATTGAGGATTCTTCCTCACTTCCTGTCTGGTACAATGTTATTAGAAGAGGAAATGAGACCCAGATAGCCAAAAAAACACAACAGGGGGCGCTAATCTTTCCCCAATCCATACAAAATACAAAAAAGTCTTTGGCTCGACAAAGCTGAATTCTAGGTACAAAGCCTTTCATTTAAATATATTCTTTGATAGCCACATGGGATATAAGGTCATTTTGTGTGCACCAAATACTACGGATACCATTTTTTTTTTTTTTTTTTACGAGTACTGATACTTATTTATTTTTTTTGTACGCACCGATATCTACTGCAAATTTTTTGTTTACGCATCAGCTGTCGGCAATGATACAAAGCAATGAAAAGTTATTTGCAAATGAAACACTTTTACTTTTTGCGCTTTTTTATCGTGAGACGTATATATATATGTGTGCGTGTTAAAGCTGTAAAAAATAATACAGAAAAAGCAAACAAAAAAGTTTTAAATATTAATAGTTTACAAAATAGAAGTGAACAAAAAAAAATCAGCAGGAAAATAATAATCAAATGGAGAAGAATAGGAGAAGAATAGGGAGTTAATTAAGCATGAGTAGAGTAAATTAAATGTTAATAAGGGGTTAAACAGAGGAACGTTTAAAAAAAAAACACACTTTTTTTTTTTTTATCTGACAGGTTGCTTTAAACTGACATCATCTGCAGATCAAGTCCATCCCTCTGATCTGTAGATGAATAAACATAAATATACAATGTTTCTTTTTATCTCAGCGTTTCAGCAGCTGAGCAATGTTGTTGCTTAATGTTGCCCAGCTGCTTTTTTTTTTTGACAGCTCCAATTGCCAGACTTCTTTAACACTTGAGCTGTCAACAGGGGAACCCCACTGAAAGCTGAGTCATCGGTTGTTAAGGACGCAGCTACCCCATTCCTTAACCACTTCAGCCCCAGGAGGATTTCCCACGTTAGGACCAGAGCACTTTTTGCGATTCGGTGTCGCTTTAACTGACAATTGCGCGGTCATGCGACGTTGTACCCAAACTGAATTTGCATCCTTTTTCCCCATAAATAGAGCTTTCTTTTGGTGGTATTTGATCCCCTCAGCATCATTTCTGATGAAAAAAAAAAACAATATTTCTTACTTTTTGCTAAAATACAAATCCAAAAGAAATATATATATATATAAAAAAAAGTATTCATCGGTTTTGGCCGATTTATATTCTTCCTCATGCTTACGGTAAAAAAAAAAATCTCAATCGATGTTTATTGATTGGTTTAGCGCAAAAGTTGCCGCGTTTACAAACCATGAGAATTCATTTCTGACTTTTTTTACTAGTAATGGCGGCGATCTGCGATTTTTAGCGGTACTGCGATATTGCAGCGGACATGTCGGACATTTTTGACACTTTTTTGGGACCCATGACATTTATACAGCGATCAGAAATTTAAATGTCCACTGACTACTGTATAAATGTCATTGGCATTGAAGGGGTTAACCTGCAGGGGGCAGTGAAGGGGTTAACTGTGTTCCCTAGGTGTGTTCTAACTGTGAGGGGGCTGGGCTACCAGTGACAGGGATCAGTAGATCTCTTATGTCCCCACTGACAGAACGGGGAACCGCCGTGTTAACATTTTTCTTTCACTCTGGCAGGTTATCGCAGCTCACCGGTGAACATCATTGTCCTCGGGCACATTCCTGCAGAGTGCGGCGGGCATGAGAGCACGCTGGCAGCGGCGCACTCTTGCCCCCTAGCTGTGCATCCGCGAATTGCCATTTATTTATGGCGATTCGCGGAATAGAACCACACTGCTGCCGTAAAAAGGTCGGGAAGTGGTTAACAACTGAAAATTGTTTTTTTTTTTGTTACGTTTCAACTATCAGTGGGGGAATCCCGCTAACAGATGAAAGAACCGAGTCTGAAACTCTTGGTTTCAGGTATTGGAGCATTTGTACGAGTACTGATACTCATGCACATGCTTAGCATCGGCACCGATCAGTACCATACCGTTCGTATCAGTATCGGTATCCATGCAACTCTACCAAATACCTTTACAAACGCAGATATTACTTTGTAAACATAGCAGTGATATTATCATTGTGCTGCCTTGAAAGCAGAGCAGTGAGAGGGACCCAGCAGGCCCCACCTACTACCAGTAGCCTGGAGAAAACTATAGGAGGGGGCGGAGACCAGACCAGTCACCCTGCACAAGGAGAGAGCGCAGCAGTGAGCGGTCTTTATTACAGGAAGGAAAAGTCTCACACTGGGTGACTGCACAGATCTGGAAGAAATACACGAAGCACGCTGAGATTCAAGGAAAAATACACATGAAGAATAGATTTAGACCATATTTGCTTATCACAGAGTTCAGCTTTACAATGTTTAGCAACTGTGGGTGACCCAATGGCATGTTGGCTGTGAGCTGCACCGAAAATTTTCAGCTTAAGTATAAAACATTTTGCAAGAACATGGATGCAACACCTACAAAGTAACAATCATTATAAAGCCTCATACACACGGACGTTTTTGACGCCGGCGTTTTCTGGCGTTTTTTGCAGCTCTCCATGTTAGTCAATGGCCCCATAAAAACGTCAGCGTCGGGCCCGACGTCAAGAAAAAAAAATCTGCGTTTTTAGGTGTTATGCATCGGCGTTAGTGAGAGTCAGCTTCGGATGATTAAAAAAATCATCCCTGTGCTATTTTTCAACCTAAAAACGTCGGCGTAAAAAAACGCCGGAAAACGCCGGTACAATATTAGTTGGCGTTTGTTGGCGTTTTGCGGCGTCGGCGTCAAGAAACGCCAAAACGTTACAGCCTCAGAACGCGCTGGCCGTGGGTTCTACTTTCAGCTCACCAACGCCGACGCCATCTACAGCTCAAAAACGCCAACGTTTTTATGGGGCCATTGACTAACATGGAGAGCTGCAAAAAAACGCCAGAAAAAGCCGGCGTCAAAAAACGTCCTTGTGTATGAGGCTTTAGGCCTCATACACACAGACGTTTCTTAAAAAATAAACAAAACGTCGGGCCCGACGTCAAGGAAAAAAAATCGGCGTTTTTCGACGTTATGCATCGGCGTTAGTGAGCGTCTACGTCAATAGGCGTTTTTTAAAAAAAATCATCCCTCTGTTATTTTTCAACCTAAAAACGTCGGCGTCAAAAAACGCCGGTTAACGCCAGTAGAATATTAGTTGGCGTTTGTTGGCGTTAGTTGGCGTTTCTTGGCGTTTTACGGCGTTGGCGTCAAAAAACGCCAAAACGTTACAGCCTCAGAACGCGATGGCTGTGGGTTCTAGTTTCAGCTCACTAACGCCGACGCCATCTACAGCTCAAAAACGCCGACGTTTTTATGGGGCCATTGACTAACATGGAGAGCTGCAAAAAACGCCAGAAAACGCCAGCGTCAAAAAAAGTCCGTGTGTATGAGGCCTAACTGTGTCAGAAATATATTCTCAGGACATGCCTGATAAAAGAGGCTGTATGAGTAAATACTGTACATTAGGTGGCAGTATACACCCTTTATTTGTAAATCAGCACATCGACTCGCACTATTAAAAAGAAAAAAAATTTAATTTTGCAATGGAACGCCGGCACTCCATACCTTGAGAGGCAACAAGCATGCCCTGGACAGCCATATAAAAATAAAGACCTATGTGAACTTTCTTTTCAAATTAGCAAGATACATCCCAAGCGCATCAAAACAAATGTATTAAAAATGTTGCTGTTTGTTTTCTTTAGAAAGCATTAAAGTGCAGAGTAGAAAAGCCTGTCCCCTGGCAGCATGCTGCAGAGATGGGCACTTACTCTCTGTAAAGAAGCAGGGGTTACTCTGCAGAGGTCTGACACAATACCTGCTTGTAAGAGGAGCTTTGCAATTGGTTAGTAATGGGACCAAGAGCACAAGTCGCTGCGCCATTCCCATACTTTTGCTAGAACACTATCCTTCCTGCTGAGAATCCTCTGCCATATTATGCCTCACTCCATGCTGGAGGCCTCCACATGACATTCCCGGCCATTGTCCTTCATATCCCAAGGAAGGAATGTCCATACATAAATAGGGTTGCTGCACTAACTGATGGCACTAAGGAAATGGCATAACACTCACAGCACATCGACATACATTCCAGAGTCACTTGACATTACACAGCCAATCACATTTAGTGAACGGTCCGCAGCAGGCACATGTGAAAGCCTTTGCAGAACTTTAATCACCCACCTCCCTCTAACAGTCTCTCCTTCCACCTGGTGTCATTAGTACTCACAGGAATGAGATCTCTGTAGATACCTCCTCTATAGGTACATTTCTCCCGGGACTCCCCAGGCAGTGGTGCCACTAGGGTTGGTGTCACCTGGTGCAGTAAAACAGGTGTCACCCCCCTCCTGTCTACCTTGCCCAACGCCCTGCAGGCAGCTCACAGTCATGGGGTGCACCCCAAACCAGCCCCTGTAAATAATAGTATAGGGTGATACAGTGGCAGGTTAGGGTAGTATAAGGTGGTATAGTGGCACTCTAAGGTATTATAGGGTGGTATTGTGGAAGGCTAGGGTGGTATAGTGCCAGGTTAGGGTAGTATAGGATGTTATAGTGGCAGGCTAGGGTGGCATAGTGGCAGGTTGGGGTTGTATAGTGGCAGGTTGGGGTGGTATAGGGCAGGTTGGGGTGGTATAGGGCCGGTTAGCGTTGTCTAGGCCAGGTTAGGGTGGTATAGGGCAGGTTGAGGTAGTATAGGGAAGGTTGAGGTGGCATAGGGCAGGTTGGGGTAGTATAGGGCAGGTTGGGGTGGTATAGTGGCAGGTTAGGGTGGCATAGTGGCAGGTTAGGGTAGTATAGGGCAGATTAGGGTGGAATAGAGCGGCTGGGGTGGAATAGTGGCAGGTTGGGGTGGTATGAGCACTGTGCCCAAAGTAACAATATGGGGGGGGGGGGAATTATAGAAGAAGGTCCATGTCAAGGAGGTCAAACAAAGGAAGGGGTCTAAATTATATATCTCCATACTATCCACCTTTTTCCTTCCCATATTTTTACTTTGGGCATAGTGCTCATTGATACTTAAGTATTTATTTTCTGGGGTTTGACACCCAGTCTCGTGTATTTGTCACATATATCCTCCATCCCATTTTTTATCTTTGAGGAGTTATTTGGTACCAATTGAGAGCTGTACCCTTCCCTGCCTTGTCCCATTTATGGAATCCCTTGTTGAGCTCCTGTGTATACATGCAACAATATGTGATTTGGGAGAGGAGTGTTCCCCTCTTGGGTGCCTCAGTGCTCGCCCCTGAGACTGCTCCTGTACACGTGTCTATTTTACTGGGCAAGTGAACCCTGTGTTGTTTTGCTGTGTGTCCTGAGGAAGTGATAGTGAAACACGTTGATACACATTACACAAGGGACTTGCTCAATTGTTCACGATTTGAAAGTATCATGCCCCAATCCTATGTATTAATATCTTTGATGTATGGTTTATGTATACATGTTTTTAATTTCTGGCACATACTTTATGTGCTTTGCTTTTATCCATTTGTACCAATAAAAGGTTATGATTTTATGAATTTAGTGTCTCATCTGCCTCTAAAGTCCGATCCATACATTTACTTCCTGTGTACTACATGATGTGCTATACAGATGTGGCGGTGGAGTGATCTTATTTTATATTACATATAAAGGAGTGAATGTGGGTTTACACAGAAGCAGGGAGACCTGCGGGCAAGCCTGTTGCTTTTCCCTACAAAGGCAAACCCCCGGTTTGCATTAAAGGGGAGTTTGGCCCCCTCCCTCAAAAATGAAAAGACTTTTACTATGAGGGCACTTACCTGTCCAGGCATCCAGCAGTGTCCTCCCTCAAGACGATTCTTGAATCGGCTCTAGGATGCTAGCGCCTTCATCTTGGTTAAGGGAAACCTTGTGGCTTCACAACCAGTTTTCTACTGCGCATTGCAGGGGAAAGGAGGCGGGCCAAACTGAGCCAGGGTGGGCTCCGAGGGTGGCTAAGTGAGCCAGAAGTGGGAGCAGGTACCTGTCAAAACCAGGTACCTAATCCCCCCTCCGCCCAAAGTGTGCAAATGTGGCAGCGGAGGGGGGGGGACAGAAATGCGGAGCTTACCCTTTTGGGTGGAGCTCTGCTTTAATGTGAATGTAAACCCTAACTATAAACGTCTCTCATTTGCTCCCCTATTTTCTGTTAAATATACCATTAAAGAGTTTTGTTATATCTGCTCCATATGTGCCCTCTTTATTCTTCCAGGAACCCAGTGCTACCCTGTGTACTCTGTATTGTTATCCCAAGCATTATTAGCCCTGCCTCAATTCTCTACTGTGAACCATAGATTACATCCTCCTACATTATAGAGATAAGGAGAAAGGGAGTTTTTCTGCAGGCCTTACATACTTCCTGCCTTGAGGGTGACAACACTGCTTCTCCATAGATACAGTGAAGAAGTGTCACGTACCTGATGGTGGAGTCTGTCTTGTGCAGGGAACAACCGATCTTGCGCACCCGATTCAAGGACCCCTGGGAGTGTAGACAGAGGCCCAAGAGTGCGGGATGCTGGAGGAGGGCTGGAGGGTCACCGATCATGTAGTGAGGCTCCAGGAGACGTGCAGGTAGAAGGATGGTCGTACAGGCTGGGTCGGCAACTGGCAGGTAGGAAGGTACAAAAGGATCAGGCAAACGGGTAGTCAGAGTCCAAGCAAGGTTCGTTAATGGGCGGGCAGCAGAAGTACAAGGGAGCAGACAATCGGGTGGTCGTGGATAGCCGGGGTCGGTGCAGGTAGCGGAACAGCAGGTCAGGACAAGCCGGGTCAACAGGAGGCAGAGCAAACACAGGAACAGGTAGCAGGAGCTGAGGCTTACAGGTCATGGACGCTGTAGAACGAGCAGCACTTGTTGCTGGACTCTCCAGGTTTAAATAGCCCCATTTGGCGCCGTTTCTGGCGCGTGGGCGCGCACAGGCGCGCGCGAACGCGCACGGGCACACGCGAACGCGCACAGGCTTGCGCACCACCGCGGAATTTGGCAGAATGTTCCTTTTCCTAACAAGAAGTGAGCATAGCCACCCTTGGCCTGACTATGTCAGTCATACAGCTTCATTTTCTAGAGGTGCCAAATCCCCAAGAATACTATAGCAATAAAGAACTAGATAATGGGTGGGACTTTAATGGCACCGGAAAAAGTTCACAAGTAAAATAAAAAATGTTTATTATACAAAGATTAAACAGGACCACATGGTTCCATTACAAGAAACATAAATATAAAATCAATCACATGATTGTCATACGAATACCCATTAGTCCACTAAAGGGGCCCCATAAAGGTCACTAATACATCAACAGAACCCCAACGTGTTTCAACTCCAGTGGTCTCCCTGAAATGGGTAATTTCTACAAAAGAAAACTCCTTGAATACCTTGAGCATGACTGTATGAGTTGCTACCTCACTGACAACAACTTTCTCGATTCCCTGCAGTCCGGCTTCCACCCACAACATTCCACTGAAAATGCACTCAACAACGACCTACTAACTGCTAAAACCAACGGCCAGTACTCCTTACTCAGACTCTTGGACCTCTCTGCTGCCTTCAACACAGTTGACCACCTGCTCCTCCTCAGAAAACTCCACTCCCTTGGCCTCCATGATTCTGCTTTATCCTGGTTCTCCTCCTACCTATCTCAGCTCACTTTCAGTGTCACATACAACACCATCTCCTCCGCTCCTCTTCCGCTTTCTGTTGAGGTACCCCAAGGAGCCGTCCTTGGGCAATTCCTATTCTCTCTCTTTACCTCTTCCTTGGGCCAGTTGATAACCTCCAATGGATTCCGATACCATCTCTATGCCGACGACACCCAGATCTATCTCTCCACTCCTCAACTTGCCCCCTTGATCTCCTCAGGGATCACAAACTTTCTGAATGACATATCGGTATGGATGTCACACCACTTTCTCAAATTCAAGCTTACTAAAACCGAGCTTGTAATATTTCCTTCTCCCTGATCTCCTCCAAATGACTTTAACATTAAGATCAACGGCACAACCATTGGTCCCTCTTCACATGCCAGGGTGCTGGATGTAAGCCTAGATTCTGACCTCTTCTTCAACCCCCAAATCCAATCACTGGCTAAATCTTGCCGCCTTAACCTTCGTGATGCTCGCCCCTTCCTGACTAACGAAACCACAAAACAACCTATTCACTCTTTGGTTATTTCCCACCTCGACTACTGCAACTCTCTCCTTAATATCCTACCCTTACACAAGCTTCACCCCGACCCCCTTCAGTCTATTATGAATGCTGCTGCTAGACTTATACACCTCACTAACCCATCTGTGACTCCTGCCCCTCTCGTCCAATCCCTTAACTGGCTTCATTACCCCACTGTATAAAATTAAAAATACTAACCACAACATACAAGACCATCCACAACATCGCCCCCAGCTACATCCCCAACCTCATCTGCAGATATCGCCCAAATTGTCCTCTCTGCTCCTTTCAAGACCTCCTGCTCTCTAGCTCCTTTGTTTCCTCCTCCCATGCTCGCCTCCAGGACTTCTCTAGAGCATCTCCCATCCTCTGGAACTCCCTGCCCCGGTACAGCCCCCACCCTGTCCACTTTTAGGAGATCCCTGAAAACTCATTTATTCAGGAAAGCCTATCCCACACCCTCCTAAGAACTGTACCCGAGCCACCCCCATCAGACCACCCCCCCACAGCTATTATCTTTTGTACCACCCCCCCCCCCCCCTTTAGAATGTAAGCTCCATAAGCATGGTCCTCCTGTCCCTTTTGTTTTGACCTGTATTGTAATTGTGCCGTCCCCCCTCTACATTGTAAAGCACTGCGTAAAATGTTGGCGCTATATAAATCCTGTATAATAATATAATAATAATGACCAAAAGATACAAAAATGATGTATAAAGAGAAAATATACTATAAGTGCCTTTTCACACTGGTGTTCCTTATGTCTGTTATTCATCCATCCGTTGACGGATGAAAAGCGGACATACATGTATCTCTATGGCATGTACATCCGATTCGCTGAAATCCGTTTTTTTCCTAAAAATGTATTTTAAAATGTGTGAAATATGAAATAAAGTAAATTAGGTTTATTAAAGAAACCCATGACCCAGGTAGTGGTCTTTGAGGAAGTCACATACAGCCCAGTGCTGTAGAGAGAGTGGGAGAGAGAGAGGGATATATAGAGAGAGAAGAAGAAACGGCTAAATATGTTACACAAGAACACCTTATCAACTTGGTGCATGCCAGGCCTGCTATATGGGACAAGGGAAGAATATAGTGACTGTGTCACAAAGGACAGAGCCTGGGAGGAGGTTTGTGATGAGGTCACACCAAACTGGGCATCAATGAGTGGGAAGCAACTCCGGAAACATGGTAAGCAGTATGGGGGTGGGGGTGGCATGGTGAGACCTGTAGTGCACCCATATGTCACTCCTGAGCTATGTGTGAGGTCCCAAACCTTATGCCGTCTTGGCCAAATGCTTTAATAGAAAACCCTAACCCTACTGGTCAACACTCAGGTAGAAGCAGTGTCAGATATGTGGTAAGAAGTTTGGGGAATGGGGGGTGGGGGGGGGGCATGGTGAGACTTGTAGTGCACCCATATGTCACTATGAGCATCCTGATACTTTTAGGCCACCTATATGCCATTATTGACATGCCGACACGTGTAGGGTTGCAAATAGTATACCTTGAATTCCCTCTGTTGATTGTGAGTACTGTTCCTTGCTTATGCAGCCAAAAAAATTTTGACGCTGTGAAGATCATAGAGAGACCGCTACAGACGGGAGCTGAAGAAGGAGGCTAAAGCCAGTCGAAGTGGTGCGGGAGCATCTAAAAGAAAAAAGTACTCCTTTTTCGAGATGTTGGATTTTCTACGAAATGTCAGACTTAAGACCGTAAGTTAATCCCCAACATTAACCACTTGCTTACTAGTCACTTAAACCCCCCTCCTACCCAGACCAATTTTCAGCTTTCAGCGTTTGAATGACAATTGTAAC
>BLSH010093212.1:243968-269223 GCA_018402905.1 Glandirana rugosa
ACCCAAGTACCGAGGGTCTCTGGTTTATTTAAGAAGTGAGGATGTCATATAGAAAATAGACTGTTATGTCCACATACGTTTTCAAATCCTTGGGGACCGTTAAAGGTACTAACAGTAAATATTTATAAACCCACAAACCTAGTCGTTAAAGTAAAACTAGATAGTTTATTGACTTCCTGTGTCATTATAAAGTCATCACTTTAATCCAAATAACCTAATTCTCTTTTACACGTTATACGTAGTCTTATTTTAATCCGTCCACGTATTTAAACCCGTGGGGTTGTCTTTTTGGTGTAGTTATAAATCATCTCGGAGGAAATCGTCTTTACACTCATTACAGGCTATAGGAAGCGTCTAGAGGCTGTTATTTCTGCTAAAGGAGGCTCTACTAAATATTGATGTGGTTTTTCTGTTGGGGTGCCCAAATTTATGCACCTGCCTAATTTTATTCTGATGCATATTGCACATTTTCTCTTAATCCAATAAACCTAATTTCACTACTGAAATATTACTGTGTCCTTCAGTTATTTGATAGATCAAAATGAAATTGCTGATCCAAACACCCAAATATTTATAAATGACAATCATGGAAATTGCCAGGGGTTCCTAAACTTTTGCATACACCTGTATTGTCAGATAAAAGATATACTGTAGGAGTGAAGAATTTATTTGGTCTCTGGGAGCCATGAACCCATCAGTGGTTATTACCTTTATCTCACCCTTTGCAACTGGAAATTTGAATGGTCAAAAAATTCCATTTGTACAGTTGTGCTCATAAGTTTGCATACCCTGGCAGAATTTATAATTTCTTGGCCATTTTCAGAGAATATGAATGAAAACACAAAAACATTTCTTTCACTCATGGTTAATGTTTGGCTGAAGCCATTTATTATCAATCAACTGTGTTTACTCTTTTTAAATCATAATGACAACAGAAACTACCTAAATGACCCTGATCAAAAGTTTACATACCGTGGTGATTTTTGCCTGATAACATGCACACAAGTTGACACAAAGGGGTTTGAATGGCTATTAAAGGTAACCATCCTTACCTGTGATCTGTTTGCTTGTAATTAGTGTGTGTGTATAAAAGGTCAATGAGTTTCTGTACTCCTGACAGACCCTTGCATCTTTCACCCAGTTTCTGGATTCTGAGTCATGGGGAAAGCAAAAGAATTGTCAAAGGATCTGCGGGAAAAGGTAATTGAACTGTATAAAACAAGAAAGGGATATAAAAAAGATATCCAAGGAATTGAGAATGCCAATCAGCAGTGTTCAAACTCTAATCAAGAAGTGGAAAATGAGGGGTTCTGTTGAAAGCAAACCACAGTCAGGTAGACCAACTAAAATTTTAGTCAAAACTGGCAGGAAAATAGTGGGATACAAAGAAAAACTCACAAATAACTTCAGGTGAAATACAGGACTCTCTGAAAACATGTGGTGTGGGTGTTTCAAGATGCACAATAAGGAGGCACAGAAAGATGGGCTGCATGGTCGAGTCACTAGAAGAAAGCCATTACTAGGCAAATGCCACAAAGTATCCCACTTACAATACGCCAAACAGCACAGAGACAAGCCTCAAACCTTCTGACACAAAGTCATTTGGAGTGATGAGACCAAAATTCAGCTTTTTGGCCACAACCATAAACCCTACATTTGGAGAAGAGTCAACAAGGCCTATGATGAATGGTACACCATTCCTACTGTGAAACACGGAGGTGGATCGCTGATGTTTTAGGGATGTGGGAGCTACAAAGGCAAAGGGAATTTGGTCAAAATTGATGGCAAGATGAATGCAGTATGTTATCAAAAAATACTGGTGGAACATTTGCATTCATCAGTCAGGAAGCTGCGCATGGAACGTACTTGGACATTCCAACATGACAATGATCCAAAACACAAGGCCAATTCGAACTTTTATTGGCTACAGCAGAATAAAGTGAAGGTTCTGGAGTGGCCATCTCAGTCTCCTGACCTCAATATCATTGAGCCACTCTGGGGAGATCTCAAATGTGCAGTTCATGCAAGACAGCTCAAGAATTTCCAGGAACTGGAGGCTTTTTGCCAAGAGGAATGGGCAGCTTTACCATCTGAGTAGATAAAGAGCCTCATCCACAAATACCACAAAAGACTTCAAGCTGTCATTGATGTATGCAAACATTTGATCAGGGTCATTTGGGTAGTTTCTGTTGTCCTTATGATATAAAACATGTTAAACACAGTTGATTGATAATAAATGGCTTCAGCCAAACACCAACCATGAGTGAAAAAAGTTTTCTGAAAAATGGACAAGAAATCATAAATTCTGCCAGGGTATGTAAACTTATCAGCACAACTGTAATACTCAACATTATTTATTCAGATTCATTTTTTATTATTCGGAATTTGGATGCAATTACCGAATAACAATAATAACGATATTAAAGGAATCCGAAATAACGATTTGAATTTGAATCTAATTCAGAAACAAATTTGAAACAAATTTGAAAAAAACATTGATTTTCTAAAAAAGAATATAAAATTAGTAAAGTAATGTAATAAAAATAAAAGAATAGTAAAGAATAGTTATAAAATAGAAAATAAGAGTGTATAATAGAATAGTAAAACTATAGAACAGAATAGATTAAAATAGAATATGTAACCCTTTTCCGAAATTTGAAATTTGAATAGAATAGATTTGAATCGTGGTGATCGATGGCGATCCATCAGAAGCTCTTTACCACGTGATCAGCAGTGACCAATCACGCTGGTCACAGTGTAAACAGGAATAGCCGTGTATCGGCTTTTCCTCTACTCCCGTCTGCAGACACGAGAAGAGGAGAGTCGATTGGCGGTTCTTCTGACAGGCGGGGTTTGTGCTGATTGTTTACCAGTGCAGGCCCCCCCAGGATCGCCACACAGGACCACCAGGGAGCCCGTCCAGGGACCACCAGGGAGCCTGCCCAGAGACCACCAGGAAGACAATCAGGAGGCTATCCAGGGACCACCAGGGAGCCCACCCTAGACCACCAGGTAAGGGGCATACAGTGCACTATAGGGGTGGCACTGTGCCCATATGTGATGCCTGCCAGTGCCTCCCAAATAGTGCTATCTATCAGTGCCGCATATCAGTGCCCACAAGTGCCACCTATCAGTGCCCAAAAGTGCCACCTATCAGTGCCACCTATCAGTGCAATTGCCACCTATCAGTGCCAATCAGTGCCGCCTATGAGTGTCCATCAGTGCCGCCTATGAGTGCCAAACAGTGCCACATATCAGTGCCACCTCTCAGTGCCTGTCAGTGCTGCTTATCAATGCTACATATAAGTGCCTCATCAGCAGTGCCCATCATTGCCACCTTATCAGTGCCAATCAGTACTGCCTCATCAGTGCCGTCAGTGAAGGAGAAAAGTTACTTATTTTTTTTGTGACAGAAACAAAGAAAAACGTATTTTTGGTCTTTTTTTATTTGTAGCGCAAAAAATAAAAACCGCACAGGTGATCAAATACCACCAAAAGAAAGCTCTATTTGTGGGGAAAACATTATAAAAATTTCATTTGGGTACAGCATCGTCTGACCGCGCAATTGTCATTCAAAATGCAACAGCGCTGAAAGCTGAAGATTGGCCTGGGCGGAAAGGGGGTAAGTGTCTGGTATTGAAGCGGTTAACCACTTGCCGACCGCCAACCGCAGGTTGACGGCGACAAGGTGGTTCGTTATCGCAAATCGCCGCCATACGACGGCGGCTGTGATAACGTGCACTGTGAGCGCGCGCACGCCGCCTGAGGCGCGCCCGCGCGCTCACTGTGTTCGGGGAGGGCCAGGGAGCGGGAGCAGGTGCGGCGGCTTCGATTGCCGCCGGCTACCCGCGATGGCCCCCCCGGAGTGAAGGAATGGAGGTCCGTGTATGTAAACACCGACCTCCGTTCTGTGAAGGGGGAAGGGCTGTGATCACAGCCTTCCTGTATACGGAGGCTGTGACCACTTCCCTTCCCCTGCTAGGGCAGCCCACATACAGTTAGAACACGCCCAGGGAAAACAGTTTAGAGCGCCCCCTGCAGGTTAACCCCTTCACTGCCAATGGCATTTACACAGTAATCAGTGCATTTTTATAGCACTGATCGCTGTATAAATGCCAATGGTCCCAAAAAAGTGTCAAAATGGTCCGACATGTCCACTGAAATATCGCAGTACCGCTAAAAATCGCAGATCGCCGCCATTACTAGTAAAAAATTAAAAAAAAATAAAAACCCCAAAAATGAATTCTCATCATCCGTAAATGCGAACACTTTTGCGCAAACCAATCAATAAACGCTGATTGCAATTTTTTTATTGCAAATATGAGGAAGAATATAAATCGGCCAAAAACGGTGAAAAAAAATGTTTTTTTATATTTTTTTTTTGGGGATTTGTATTTTAGCAAAAAGTAAGAAATTTGGGTTTTTTTGCAAAATTGTCGCTCTTCTTTTGTTTATAGCGGCGATCAGAAATGATGCAGCGATGATCAAATACCACCAAAAGAAAGCTCTGTTTGTGGGAAAAAAAGGACGCAAATTTTGTTTGGGTACAACGCCGCAGTTAAAGCGACGCAGTGCCGAATCGCAAAAAGGGCTCCGGTCCTAAAGCTGGAAATCCTTCCGGGGCTGAAGTGGTTAAAGATATATATATACATTTTCTTTGTGAATAATCTTATACATGGTTACAATGTTGGTAACATATATAATACATGGTAACAATACAACCGTCTAGTCCAGGGTTTCTCAAACAGGGTTCCTCCAGAGGTTGCTAGGGGTTCCTTGAGCAATGGTCAATTTCTACCTCTCAGATAAATTCCCAATGACATCATTGATCTTTTTAGTTATCTGTAAGGGGGTCATTCTTCCCAATGACCACAAGTGTAAGGAGCATTCTTCCCATTGACCATCACACTAATGGATCATGAGTTGTAGAGTTTTCATATTAAGCAGGGGTTCCCCGAGACCAGAGAATTATTTCATGAGTTCCTTGGTGTTGAAAAGCTTGAGAAAGGCTGGTTGAGTCTCTCACATCTCCTTACAGCAATATATTATAGGCATAGAAGGGTCACAATATGGGACCATTAGAGGAAATGTACTATGTGGGGTAAACAAGATCCTGGATCCAGAGAAACAAGCATAGGTGGATTTGAAACCCATCTACCCCACATTGTATCAAAGGCCTGCAGCTTTTCATTAAGATCATAAGTAAGTTTGAATAATGGAAGTTTGTCATGTTTTTTCCAAGCCCAAAGGTAAGGGGGAAGAGGATCCCTTCCAACGGTAAAGTATTCACAGTAAGGTTTTGGCATGTTTAGAAATGGGTAAATCAACAAAGACATCTAATAGGCAATTTTTGGGATGTGAAGTATTGGGAAGTCCCAAGGCTGAGAAGGTAAAGTCATGGACCCTACACCAGAAATGATGTACATGTTGTGTTGACAGGTTCAAAAACAATGGAAAAAGTCAGCATGTCCGATTAATGTTCCCAGGTCTTCGGAGTGCAAAGGATTTATCAGCTGAATAACCAAAACTGGTATTCTAGATTTGTGGTGAATTACAGCAGTCTTCTTTAACCCCTTCAGATCCGCGCTATAGCCGAAAGACAACTACAGCGCGGATCTCAATTGCCGGGCGGACGTCCATGGACGTCCGCGACTTTGCACGCTCCCGGCGCGCACTCACAGGCGCTGTGTGGGCATGCCCGCGGGTCGGGAGGGCTCAATGTCCGCTTGTGACCCGCGATCGCCTGTCAGAGCTGCAGAACGGGGAACCGCCGATGTAAACACGGCGGTTCTCCATTCTGTGACAGGGAACATAGCAGATCTACTGATCCCTGTCTCTGGGAGCAGTTAGATCTGTTATGTCCTGGCCAGCCCCACCCCCACACAGTTAGAACACACCCAGGGAACACAGTTAACCCCTTCACTGCCCCCTGCAGGTTAACCCCTTCCCTGCCAGTGACATTTATACAGTAATGAGTGGACATTTAAATTTCTGAACTCTGTATAAATGTCATTGGTCCCAAAAACAGTGTCAAAAGTATCCGACATGTCCGCCCCAATATCAAAGTCCCGATAAAAATCACAGATCCCGGCCATTACTAGTAAAAAAAAAATAATAAAAACGCCATAAATCAATTCCCATAGTTTGTAGACAAGATAACTTTTGCGCAAACCAATCAATAAACGTTGATTGCGATTTTTTTTTTTTACCAAAAATATGTAGAAGAATATATATTGGCCAAACCCGGTGAATAATTTTTTTTTTTTTATAGCAAAACGTAAAAAATATTGTTCTTTTTTCAAAATCGTCGCTCTCTGTTTGTTTATAACGTAAAAAATAAAACCCGCAGAGGTGATCAAATACCAACAAAAGAAAGCTCTAGTTGTGTGGAAAAAAAAATTATAAAAATGTTGTTTGGGTGCAACGTCGCACGACCGCGCAATTGTCATTCAAAATGCGACATCTCTGAAAGCCGAAAATTGGTCTGGGCAGGAGGGGGGTTTAGGTGCCCAGTAAGCAAGTGGTTAACCACTTGCCGACCGCCGATCGGCATCTGACGGCGGCAAGGTGGCTCTATTGCGCAAAACGCCGTCATCTGACAGCGGCTGCGGGATCGAGCCTAGTGAGCGTGCGCGCGCCGCTGTAGGCGCGCCCTGACGCGCTCACTGTGTTTGGGGAGGGCCAGAGAGCGGGTGCAGCGGAGTCGATCTCTGCCGGCCACCCGCGATGCCCCCCCGGAGTGAAAGAACGGAGGTCCGTGTAAGTAAACACGGACCTCCGTTCTGTGAGGGGGGAAGGGCTGATCACAGCCTTCCTCTACATGGAGGCTGTGACCACTTCCCTTCCCCAGCTAGGCAGTCCCCCCACAGTTAGAACACGCCCAGGGAACACAGTTAACCCTTAGAGCGCCCCCTGCAGGTTAACCCCTTCACTGCCAATGGCATTTACACAGTAATCAGTGCATTTTGATAGCACTGATCGCTGTATAAATGCCAATGGTCCCAAAAAAGTGTAAAAATGTTCCGACATGTCCGCTGAAATATCGCAGTACCGCAAAAAATCGCAGATCGCCGCCATTACTAGTAAAAAATAAAAAAAAAATAAAAACCCCAGAAATTAGTTCTCATCAAATGTAAACGCGACCACTTTTGCGCAAACCAATCAATAAACGCCGATTGCGATTTTTTTTATCACAGATATGAGGAAGAATATAAATCGGCCAAAACCGATGAAAAAAAATGTTTTTTTATTTTTTTTTTTGGATTTGTATTAGCAAAAAGTAAGAAATTTGGGTTTTTTGCAAAATTGTCGCTCTTCTTTTGTTTATAACGGCGATCAGAAATGACGCAGCGGTGATCAAATACCACCAAAAGAAAGCTCTATTTGTGGGAAAAAAAGGGTGCAAAT
Organism: Glandirana rugosa; assembly: GCA_018402905.1. Taxonomy (NCBI): domain Eukaryota; kingdom Metazoa; phylum Chordata; class Amphibia; order Anura; family Ranidae; genus Glandirana; species Glandirana rugosa. The sequence goes on from BLSH010093212.1 coordinate 251,376, forward strand.
TTCGTTTGGGTACAACATCGCACAACCGCGCAATTGTCAGTTAAAGCGACGCAGTGCCGAATCGCAAAAAGGGCTCCGGTCCTAAAGTGTGAAATCCTTCCGGGGCTGAAGTGGTTAAAAAACAGAAACAAGTATACTTATTTGGCGTTACAGTAATTAGTAAAAAATAGACGATTGAATCCTGGAAACCTAAGTAAAACAAATCAAGTTATCCAGAAAAAACCAAAGATCTGACGACTCCTTAGCCCGTGACAATATCTCTTCATTTGCCGATGTGGCTGCAGTTTACACCGGCTCCTCAGAGTCGAAGGTTGACCTGGTCTTACTCCTGAAGCTTGCTGGAACACTTTCCTCCAGGAAAGCTTTTTCAAGCACTGACCGGAAGGATTTGCGCAACTTTGTTTTGAAATCTCGCCCCATAAGCACGTAGAGAACGGGGTTGACGCAGCTGTTAATGAAGGCCAAACTGGTGGTAAGAGGTGCTCCAATGCCCACTACAGCAGACAGATGACCATTGCCAGAATACAACGCAGACAACTCCAAAAAGGAGAAGACATGGAATGGAAACCAGCAGATAAAAAATAAAATGATAACAGCTAAAATAATTTTAAATGGCTTGCCAGATGTGTTCATGCGATTTCTTTGGATGCGAAACATAATTATTACATAACACAGGATAATCAGAGAGAAGGGAACGATGAAACTGAAGATGAGTCGTATGATGACCATGGCCTTGTGTATTGAACGGTCAACATTGCCATCTGCATGATAATTGTTAAAGCAAACAGGAACATTATTATGAATGGTCGTATCTCTGAATATAAAAGCAGGTAAGCTGAAAAGGAATGCCAGGATCCAAACTGCCAGGGCTGCCAAGGAGGCCATTCTAGGAGTTCGGTGATTCTGGCACCACACAGGGAACATTACTGATGAACAGCGATCGATGCTGATCACGGCGAGCAGGAAGATGCTGGCATACAGATTGATGGATATAACAGTGCTGTTCAGCTTGCACATGAATTTCCCTAAAGGCCACTGAAAACCAAGGGCGGTATAGGCAATGCTGAATGGCAGGAAAAATGTGAAGATAAAGTCAGCTATGGCCAAATTAAGGAACCACACAACATTGACAGTCCTTTTCATCTTAAAGGTGGTGAAATAGATGACCAGACCATTTCCAGTTGTCCCCAAAAGAAAGGCCACAGAATAGATTACTATTGCAATGATATGGAAAACGCCTAACATTTTTTTATTGTCATTAGCTGGGTTAGTATCTTCCAGTGGAGCGTCATATATGTCATCATATGTTGTTGAGATTTTGAGATATGCCGTCGAATTTTCCATTGTCCCAAAGCAAAACGGAGTCAAAGAAACCTGTGACAGTGAAAAAAAAAAACTTTTATGAAAAAAAAATGGTGGGATGTTTCCAACAATAAATGTTTGGTTTCCTTACTTTAAATTTAACTTTAGGCAAATATAGAATACACCAACAAATGCAGCTAACTATCACAGTGGATTCAACAAAAAAAATCAATCTAAATGCCTCGCATACTTATTTAATTCCGTGTTCATGTGACCTGTTGGGTCTCTTCAACGCATGGCAAAAGGGGTAGCTGCCCTGGGCCCAGTCATTGCTGTGGGGCCCAAAGCAGCTGTCCCTTGAGCCTGCACTGCCCACAAGGGCAGCAGGTTCACAGGGGCAGCGGGCTCACAGACTTCAGAAGACTGCAGTCTTCTGAAAAAGGGGCAGCTGCCCTGGGCCCAGTCATTGTTGTGGGGCCCAAAGCAGCTGCCCCTTGAGCCTGCACTGCCCACAAGTAGTTGATAAGTGGATCTGGGAGGGCCCAAGAAATTGTTTGCCCAGGTTCCAATCAATATTGAAGACGGCCCTGGTCCCCAGTCTTCTTTCTTTCGAACTGGAGAGTGAGAGGCTCCTCCTTTGGGTGTCCATATTGCTGGCTGGGGGACATGGATGCTTTCTATTAGCTGCCCAGTGGCTCACAGACTTCAGAAGACTACAGTCTTCTGAAAAAGGGGCAGCTGCCCTGGGCCCAGTCATTGTTGTGGGGCCCAAAGCAGCTGTCCCTTGAGCCTGCACTGCCCACAAGGGCAGCGGGCTCACAGGGGCAGCGGGCTCACAGACTTCAGAAGACTGCAGTCTTCTGAAAAAGGGGCAGCTGCCCTGGGCCCAGTCATTGTTGTGGGGCCCAAAGCAGCTGCCCCTTGATCCTGCACTGCCCACAAGTAGTTGATAAGTGGATTCGGGAGGGCCCAAGAAATTGTTTGCCCAGGTTCCAATCAATATTAAAGACGGCCCTGGTCCCCAGTTTTCTTTCTTTCGAACTGGAGAGTGAGAGGCTCCTCCTTTGGGTGTCCATATTGCTGGCTGGGGGACATGGATGCTTTCTATTAGCTGTCCAGTGGCTCACAGACTTCAGAAGACTGCAGTCTTCTGAAAAAGGGACAGCTGCCCTGGGCCCAGTCATTGTTGTGTGGCCCAAAGCAGCTGCCCCTTGAGCCTGCATTGCCCACAAGTAGTTGATAAGTGGATTTGGGAGGGCCCAAGAAATTGTTTGCCCAGGTTCCAATCAATATTAAAGACGGCCCTGGTCCCCAGTCTTCTTTCTTTCGAACTGGAGAGTGAGAGGCTCCTCCTTTGGGTGTCCATATTGCTGGCTGGGGGACATGGATGCTTTCTATTAGCTGCCCAGTGGCTCACAGACTTCAGAAGACTGCAGTCTTCTGTAATGATGTTACAAGTTAGGGCAGCAACATACCCATTTGACTAAGGTCAGATCACATTATCTGGGCTTTCTTTAATATAGACAGGTGCAGAATGAAAACATTTGTTTCCTTGCATTTCATTTTGATTTATTATTTACATAAATTTGTTTAATTCATTTAATTTTGTTTTCGGAATTTGTTTTTTTTTTTTAATCGATTCAAATTTTTTAAATTCCATTGGAATTCAAATGGTATTCCATGCAAAATCATATTCGTTCTATTCGAAATTCGAGTTTTGGAAGATGGTTATATTCTTTCTATACCATTCTATTTTATTCTTGTTTTTTGTATTTTATTTTTTTATCTTCTATTCTGTTATTTTCTTTTCTATTATATTCTATTCTTTTCTACTCTATTCGTATTCAAATTTATTCTATTCGACATTTGAATTTTGGAAAATAGTTATATTGTTATATTCTTTTTATTCTATTCTATTCTTTTCTGTTCTTTATTCTGTTCTTTTTTATTTAATTATTTTCTTTTCTATTCCATTCTATTAGAATTTTAATTTATTCTATTCGAAATTCAAATTTCATTGAATTCTATTGATTTTATTCTATTGTTTTCTATTTTTATTTTATTCCTTTATTTTCTATTCAATTTTATTTTATTCTGTTCTTTTACTTTCTATTCTATCCCTTCTTTTCTACTCTTTTATTTTGTATTCTGTTCTGTTTCACCCTATTCTATTCTTTTACTTTCTATTATATTCTTGTCTATTCTATTCTTTTATTTTCTATTCTATTTTATTATCTACAGAAATTTAAATTTGATTAGAAAACTATTCAAATTCGATTTGAAAACTATTTAAATTTGATTCGAAAACTATTCAAGTTCGAATTACTGTACCTCTGAAATGTTGATTCATTACTTCAGATTTGTTTTTACTAATGTAATTTGGAAATTCAGATACATCCGAATTTCATAATAACGAAAAATGTGTCCGGATTACAATTCAGATTGCAACAAACTACTATCATAAGCATGTGGATCAAGCAACTATCTACAAGTTCCATACCATATATCTGTAAGTACTTAAAGTGGTTGTAAAGGATTTTTTTTAAAATAACAAACATCTCCATACTTACCTGCTTTGTGCAATGGAATTGCACAGAGCGGCCCTGCACCTCCCCTTCTCAGGTCCCCCACCGGCACTGCTGGCCTTCCTCCCCGTCCAGTGTCCCCATAGGAAGCTGATTCAGAGCTCCCGACCCCACTATTGCATCCATTGACACAGACAGCGGAACTCGGCCCCACACCCACTCCCTCGTGACTAGCTTTGATTGGCAGCACTGGGAGCCAATGGGACATGATAGTGAGGGGAGAGAAGGCTCAGGTAAGCATAAGGGGGAGTGAGAGGCCAAAATCAGTGCCTAAACATTTTTTACCTTAATGCAAGGCCAGTCAAGTTCCTCCACCCCAAACTCACTCATCCATGTCTTTATGGACCTTGCTTTGTGCACTGGTGAGCAGTCATGTTGGAACAGTAATGGGGCCATCCCCAAACTCTTCCTACAAAGTTGGGAGCATAAAACTGTCCAAAATGTCTTGGTATGCTGACGCCTTAAGAGTTCCCTTCACTGGAACTAAGGGACCAAGCCCAACCCCTGAAAAACAACCCCACACCATAATCCCCCTCCACCAAATGATTTGGACCAATGCACAAAGCAAGGTCCATAATGATATGGATGAGTGAGTTTGGGGTGGAGGAACATGACTGGCCTGTCCTGACCTCAACCCGATAGAACACCTTTGGGATGAATTAGAGCGGAGACTGTGAGCCAGGCCTTCTCATCCAACATCAGTGCCTGACCTCACAAATGCACTTCTGGAAGAATGGTCAAACATTCCCATAGACACTCCTAAACCTTGTGGACAGCCTTCCCAGAAGAGTTGAAGCTGTTATAGCTGTAAAGGGTGGGCCAACTCAATATTGAATCCTACTGATTAAGACTGGGACGCCATTAAAGTTCATGTGTATGTAAAGGCAGGTGTCCCAATACTTTTGCACCTTTGGTGGAACTGCCCCAAGATAACAAAAATTCTGGCAAGAAATCTCGCCTTGGATTAAAAAAACTTCACTCAAACCCTTTAAATTTACCCCTCTTCACTAATTAGAGTATTTCATGCTGCCCCCTCCTCTTTAAGAAAGCGTTACCCCTGCATCTTCTGAGCGCAGCCAAAAGTCTCATTCCCAGATATTGGAAGCAGAGTAGCCTAACTTTAATGAATAGCAGAAAGAAGTGTAATGTAATTGACCATGTTTCTGTTATAGTTGACTGGTACCACACCAAGCTCACAGCTGAGTTGTTCTCCCCCAAGTGCTGAAGAGAGATGTTGCAGTTCTGGCAAAGTTAGTTTATAACTGATGGTTATATTTTATTTTAGTGTTTTTTGCTTTTTGGTAAGTCAGTGGTCTGTTCTTCTGTCTCGGGCAGGGCTGCTGTTAGAAGCCACAGGGCCCCATACAGACAACCTGACATGGGCCCCATACAACCAATGCTTCAGTTATGAATGAACACAGTGAGTGATCGGCACTGATCACTCATTGTGTTCCTTCAGGAAAGGAAGGGGCTGGTAAATATGATATATTTACCTAACCCTTCATACACTCTTAATCTTAAAGGATCCTATTGTGTGCTTGCAGCTGTCGGGAAGAAGAGGAGTAAAGCCAGTAGCACTGTAGGGTAGGGGGAGCAAACAAGGGGGCCTGGTGCACAGGGAGGGTGATCGATGTGACGGAAGGGGCAATTACTTGAACTGGTCCTTTGTATGGCTCTCTCTGCAGCTGATGAAAGCCAATGGGAGGGAGAGGAGAAGAAGCCAGCTTTCAGCTGCTGCAGAGAGCCATACAGGGGATCACTTCCAGTAATTGCCCCCCTACCACACCAATCACCCTTCCTGCCCACATCTGATTCACCCTGCTGCCTGGGCCCCCCTGCTGGCCCAGGCCCCTCACAGGAGGACTGGCGGTACCCTCTTATCTCCGGACTTGGTCTCGGGCATTGGACCTCCCTTCTGTGTTATTATACTCATGCTCTTTTTGAGACTGGTTTCATGTGAAATATTGTATACATACCGGCCTTACCTTCTTAAGTACACTACTCTAATCGCTGCTCAGTATATGAAGGAAAATTTTGTAGATATGATGGCTGTCTGTCACTAAATATATTCTAATTGTGGGCAGGTGGGGAAGTAGTGTGGTTGTTTGTCATGTCCTCCATGTTTTCCCATTAACTTGTTGGGTGCCAAGTGCTGGGACACATGGAAGGCCTACACATGGGTTCTCCTGTGCTATGTTAGGCATTGGTTACAGGGTCACGTTACACACACACATGGGGTACCTTTGCTTTTGTGCCATCTCCATCAATACCCTGGGACAAGGCTAAAGTTGCCGTGGGGGAATACTCAACCTTAAGGTGGATCTCTACACTTAGAGATGAAGTACACCATGTACATGGCACTGCAACTGTTCTCCAGTTAATTCTCATTTCCCCGTGACAATGCACACCTTCATAGTAACGTTTTGGAGGGACATGCTGGGCACATCCACCTGAGCTTCCGTACCTCTGTACAGGATAGGGAACCTCTGTGACGCAATCTTCTGTTACTATGGGAGACAGACCGCTCGTAGAAGGAGTGCTGACAACATCTCCCTCGCTGCTAGAGGCCATGCCACGTATAACAGGCACATGATACCGACAGGCTGCATGTTACTCTTCTGTTACTCTTGGCAACTCTTCACATTACTCCATTCCACATTGGTGTCTTTGTACCCCAATGTGTTAAGGCCCACTGGTAAACTGTTAATATTGATCATACAAAAAATATACAATACAGGAGGGCAGTTTTTTTTAAATTTTGAACCCTTTGTTGGGACAGACACTTAGGGGTTGATTTACTAAACCTGGAGAGTGCAAAATCTGGTGCAGCTGAGCATGGTAGCCAATCAGCTTTTAACCTCAGCTTGTTCAATTAACCACTTGCCGACCGTCAACTGTAGGTTGACGGCGACAAGGTGGCTCTCCTGGGCAAACCGCCGTCATCTGACGTCGGCTGCCAGATCGCGCACTGTGAGCGCGCGCACGCTGCCGGAGGCGCGCTTGCACGCTCACTGTGTCCGGGGAGGGCCAGGGAGCGCGTGCGGCGGACTCGATCTCCGCCGGCTACCCGCGATGCCCCCCCCCCCCGGAGTGAAAGAACGGAGGTCCGTGTAAGTAAACACCTCCGTTCTGTTAGAGGGGGAAGGGAGTGATCACAGCCTTCCTCTACATGGAAGCTGTGATCACTCCCCTCCCCCTGCCAGTCAAACACTAAGACAGTTAGAACACGCCCAGGGAACACAGTTGACCCTTAGAGCGCCCCCTGCAGGTTAACCCCTTCACTGCCAATGGCATTTACACAGTAATCAGTGCGTTTTTATAGCACTGATCGCTGTATAAATGCCAATGGTCCCAAAAAAGTGTCAAAATGGTCCGACATGTCCGCTGAAATATCGCAGTAGCGCTAAAAATCGCAGATTGCCGCCATTAATAGTAAAAAATAAAAAAAAATAAAAACCCCAAAAATGAATTCTCATCATCCGTAAACGCGACCACTTTTGCGCAAACCAATCAATAAACGCCGATTGCGGCGCGAGCGCTCACTAGGCGCGATCACGCGGCCGCCGTCATATGACAGCGATCCGCGTTACAGAGCCACTTTGCCGCCGTCAATTGCCGATCGGCGGTCGGCAAGTGGTTAAGCGGTAGTAAACCTGCGAGAAGAGGGGGGGCAAATAGCCTGCAAGACAAAAAGCATAATGTGTTATTATGCATCGCATACCAATGCATTATGAAGTACTTACCTTAGAACGAGGCCCCCGATGCCTGAGTTGGTCAGCGATGAGGACGCTGACATGATGGTTCTCTTCTTTCTTCCGGGTACGCGGCTCCGGTGTTGTGAGTGGCCGGAGCCGCGTGATGTCACTCCCGCACGTGTGCGCGGGAGCTCTGTTCCGGCAGCGACCTCTGATTTTCCGGAAACCTCCGCCGGATCATCAGAGTGCATGCGCTGCTGACATCGGCGGCTGCATGCAGGGTGAATATCTCCTAAACTGTGTGCCTTATTATAGGCTTACCTGTAGGTAAATAAAGCTTTGGGGGTTTACTACTGCTTTAATGGGAACATTAAACAAATATAACGTTGGGCGTTATCCCAATTTGGCTGCAAATGTGGAAATACACTATAAAGTTGGTAAACTGACTTTAGGACTAATATGCAAGCCCTCCAGGGTATCCTCTGCTGTCTTTCACTTCCCTATGTGTGCATGTGCACGTAGTCTAACAATTACAGCTAAAAACCATAATATTTCCCCTGCATACAGTGCATATGATTTGTCAATGTACGTGTTGCTAGCAAGACTACCATTTCCTGAGAAACAAAACAATTTGGAAATCTTTACTAAAACCATGGTAGAAAGAAACCCTGGACTAAGGGGTAGTGAAGATGGATCACTGAAGGCACAGAAAGTGCAAAGTCTTAAGCATAGATCCAAGGAGAAGAAGGGAATACCAGTGAAGAAGTAAAATTGTGATGATGTGATTGCACAGCCTTTTAGCATACAGCATGTAGTAGAAGGGACCCCAGTGAAGGAATGGAACAGTGAGGGTGCAGGATCACAACCTGCAGTACAGAGGTAGTAGGAGAAGGGACCACAATGAAGACACAGAATACTGAGGGTGTAGGATCACAGTCTGCAGTACAGGACAAGTGGTGGAAGGGACCACATTAGAGGGGTCTAACAATGGGGATGAGAAGGTGCAGCAAGCCTTAGACAGGGGGAGAAGTAGCCTCAACCTGCATCGCAGAGTCAGGGTGGAGAACGGACTACAGTAGAGGAGTGTAGCAGTGATGATAAAAAGGTACAAACACCTATGCAGAGCCAGGGGGAGGAGAAGCCTCATTAATGGGGTGTAATAGTGAGGATGCGAGGGTAGAGCCAGCAGCAAGGAGCCAGGTGTGGTGGGGGAGAACAGTACAAGGCCAGTGGGGATGGGGGGGGGGGTGGGCGGGGAGGTGAGCCACAATGGAAGAATGCATATGGAGAATGCAAAGGTTAAATCTTGCAGCACAATGCCTGGGAGTAGAAGAAGCTACAGTGGAAGAGTGGAAGAGGGCAGATGATGGCACACATCTAGCAACACAGAATTTGAAGAGAGGAGAAGCTACTGTGAAGCCCGACAGTCCAGGGTAGCAAAGCTCTGAGAAAGGGGGTGCGCCCCCGAAACTCTTCCGATTTTACCCTGTCTTATCCTGCCTAAGTTGTGTTTTTACCACGTCTCAACTCCTGACTTTTTGTGAGTACCCTCCGTTATCATCAATTTTTAATAAATCTCTTTTTTGGTAATGCACTAGGTGCATGCGCCTTCCTTTGTTCTTGTCTTTTTTTACTGTGAAGCTGTGTAGCAGTGGGGATGACGGTGTACCATCATCAGTACAGAGCTGGGGTTTGGGGGGAGAGATAGCTTCTGTATAAGTATGTAATAGTAGGGTGAGTGTATACCATCAGCAGCACAGAGCCTGGGGGAAGAATGAGCTAAAGTGGAGGAATGTGATAGTGAGGATCAGGGGGTAAAGGCCGTTGCACAGAACATAGTGAAAGAAGAAGCCTAGATGGGAGATGGATGGGATGACACAATCCACATGACAGAAAAGGGGGGAAAAGGAGCTACTGTGGAGGAGTGAAGCAGTAAGAATGGGAGAACATAGTCCACATCACAGAAATAGAGGGGAGTAGGAGCCACAGTGGAGGAGTGGAACAATAAGGAAAGAAGGACACAGTCTACACCAAAGAGAAGAGGAGGAGGGAGAAGGAGCCACAGTGGAGGAGTAGAACAATAAGGAGGGGAGGACATAGTCCACATCACAGAGAATGGGGGAGGGGGGGCAGTGAAGGATCCACAGTGGAGGAGTGGAACAATAAGGAAAGAAGGACACCGTCTACATCAAAGAGAAGAGGAGGAGGAGGGAGAAGGAGCCACAGTGGAGGAGTGGAACAATAAGGAGGGGAGGACATAGTCCACATCACAGAGAATGGGGGAGGGGGGGGCGGTGAAGGATCCACAGTGGAGGAGTGGGACAATAAGAAAGAAAGGACACAATCCACATCCATATCAAAGGCCACAGTGGAGGAGTGGAACAGTAAGAAAGGAAGGGCACAGCCAACATCCAAATCAAAGGCTCCAGTGGAGGAATGGAACAGGAAGGAAGGAATGGAAGAGGAGGAGGAAGAAGGAGCCACAGAGGAGGAGTGGAACAGTAAGGATTTGAGTGCACAGTCCTCATCACAAGGAATGGAATAGAGGGCCACAGTGGAGGAGTGGAACAGCAAGAAAGAGAGGACATAGTCCACATCACAGAGAAGAGGGGAAGGAGCCACAGTGAAGAATTGGAACAGTGAAAAAGAGAGAACACATTCCTCATCACAGAGAAGGAATTAGAAAGACCCACAGTGGAGTTATGGAACAGTAAGGAAGGGAGGACACAATCAAAATCACAGAGAAGGTGGGAGAAGGAGCCACAGTGGAGGAGTGGAACAATAAGCAAAGAAGGACACAGTCTACATCAGCCTTTCTCAACCTTTTCAACACCGAGGAACCCTTGAAATAATTCTACGGTCTCGGGGAACCCCACCAAAAAATGAAAAATCTACAACTCATGATACATTAGTGTGATGGTCAATGGGAAGAATGCTCCTTACACTTGCCGTCATTGGGAAGAATTACCCCCTTACAGATCGCTAAAAAGATCAATGGTATAATTGGGAATTTATCTGAGAGGTAGAAATTGAACATTGCTCAAGGAACCCCTAGCAACCTCTGGAGGAACCCTAGGGTTCCATGGAACCCTGGTTGAGAAACCTTGGTCTACATCAAAGAGAAGAGGAGGAGGGAGAAGGAGCCACAGTGGAGGAGTGGAAGAATAGGGAAAGAAGGACACAGTCTACATCAAAGAGAAGAGGAGGAGGGAGAAGGACCCACAGTGGAGTTGTGGAACAGTAAGGAAGGGAGGACACAGTCAACATCCCAGAAAAGGGGGGAGAAGGAGCTAAAATGGAGGAATGGCACAGTAAGAACGGGGCGACACAGTCCACATCACAAAGAAGGGAGAGAAGGAGCCTTAGTGGAGAAGTGGAACAATAAGGTTGGGAAGACCCAGGCAAGATCACAGAGAAGGAGACACAGTGGAGGAGTGGAACAGTAAAGATAGGATGGCATAGCAGGAGCTGGGGACAAAATGAGAAGAATGAGAGGAGGGTAGTGAAACCATAAGGAAGAGAGCAGAGAAAATGATGCATGTCTCTCAAGGGTATAACGCTAAGTGCATGCATAATCATGTGTATATTATACAGGACAAGATTAGTATACCTATTTAAAACAAAAAAGTAGCTGTAAGTACATAGGTATGAATCATAAGATACTTACTTGGCTTTGTTAAAGAGATGCTTCTTCCAGATCAGGACTCTCAAAAAATGTCTACAGTGCTGTTTTTGAGTAAAATATATGCTTGCTGAGGGATGACACCTCTTGGTTAGTTTTACAATTAAAGGGAAGGAAATTTGCAGAAGTAATGTATTCAGCATTAAAGGGTTTAGATCTTCCTGATTAGCGTACCAGTGAAAAAAGCAGGGACATGCTGTGAGGTCAATGGCTGATGAGTCACTGGTTGGTATCAAAGCCAGATACACACAGGTTAAATACGTTGCAAACGTTAGAGTGAGAGCAATAATTCTAGCACTAGATCTCCTCTGTAACTCTAAACAGATAACCCGTAAAAAATTTAAAGCGTCACCTATGAAGATTGTTAAGTACTGAAGTTTGGCGCCATTCCACAAGTGTGCGCAATTTTAAAGCGTGACATGTTAGGTATCTATCTACTCTGTTTAACATCATCTTTCACATTATACAAAAAATCAGGCTAACGTTAGTGTTTTTTTTTATTCATGACACAGTTTCTTTAAAAAAAAAAGTGTTTGAAAAATTGCTGCGCAAATACCGTGTAACATAAAAAGTTGCAACAACCGCCATTTTATTCCCTAGGGCAGTGATGGCGAACCTTGGCACCCGAGATGTTTTGTGCTCATGCACTCTGCATTGTAGTTGAGCATCATGGGAAATGTAGTTCCAAAACATCTGGGGTGCCAAGGTTCGCAATCACTGCCCTGGGGTGTCTGCTAAAAATATATATATAATGTTTGGGGGTAATTTACTGGCAAAAAAATGATGATGTAGGAGAGAAGTGTCAGAATTGGCCTGGATGGCAAGGGGTTAATTACCATACGTAAGTAATATACAAATAATTATTATATATTGCTTTTAAGGTAATTTACTATATTTTCAAAAACTGTACTCAAGAAGGTGGCTTAACGGACAAATTACTTAAGTTTGAAGTTATAACTTCAAGCCAGTAATTTCACAGTAAATAGATAAATAATAAATGATTATGTTATAACATGTAGCGCCCTCTACCTTTAGGTAGGTGCTTAGAGAGATAAATGCCTGATTGTTTTGATTCTGGGCAAGGGAGTGGCTCAGGGAGTGGCTGGTGACTCGCAGGTGGTGACACCCCTTGGTTACTCCTCCTTTCTTTTTCCAAAATGTGCTAGTAGAAAGGGTGGAGAAGAGGAGTGGCACTGCTTGAGGTATCTTAGCCCTGACCAATCTCCAACCTGGATTGGCAGTGGACTGGCCTCCTTAAACCCCTGGGGTCAGCCCAGCCTGGGAGGAGAGTTTGGGTGGAAGAAATGGAGATGGAGTACTGAGGTTGTCAGGGCCTTGAGGGAGCCCCCAGTCTGGGGGGGTGACCTCGGCCTGGTGCTCGGGTGCATCCAGGAAGATAGTGGAGATCCTGGAACAGAGGTACAAGGGAGAGAGCAAGTGGAGGACAGCAGGAGAGAGTACTGCCAGGGAGGTCTCCAGGAAGGAACGACAGGTTGTCACCAGGTGTCGGTGAGTTAAAAAAACAAAACAGCATATTACAGTGCACACATGCAATCATGACATTTAAATCCTGCAAGGCTATTTAAAAGTACCTAAACATCTTAAAAAAAGGTATGGGGAGTCCGTCGCACTATGTCCATAGAGTGCTTAGCCCACTACTACTTCACAGTCCCCCAACTCAGCGGGTCCTACACTAACCATACAATGGGAGATTCTGTCTCTTAACCATTGGAGCAATACACTCCCCCTAATGGGAGAGGTGTCGGTGAGTGACACACACCCTGGGAAGCTGGAAGAGGCACACTGGAGCAAATTTCGGTGAGAGACAGTCTGGGAAGGTTGCAAGAGCCAGTTGGGACTGTGGTGTCACGGGCAGTGGAGAGGGCCGTTGCAGCCAGGAGGACTGGGAGGGCCTGAAGGGGGATGGGCTGGGAGCAGTAGTCCATCAAGGCTAGCTAGCACTTTCAACTAACTTTGCTACACTATAGGGGCCTACGGTCCTTGCCTGTAATGGGCGGTCCAGAGGTTGTGCGGAATTGAGAGCAGGGCTCGCCATGTGCTAGCTAGGCCAGAAGCAAGTGTTGTGCTCGAGGAAGAGGAGTAATTTGAGAAGCAAGTGGTGTGCTGGAGGAAGACAAAAAGTGTATATATTGGAATGTATCCACTTCACGACCAGCGGCGTAAATAGTCGTTGGCTGGTTTTGAGTGGCTGTACCAGGACATAGCCTGCAGCTACAGGCTATGTCCCGGTATCGTTTTTTAGAGTGGATGGTCCACTATCCGGGGATAATGACCGATCCGGCTCAGGAGCCGTTTGGTCGTTATCCCAGGGGCAGGAGGGGACATCTCCCCCCTTCCGCCGCCTTCCGCCATTCTTCTCCGGCCTCCCGTCCCACCGGGAGACCGGAGCGACGATCCGGCACCTCCGCCAGCTAGAAGGAGATCTGACAGAAGCCATAATCGGCTCCGATCGGGTCTCCTTCAGCAAATTCCGAAAGCGACATCACAACGTCACTTCCGGTTTACTCGGCGGCTAACGCCGCCAATTTTAAAATAATGACAGCATTCAGAATCGCAGTTTTTGGCGATCTGAATACTGTGAAGTGCAAAGTAGGGATGGGAGGAGGGGTCCTTTAGATCCCCAGCCCTCCAAAAAGTGTACCTGTTACCATATATTACTATCACAGATGTTTACATTCCTTGTGATAGCAATAAAAGTGATCAGAATTTTTTTTTTTAAAGGAACAGTGCTAAAAATAAATAAATAAATAATAATAAAAAAATTTAAAGCGCCACCGTTTCCGCGACCTCGCGCAGCAAAGAAAACACATACGTAGGTCGCGCCCGCATATGAAAACGGTGTTCAAACCACACATGTGAGGTATGTGCCACTTTGTGTTCGTCTATCACAATAATTCCCAAGACTGGCATCCCAGTCTTAGTCCATAGGGTTCAATATTGAGTTGGCCCACCCTTTGCAGCTATAACAGCTTCAACTCTTCTGGGAAGGCTGCCCACAAGGTTTAGGAGTGTGTCTATAGGAATGTTTGACCATTCTTCTGAAAGCGCATTTGTGAGCTCAGGCACTGATGTTGGACGAGAAGGCACTTTAATTCATCCCAAAGATGTTCTATCGGGTCGAGGTCAGGACTCTGTTCAGGCCAGCCAAATTCTTCCACCTCAAACTTGCTCATCCATGTCTTTATGGACCTTGCTTTGTACACTGGTGCGCAGTCATGTTGGAACAGGAAGGGGCCAACCCCAAACTGTTCCCACAAGGTTGAGAGCATGAAATTGTTCAAAATGTCTTGTTAAGCTGACACCTTAAGAGTTCCGTTCACTGGAACTAAGGGGTCAAGCCCGACCCCTGGAAAACAACCCCACACCATAATCCCACCTCCACCAAATGATTTGGACCGGTGCACAAAGCAAGGTCCATAAAGACATGGATGAGCAAGTTTGGGGTGCAGGTACTTGACTGGCCTGCACCTCAACCCAATAAAACATCTTTGGGCTGAATCAGAGTGGAGACTGCGAGCCAGGCCTTCTTGTCCAACATCACAAATCTGTTTCTGGAAGAATGGTCAAACATTCCCATAGACACTCCAAAACCTTGTGGACCGCCTCCCCAGAAGAGTTGAAGCTGTTATACCTGCAAATCGTGGGCCAACTTAATATTGGCCCACGGACTGAGATTGGGATGCCATTAAAGTTCATGTGCATGTTACAAGCCGGGCCTTCCCTGTAGTCCATGTGTGATCAAGATCTTCAATCTCACCAGACCCTAGCCTTTATGATCTGCTGACTGAAAAGCAGTAGGTCCATTTGATCTGGTGAGTGAGGGCACGAGAGGGTCACGTTGGGCAATTGTCACCAAGAGCACAGTTATATATGGAGCACTGAAGAGCACTTGTTGCACGTTGTCACTTTATGCAGTTTGGATACAGTTATCTTTTTTGGACATTTTGGACTTTATGCTATTTGATTTGATATCACCTTTGATATACATCATCTGGGTTGGCGCTGATTATTGTTAACATTTGCTGTAGGCAGGTTCTTCCTGAGTACAGCTGCCCCCAGAGTCTTGTTGCGCTTAGGCCTCATACACACGGGCGTATCTTTAAAAATAAACAAAACGTCGGGCCCGACGCCAAGGAAAAAAAAATTGGCGTTTTTCAGCGTTATGCATTGGCGTTATGCATCGGCGTTAGTGAGCGTTAGTGAGCGCCTGCGTTAATAGGCGTTTTTTAAAAAAAATCATCCCTCTGCTATTTTTCAACCTAAAAACGTTGGTGTCAAAAAACGCCGGAAAACGCCGGTACAATATTAGTTGGCGTTTCTTGGCGTTTTCCGGCGTCTGCGTCAAAAAACACCAAAACTTTACAGTCTCAGAACGCGATGGCCGTGGGTTCTACTTTCAGCTCATTAACGTCGACGCCATGTACAGCTCAAAAACGCCGACGTTTTGATGGGTCCATTGACTAACATGGAGAGCTGCAAAAAACGCAAGAAAACGCCAGCTTCAAAAAACGTCCGTGTGTATGAGGCCTTATTGTGTACAATATTGGTGGGTGTACACATATTGTTTGATTTCACAATTCCACAGCGCAGATTATTAGGTTTTACAATACAAATAAAACTAGTTGGAGACCCATTGGGGTTAATTTACTGAAACTGGATAATGCAAAAGTCTGGTGCAGCTCTTCATAGAAACCAATCAACTCTTCCAGTTTTTTTTTTTGCCAAATCTTAATTGAACAAGGTGAAGTTAGAAGCTGTTTGGCTACCATGCCCAGCTGCACAGTCTACTTTTCTATTGGTTACTGCAGTGGTATTTTTTTACGTGTGCAACTTCTATTGCATGAAAGAAAAAAAAAAAGTAAATTCTTGTAAAGTACATGTTGAAATAAAGTTAGATGTAACTGCAGCCACTAGATAAGGAAACTGTGCTAATATGGTGTTTTTTGTAACTGTTCAAGTTGTATTAAAGGAGAAGTACGGGGAAAGCTCGTTTGGCTGTACTTCTCCTATGAATCACAGGAGTACAGTTCGTTCTGCGCTGCTGTGAGTGTGACCCGTTTTCAGCAGACAGCGGGCTGACGTCCAGGCTCGGGAAAGATCACGACCATATGGCCGGGATCCGCCGACATGCCTGGGCCGGCAACTTGCTTAGCCACTGAGAGCCTGAGCCACTCCTGCCCCCCTACACAGTCTAGCGTTCCAGTGAGCGCTGGAGGGGGCAAAGCAGACAGCGGTGATTGACAGTCACCAGCTCTCTGCTCAGGGAGCTCTGAGGACCGAGCAATCGGCAGTGTTTAATCACTCGGTTCTCAGCCTTAAAGCCAGTGGAGGACAGCATCGGACCAATGTTGCGTCCACCTAGGTAAGTATAATTCTAAAATTTAAAAAATTGCCAACGTTGTTCTATGCATCCCCTTGCCTCCATCGTGGTTGGCTCCAACAGCTTGGCGAACCGGCGGGATCTCTAAACTTCTAGCCCAGTGATCAGCGCCTGACCGGCAATGCTGTGTGGCTCACTGTAGCTGCCTTGTGCAGCACATTACCACCATCGTTACGGGACTAAGCCATGCGAGTGAGCCTGTAAAAGCTTCCAGCATCCGGACGAGGCTTGGGGCAGTCACTCTGACATATGCCTGCAGCAGGCCAGTCTCTCCATATGTGACAGGCTGCTGAGCTTTTGGAAGGCTGAGTGACATGGAGGAGAGTTCAGAGGAAACACATCAGCAGCTGCAGGGGGGAGAATGAGTGGATGGGGCGTGGGGGGGATATGGGGAGCTAGCAGTGGCAGAATGACCAGAGTCGCAGCAATCGCAGTTACGATTGGACCTGATGATCCGCCACTGGGGGGGGGGGGGGCAAGACCTGGCATCTCCCCCTGTACCCCAGGCTGCCAGTAACTATACAGTGGAGGGGGCAGGAGAGGGCGAGCGGCAGCTCTGTGAAGTCTGCAGGATGTCCCTCCGGTGAGCACAGTTCACTTCCCGCATGTCAGTGTATACAATGGAGAGGGGAGATTCAGTGTACAAGTGGGTCTCTCTGCCAATACCTGCTCAGGTCAGAGGCCTCTCCCCTCTCTATTGAATACACGGACATCATGCGGGAAGTGGACTGTGCTCGACGGAGGGACATCTTGCGTATTTCACTAAAGACTAAAACCTGTAAGGTAAGCCCAGCACCTGAGCATGCTGTATGTCTTACTGTAACTAACCCCCACCTGTCACACTGACCCCCCTCTTATCACACTGACTCCCCCACCTGTCACACTGACCCCCTCTTATCACACTCACTGACCCCCCGACTGTCACACTGACCCCCCTCTTATCACACTGACCCCCCACCTGTCACACTGCCCCCCTCTTATCACACTGACCCCCCCACCTGTCACACTGACCCCCTCTTATCACACTCACTGACCCCCCACCTGTCACACTGACCCCCCTCTTATCACACTGACCCCCCACCTGTCACACTGACCCCCTCTTATCACACTCACTGACCCCCCACCTGTCACACTGACCCCCCTCTTATCACACTGACCCCCCACCTGTCACACTGACCCCCTC
>BLSH010093212.1:269406-314820 GCA_018402905.1 Glandirana rugosa
CTGTGTTTAAAAGTCGACGAAAATAGAGGCCAGAGTCTCTTGAACGGTCTTCAATAGTACGACTATTGTCTCCTTGTTTTGTCGTCTTTGTGTTCCCTGAAACCTCATGAAACCTCTCTCTATTCTTTTGTGATGTCTATTCTATATACATAGATCCAGTTTAAAGTACTTAGCCTAAATGTAGGTAAAATTGAATCCCTGTCCTGTTCTGATGTCTTGTTTAAGGGGAGTGGAGTAGAGGTATCGATCTCCCTTAACATCAGTAACATTAATCACAACTCGCTTGGGCCTGACATTGCAAGCCCAGGCATGGCTTGAAAACCCACAGGCACCGTGCCTGGGCCTGGGAACCCGAACGATTTTTGAAATGTCCGGGTCCGGGTCCGTGCCACGGACACCCAAAAGTTCGGTACGGACCCGAACGTTACAGTCCGGGTTCGCTCAACACTAATTACAATGACTACAATTCCCTCTAGCTATGGAGATGAGGTGAGGGGAATTTGTTCTGTAGTCTTGTCCTGTCCCTAAGTTAAAATGGATGTAAATCCGATTCATGAAATTTGACCTAGATACATATATCTTATCTGTAGTGTTTTCTTATCTCTCTCCAAAGTACTCCAAAGTCCCTTGTGTTTCTGCTGTTTTGTTCCTCTGTTATCAGCATGATAACTTCTGGCAAGTTCTCTGAGACCGGAGATAAAAGCAGCTGAAAATTTGTGTCGTGGGAGGTTGATATAAACAGCTTAGCAGAGAGCTTGTCTTGTCACAGCACAGCTCTTAAAGTATCTTCATTCTTCTGCCTCTGTGGAGTGGAGGGGAGGTAGGGGGTGTGCCTTTCCTCCAATTATCTGTCTCCCAGTGTAAGCCAAGACTACACTCCCAGTGCTGAATAAGGAAGTGAAAATTCTAATCCGACGTAAGAATATAGCAAGCTGAAGACAGCAGATATGCATGCAAAACTTATGATGGGAGATTTGTTTCATCCCTGTGTATCATCTGAGGCTGCTCCCTTCACTGGGTGTATGTGAGGTTTTACGTTCACTTTAACAATGCTGCTCCTGCATAAATACAGTATGGTTAGTGAGCGTTGTCGCCCTAGGAAAGGAAGCATAATACTGAAAGGGTACAAAAAAATACTAAGTGTTTGTTGCTCTTATCAAAAAAGTAGCAAATCCTAAATGTTAAACTTCAGTGCAATATACTTCAAAGGTACAACAAATAAACTTCATGATGAAAATTCTTTAAACACGGTGCTCCTTAAGAACCACTACAACCTTCACCCTACGTGGGTTAAACAATGTATGCATGTGCATCAATCCCCGACACCTGTTCACCACTGCGCTCACCTCACAATTCTACCTGTTCAGTGGTGAACAGGTGCCGGGGCAGTGGTAGAATGACCAGAGTCGCAGCAGTCGCAATTGCGACTGGGCCCGGACAATTCACCACTGAGGGGGGGCCCCAAGACCCGGCATCTCCCCCTGTACCTCTGGCTGGCAGTAACTATACAGTGGAGGGGGCGGGAGGAGGTGATCAGCCTGACCCCCTACCTCTCACACTGCCCCCCCTTATCACACTGACCCCCCCTTTGTCACACTGCCCACCCACCTGTCACACTGCCCCCCAACTGTCACACTACCCCCCACCTGTCCCACTGCCCCCTCTTATCACACTGACCCCCACCTATCACACTGACCCCCCACCTGTCACACTGACCCCCCCACCTGTCACACTGCCCTCCCACCTGTCACACTGCCCTGCCTCCTGTCACACTGACCCCCACCCTTCACACTGCCCCCACCTGTCACACTGTCCTCCCACCTGTCACACTGTCCTCCCCACCTGTCACACTGTCCTCCCCACCTGTCACACTGACCCCCCACCTGTCACACGGCCCTAAAGGTTCTAGTTACACCTCTGGGAGCTAGGATTAGGTAGAGAAGCCTGGTAAGCCTAGATTTTTCCTGTGTAGTTTTTATGTAGCACCCTCTACCTGTAGGTAGGTGCTAGAAGTAAGTCTTTTGTTAGGTAAGCTAAATTTAGCCAGGACTGGTGTGTTTTACAGGCCTGGGTGTTTTGAATCTGGGCTGGACATGGCTCAGGTAGGGCTGGGACAGTCCATCAGATGATGTCACTAAACCCTCCTACCTTCTTCTGGAAAGGACTGGAACTTTCCAGAGTGAAGGCGGGACAATAGGTGTCATCATCTGGGGTGTCATGAGAAGCCCTGACCAATCCCCAAACTGGATTGGCAGGGGGCAGGCCTTCTCATATACCCAGGGTTGGGTCAGTCTGGGAGGAGTTCGGTGGTGGAGCTTTGGAGTTACAGAGATGTGAAAATGTGGAGGCTGTGTGGTGAGGCGAGCCCCCCAGTCTGGGGGGGTGAACCTGGCCAGGGAGAGCTTGGGTGTAGCTGGGAGGTGGAAGATCCTGGTGGCAGACATAAGGGAGCGGAAAAGACAGTGGGGAGAAAGAGAGAGCACTATCTGGAGAGATCTTTGGGAGGAACTACAAGTCACAGTGGTGGGGAAACTGTTGGAGCATGCCGGAGCAGATTGGGGTGACAGACAGTCTGAGAAGGATGCAGAGGTCAGTCAGGAACTGTGGTGGCATGTTGGTGGTGGAGAGGATCGGTGCAGCCAGGAGGGCTGGTGAGGTCCTGAAGAGGATGGCCTGGGAGCAGTGGTCCATCAGGCCAGCTAGCACAGTAGAACTGTTCTTTTTGTCTACACAACGGGGATCCACTATCCCTACCTGTAATGGGTGGACTGGAGGCCGTGCTAATCTGCAGCAGACCTCACATGTGCTAGCTGGGCCGGAGGTGAGGAGAAAATGGTAAATTTCCTTCCGGGCCTCAGGAGTAATGCAAGCAATGTGCAAGAGTGAGGGAAAGAAGTGTAATGCAGCAAGTGATGAGCTGGAGGAAGATGGAGTTGTATATACATGGAGGATGTATATAGTTCTGTCCGGATGATGAACTAATTCTCTGGGGCATCCCACAACACCCCAATCCCTATCCAAGTTATTTGTAAGGAGGGACTCTGATGGGGACACTGATGTAAGGAGAGACTCTGATGGGGACACTGATGTAAGGATGTACTCTGTTGGGTACCCTGATCTTAGGAAATATGATGATAGTGACACTAATATAAGGGGCTACCGCCAAGTGAATACAGCTACCCTTCAGATCACAGTGTCATTGACACACCAGTCCGGGAACAACCCTGCACACCATAACATACAACAGCAGCCCTGAAGAAGGGGGAGTCTATGTTCCCCCAAAACACGTTGACTTTACCATATTTTATCAATTTCAATAAAACAACCATTCATCCACAGGGATGGGGACACTGATGTAAGGAGGACTCTGATGGGGACACTGATGTAAGGGGGACTTTGATGGGGACACTGATATAAGGGGGACTCTGATTGGAACACTGATATAAGGGGGACTCTGATGGGGACACTGATGTAAGGGGGACTTTGATGGGGACACTGATATAAGGGGGACTCTGATGGGGACACTTATGTAAGGGGGACTTTGACAGGGACACTCATGTAAGGGGTGCTCTGATGGGGACCCTGATATAAGGGGACTTTAATGGGGACACTGATTTAAGGGGGACACTGATGTAAGGGGGACTCTGATGGGGATACTGATGTAATGGGGACTTTGATGGGGACACCCATGTAAGGGGTACTCTGATGGGGAAACTGATGTAAGGGGGACTTTGATGGGGACACTGATGTAAGGGGGACTTTGATGGGGACACTGATATGAGGGGGACCCTGATGGAGACACTCATGTAAGGGGGGCTCTGATGGGGACACTGATATAAGAGGGACTCTGATGGGGACACTCAAGTAAGGGGGACACTCATGTAAGGGGACTTTGATGGGGACACTGATATAAGGGGGACTCTGATAGGGACACTGATGTAAGGGGGGCTCTGATGGGGGCACTGATATAAGGGGGACTCTGATGGGGACACTGAAAAGGGGGACTTTGATGGGGACACTGATATAAGGGGGACTCTGATGGGGACACTGATGTAAGGAGAAACTCTGATGTGAACACTAATTTAAGGCGGACTCTGATGGAGACACTGATGTAAGGAGAGACTCTGATGAAGACATTGATATGAGGACGTACTCTGTTGGGTACCCTGATGTTAGGAAAGACGATGATAGTGACACTAATATAATGGGCTACCACCAAGCGAATACAGCTACCCTTCAGATCACAGTGTCATTGACACACCAGTCCGGGAACAACCCTGCACACCATAACTTACAACAGCAGCCCTGAAGGAGGGGGAGTCTATGTTCCCCAAAACACGTTGGCTTTACCATATTTTATCAATTTCAATAAAACAACCATTCCTCCACAGGGATGGGGACACTGATGTAAGGGGGACTCTGATGGGGACACTGATGTAAGGGGGACTTTGATGGGGACACTGATATAAGGGGGACTCTGATGGGGACATTTATGTAAGGGGGACTTTGACTGGACACTCATGTAAGGGGTGCTCTGATGGGGACACTGATATAAGGGGACTTTAATGGGGACACTGATGCAAGGGGGACTTTGATGGGGACACTAATGTAAGGGGTGCTCTGATGGGGACACTGATGTAAGGGGGACTCTGATGGGGAAACTGATGTAAGGGGGACTTTGATGGGGACACCCATGTAAGGGGTACTCTGATGGGGAAACTGATGTAAGAGGGACTTTGATAGGGACACTGATATGAGGGGGACTCTGATGGAGACACTCATGTAAGGGGGGCTCTGATGGGGAGGCTGATATAAGAGGGAATCTGATGGGGACACTCGTGTAAGGGGGACACTCATGTAAGGGGACTTTGATGGGGACACTGATATAAGGGGGACTCTGATAGGGACACTGATGTAAGGGGGGCTCTGATGGGGGCACTGATATAAGGGGGACTCTGATGGGGACACTGAAAAGGGGGACTTTGATGGGGACATTGATATAAGGGGGTCTTGGATGGGGACACTGATGTAAGGGAAACTCTGATGGGGACACTGATATAAAGGGGACTCTGATGGGGACACTGATATAAGGGGGACTCTGATGGGGACATTTATGTAAGGAGGACTTTGACGGGGACACTCAACTTTGACGGAGACACTCATGTAAGGGGTGCTCTGATGGGGACACTGATATAAGGGGGACTCTGATGGGGACACTCATGTAAGGGGGGCTCTGATGGGGACACTGATATAAGGGGGACTCTGATGGGGACACTCGTGTAAGGGGTGTTCTGATGGGGACACTGATATAAGGGGTGCTCTGATGGGGACACTGATGTAAGGGGGACTTTGATGGTGACACTCATGTAAGGGGTGCTCTGATGGGGACACTGATATAAGGGGGACTCTGATGGGGACACTCATGTAAGGGGGGCTCTGATGGGGACACTGATATAAGGGGGACTCTGATGGGGACACTAATATAAGGGGGACTTTGATGGGGACACTGATATAATGTAGACTCTGATAGGGACACTGATGTATGGGAGCTCTGATGGGGACACTGTTATAAGGGGGACTCTGATGTAAGGGGGACTCTGATGGAGACACTAATGTAAGGGGGGCTCTGATAGGGACACTGATATAAGAGGGACTCTGATGGGGGCACTCATGTAAGGGGGACACTCATGAAAGGGGACTTTGATAGGCACACTGATATAAGGGGGGCTCTGATAGGGACACTGATGTAAGGGGGGCTCTGATGGGGACACTGAAATAAGGGGGACTCTGATGGGGACACTGAAAAGGGGGACTTTAATGGGGACACTGATATAAGGAGGACTCGGATGGGGACACTGATATAAGGGCAACTCTGATGGGGACACTGATATAAGGGGGGCTCTGATGGGGACACTTATGTAAGGAGGACTTTGACGGGGACACTCATGTAAGGGGTGCTCTGATGGGGACACTGATATAAGCGGGGACTTTGATGGGGACACTCATGTAAGGGGGGCTTTGATGGGGACTCTGATTTAAGGGGGACTCTGATGGGGACACTCATGTAAGGGGGACTGTGATGGTGACACTCGTGTAAGGGGATGCTCTGATGGGGTCTCTGATGTAAGGGGGACTTTGATGGGGACACTGATATAAGGGGGACTCTGATGGGGACACTGAAAAGGGGGACTTTGATGGAGACACTGATATAAGGGGGACTCTGATGGGGACACTCGTGTAAGGGGTGCTCTGATGGGGACACTAATATAAGGGGGACTCTGATGGGGACACTCGTGTAAGGGGTGCTCTGATGGGGACACTGATATAAGGGGGACTTTGATGGGGACACTGATGTAAGGAGGGCTCTGATGGGGACTCTGATGTAAGGGGGACTTTGATGGGGACACTGATGTAAGGGGGGATCTGATGGGGACACTGATATAAGGGGGACTCTGATGGGGACACTCATGTAAGGGGTGCTCTGATGGGGACACTGATATAAGCGGGACTTTGATGGGGACACTGATGTAAGGGGGACTTTGATGGGGACCCTCATGTAAGGGGGGGCTCTGATGTGGACTCTGATGTAACCAGGGCTCTGATGGGGACACTCATATAGGGGGGACTCTGACGGGGACTTTGATATACGGGGGGCTCTGATTGGGACCCCGACATAAAGGAGTGATTTGTTTTCTTTTACTAACCTTATTTCTCTTTTGTTCTGAATCCTATTGTGATTACAAAATACATCTGAATAAAACATCTTCATTCATTTAAAATTGTATTGATTTGCAGAGTGCCCACTCATGTGGGATGCTGGCTGCAGAAACATAGAGAAATACAATCTTGTATTGTTGGGATGTTTATATCGGTGTGTGGATGACAGTATTGATGAAACTATGATAAAAGCTATGCTTGAAAGATATTCATTGGGGCTGCTGCTTGCATGCTATCATAAACCACCATAGATCTCTATAAGCATTGTCCTCCTTAGTAAGTTGCGTCCTACCATTCTATGTTCTATGAAGTGTTGTATCTGTTACTGTATATTGCAAAAACAACAAAATGCTACTTATATATAAAAAAAAAAAAATCATTCATTATTAAAACTGTTTTTTTTTTGGTCTTGAAGCTGTGATACGTAATGTTTTTTAGAAAGTTACAGTCTAGTTTGAAGAAGTTTAGGAACTGTGCTGTGGTTTTGCAATGCCTCAATTCTCAAAAAATCTTCTTATAAAAACAGCAAAAGCAAAAAGAAAAAACAAATAGTAAAATCTGTGTGTTATGGGGAAATAAAGATTTTCTTTCACCAACAAAACCTGCTTACATCTATATTTTTAGTTTTTTACTAAAGTAAAATAAACTGTTGCAACTTACAAAGTAATTTTCCCCAAAAAATTTTTTAACAGATCGAAAAACGATATATACACAAAATTCTTGTGCAAAGTCTGTAACCTCATCTTTTAATTCAATTTATATGCAATACATGTAAATTTTACAAGAATATGCTGTAGCGATCAATTTCTGCTCCACCACTTTTAAAGTCCCACCAATAGGGGTTTTGTTCTTTCCTCTTCCTTTTCCTGTAATGGCTGGGGAGCCGGAGGAGCCGGAAGATAGCTCCCAGCAGGTGGCTAATGACCCAGGCCATGTATCTGTCCCTGACGGTGAGAGTGAACCGAAAGTAGTCCCTGACTTAGAGGTCTGGAAAGAGCACTTCGGTACAGAACAATTATGGGATGTCACTCTCCTCAGAGCCAAAGAAACCGTGAAGGTGATGGATGGGGAACCTGTGGACCCTAATGCCACTCTCTGCTGTTTTCAGCACAAAGATTTCCCAGTTTGCGGGACCACCGTCTAAATGCCAGCTGCCTGAGAGCAATTGTTACTGGGCTAATTCAAACAATTAACCCTTTCTCTGCCACCACCGCTATTTGGAGCCAGAGGAGCTCGGAATTTTAGCAATACCAATATTTTAGAATAACCACCTGTAACACATGCTGTCACCGCAGACAGGTATATTCAGATGCGTTATTTTAAAAACATTAGCGCTCTTCAAAGGAACAAATTTGTGATAGCGGCATTAAGAGCTTTAGGGACAAAATTAACACTTTTCAGAATAAGGTTTAATAATGAAAAGGTCACGTTTTAGGTGCAGTAAAACAGTTACAGAAAACTAAAAAGAAGGTTACAAAGCAATGAGACAAATACAGCAGCAAAGATACAGAATGAAAAATACTTGCTTTTGAAATGTCCGTGAATAATCTGAGGCTGTCCAGGGCGGGCCGTGAAATACCATCTTCCCTAATTCACAAGTCCTGTATGAAAAATCATATTTCATGATTGGGCCGCCCGGCAAACCTCACATTAAGGAATTCAATCTCAGCAGACCCAGTGCATCGGAATGAGTCCACACATGAGGGTTCTGAGACATTCTGGGACCCTGGGGAGGAAATATACCAGTTCTGACCCTCCTTACGTTCAAAGTGTTTGACGTTTATATTTGATTCACTTGGTTTGAAATTCTGCCTTCAAATATTTATGTGTTATCGCTATGTCATGTTCCTAACTGAAGTTATGAACTGTATGTATTTCTGGTGAGTTTTAAGACAGGGATGGGGGTCACTCTGGGGCCAGAGTTGCCTGTGTGATTTATGATGCTCGTAAGTCTGAACATCAGTTAGGTTTATAGCTCTTAAAATAAACACAAACAGATCTCTCTTCCTGCTTGAGATAACAAGGCCAGGTGGTCTTCTGGAATCCAACTGGAATAGGAAGGGAGGGGGTGTGTGAGGAGCTTGTAGTAAGAGCTGCCAGCTTGTAAAAACTTAGCATTCCGTTATCCTTAAACAAAATGGAGTTAGCCTTGCTTGCGTCTCGTGCATGATATCATTACAGCGTGTGTGTCTCGCATGTGATATCATCACAGAGAGGCCATCCTATATAGAAGCGTCATAGAGCACATCTCCTTGATGCAGGATCAAATCGCAGCTGTCCTTGCCCCTTGTATGAGAGCATATGGAGCAAGCCCAGAGAAGGGTTTACAATTGGGGTGCCAAAACCCTAACTTTCAACCCCTGGAGACAGAGTGCTGGTGCTAGTCCCCATGGTCAAAAGTAAATTCCTGGCAAAATGGCAGGGTCCCTTTGAGATTATGGAAAGAGTAGGGGAAGTAAACTACAAAGTTTACCATCCTAGGAAAAGGAAACCGGAGCCGATTTACCATGTAACTCTCCTAAAACTGTGGAGGAACAGGGAGAGTTTATTGGGATTGCCCACTCCCCAAAAGGACAGGTTACCCCTGACCCCGGATGTCCCCATAACTGGGTCCTTGTCACTGATGCAACAAAACGACATTAAGGAATTAACTTAGGGAACAGACTTTTTCTCTTCCCTACACGGACTGACCACTGTGCTACAACAGGACATAATCATGGAACCAGGGGTCCATGTAAATGTAAAACCCTACCGAATACCTGAGGCTAGATGAGAGGAGGTGGCGAGAGAAATAAAAACCACGTTGGAGTTAGACGTGATAGAGGAGTCCCACAGCGCCTAGTCGAGCCCTATAGTACTGATCCTATCCAGTTCTGTAACGATTTTAGGAATGAAGTGTCTAAGTTTGACGCATAGCCAATGCTGCAGGTTGACAAACTTGTGGATAGGTTGGGAGGGGCTCGGTGCATAACAACCCTAGGCCTAAATAAGGGATACTGGCAGATCCCCCTAACGGAGTCAGCAAAGGAAAAAACTGCCTTCTCTACCCTCGAGGGGTCCTTCCAATACAAAAACGAATGCCGTTTGGTCTGCATGGGGCCCCTGCATCCCTTCAGATTGGGAATCACGTCTGCCCCGGGTGCAGGCGGTAGTACATTCACTGAGGGTAGCAGGTTTAACAGCCATCCCGAAGAAGTGTGCCATAGGTCTTGAGAAGGCCAAATACCTTGGGTATGTGATTGGTCGAGGGCTGATTAAGCCCCAAACCAATAAGATCAAGGCCATTCAAAAGCTGCCCCAACTGGTGAACAAGAAATATTACCGATGCTTCATCCCCGACTTTGCCACCATTGCCGTCCCTTTGACTGATATGACAAAGCGTAGAGCGTCAGGAATGGTCAAGTAGAATCCCAAAGCTGAAAAGGCCTTCCAGAAATTGAAGCAAGCCCTTTGTGTACAGCCGGTGCTCATGACCTTGGAATTCACAAAGGAGTTTGTCATTCAAACCGACGCCTCTGAGGTAGGACTAGGTGCTGTTCTGTCCCAGATCAGAGACGGCGAGGAACACCCGGTTGTCTACTTAAGCAGGAAGCTTATTAGACATGAAAAGAATTATGCCATCAAGTGAACCTTAGAGCCCCAAAATACTACCAGCTGGAAAGGTCATTCAGGCTAGTCACCGACCATGCACCCCTTAAGTGGCTGTGTAACAAGCGGGAGAAAAATAGGTGACTAGGTGGTTCCTGGCCCTACAGTCGTTTAACTTCTCAGAAGAACACCGGGCTGGAAGGATCCAAAATAAGGCCAATGGTCTTTCCCGGGCCCTCTGCATGGTCGGGACAGTTGCTCCACCCCCGGGGCCTGAGCAGAGGGGGGATATGTGATGTTATGCAAGGCACGACAATGGTCGGGCAATACTTGTTGCCTCACATGCAATCATTTTGAACCAATTGGCGGGGGTCCAACCCGGGTTTTGCTGGCCACCGTGGCTGGTTCTGGCCTGGACTTTCTGGTCTACTCAATCCCCTCTCCACCTGCATTTAATGATCAAGAAGAGATCTCAATTGAGCTAAACTCCATATATATATAATATGTATTTTATATAGTAAAGCTGAACTCCAGGCAAACATCAAAACAGATATACATCAACTATTTCACCTGCCAAAGAATTTGCAATTGAGCTGGCTGAGGTAGAGGAATCAGCCGAATTATTACACAAAGGGTATCTTTAAATAGGTTGTAAAGGCGCTCACTGTGTCCAGGGGGGCCAGGGAGCTTGCAGGGTGGACTCGATCGCCGCCGGCTACCCGCGATGCCCCCCCGCAGTGAAAGAACGGAGGTTTGTGTAAGTAAACACGGATCTCCGTTCTGTTAGAGGGGGAAGGGCGGTGATCCAGGCTTCCTGTATATGGAAGCCGTGATCATCCCCTTTCCCCAGCCAGGGCACCCCACACACAGTTAGAACACGCCCAGGGAACACAGTTAACCCTTAGAGCGCCCCCACCAGGTTAACCCCTTCACTGCCAATGGCATTTACACAGTAATCAGTGCATTTTTATAGCACTGATCGCTGTATAAATGCCAATGGTCCCAAAAAAGTGTCAAAATGGTCTGACATGTCCCACAATATCGCAGTACCGCTAAAAATCGCAGATTGCCGCCATTACTAGTAAAAAAATTTAAAAAAATAAAAACCCCAGAAATTAATTCTCTTCGTCCGTAAACCCGGCAACTTTTGCGCAAACCAATCAATAAATGCCGATTGCGATTTTTTTTTACCAAAAATATGGGGAAGAATATAAACTGGTCAAAACCGATGGAAAAAAAATGTTTTTTTATATATTTTTTTTGGATTTGTATTTTAGCAAAAAGTAAGAAATTTGTGTTTTTTTTGCAAAATTGTCACTCTTCTTTTGTTTATAGCGGCGATCAGAAATGACGCAGAGGGGATCAAATACCACCAAAAGAAAGCTCTATTTGTGGGAGAAAGGACGCAAATTTCATTTGGGTACAACGTCGCACGACCGCGCAATTGTCAGTTAAAGCGACGCAGTGCCGAATTGCAAAAAGTGCTCTGGTCCTAAAGTGGGAAAACCTTCCGGGGCTGAAGTGGTTAAAGGTATGAATACAAATTGTACATGTTTTTCTTTTTTACAATTGTCCACTGTACAAAAAACCCTATGAAAATGAGCATCACTGTGTCAGCTGTCAAAAACACATTTGCAGTTAACCACTTCAGTCCCGGAAGGATTTGCCCCCTTCCTGACCAGAGCATTTTTTGCGATTCGGCACTGGCATTTAACTGACAATTGCGCAGTTGTGCGGCGCTGTACCCAAACTAAATTTGTGTCCTTTTTTTCCCACAAATAGAGCTTTCTTTTAGTGGTATTTGATCACATCTGCGGTTTTTATTTTTTGCGCTATAAACAAAAAAAGAGCAACAATTTTGAATAAAACCCAATATTTTTTACCTTTTGCTATAATACATATCCAAATAAAAAATATAAAAAAACAAATGTATTCATCAGTTTAGGCCAATATGTATTCTTCTACATATTTTTGGTTAACAAAAACACAATAAGCGTATATTGATTGGTTTGCGCAAAAGTTATAGCGTCTACAAACTATGAAAATTGATTTATGGCGTTTTTATTATTATTTTTTTTACTAGTAATGGCAGCAGTCTGTGATTTTTGGCAGGACTGCAATACTGCGACGGACATATCGGACACTTTTGACACTTTTTTTGTGACCACTGACATTTATACAGCGATCAGTGCTATAAATAGCCACTTATTACTGTCTAAATGTCACTGGCAGGGAAGGTGTTAACACTAGGGGCCGATCAAAGGCTTAAATGTGTTCCCTGCCAGTGTGTTCTAACTGTGTGGGGGCTGGGATGACTGGGGGAGGAGAGAGATCACTGCTCCTATATACTGGGAACATACGATCACTCTCATTCTCCCCTGTCAGAACGAGGATCCTCTTGTGGATCCCCGTTCTGTCACCGTGGGGGAGCGATTGAGGGTGGCCGGCGGACATCGAGTCTGCTCCACCCGCTGATTGGCTCCCCCGCTAACCATTGAGCGCCTCCGGCGGCGCGGGAGCTTGTATTGTGGGCACCCCCCCAGGGTTGCCAACCTGCCACCATCAATCCACTGCGGGCGGTTGGCAAGCAGTTAATAAGTTTAGGAAAATTCAATATTAGCCAGGCAGGGGGGTCTACGGAAGATGAAAAAATCAACAAGTGGTGAAAAAGTTTGGGAACCTTTGTACTAGAGAATGACCACTACTTCAATACACAGTACTGAGCAGACACCTCTACTTGTAGTCCAGAGTAGGTCTGGGTGTACAGGTAAATGATTGGAGGTATCTTAGGGCTGGCACAACAGGTGAACAGCTGGAGGAGTCCCAGGTCTAGTACCACAGGAGGATGGCTGTAGACGCATTTTCCCCATACTTGAAGCATAGTATTCTGGTGACAATTGGAGAATTGGAGGAGGTCTCTCCATTGTGGTTGGGTCTTCTGTAGAACATGCATGATATTGGCCTCCTGGCTGGCTGCCTGCACACTGGGGATAACAGTGGAGGACTGTACACCTGGCTGTAGATCACATAGTCATCTCTGCCTCATCAGGTGCAGCCTCTTTGAGCTACAGAGGGCAGGAAACAGGGCAACGTATTTTCCCAAGGCATGATGTTCAATGCAACATTATTGTTGTTTTTTCCAGTTGTCGTTCAAGGCACCCATGCCAGACAGTACAGCCAAGTTGATGATTACACTTTTCTCTGCTGTGCTTAAGCAATACAGCTCAGCCATCAACCGGCTCACTATGAGTAATAAATTACACTTCCTTTTGAGTTGCTTCACCATAAGCTGACTAGCGATCCCAGCATGGTATTAAAGTAGAACTAAAGGCAAAGATTTGTTTTGCATTTTTGGAAAGAGTAGAGAAGGGTTATAACTAGAGTTGAGCGGACGCCTGGATGTTCGGGTTCGGCCGAACTTCGCGGAAACGTTCGGGTTCGGTACCGAACGTTACCCGAACTTGACCCCGGACCCCGAACCCCATTGAAGTCAATGGGGACCCAAACTTTTCGGCACAAAAATGGCTGTAAAAAAGTCCTAGAAAGTGCTAGAGGGCTGCAAAAGAAAGGAAAATTGGAGATGTTATTAGATCTGCAATCTGTCCCTCAAAGCAGTAGTGATCTCTACCTAGTCCAGTATCAGATCGTTCTGTAATGCAGGATGAGATGTTATTATCACTGCAATCTGTCCCTCACAGCAGTAGTAGTAATCTCTACCTAGTTATTATATCTGTAATCTGTCCCTCACAGCAGTAGTAGTAATCTCTACCTAGTTATTAGGTCTGCAATCCGTCCCTCACAATCTGTCCCTCACAGCGCCGGCAGCATCCTCTCCCTACACTACCCAGAGAGCATGTGACATGCAGCACTGTGACTCCAGCCCCATATAGAGGCTGGGTCACATGGTGCACTGGCCAATCACAGCCATGCCATTAGTAGGCATGGCTTTGATGGCTTCTAGGGAAAACCAGTGAAACGCTTGTTGATTGGCTGCCCCGCAGCTATTCAACATGCATGATAAAATACCAGAACCCAGAACACGAACCCGGACTTTTTCTCAAACGTTCGAGTTCGGGTTCGGGACATGGACACCCAAAAGTTCGGTACGGACCCGAACTTTACAGTTCGGGTTCGCTCAACTCTAGTTATAACCCCTGCTCATTTTTTTTTTTACCATTTGCGTCCCTTTGGGGAGATTTCTCTTCACTTCCTGTACCATAGCCATAGCAGTATGGGGAAGGAAACCCACTCAAAGTGAGGGAAAATCCTTGGTTGCCACCAGATAGGTTCTGTGACCTATCCTGTCACTGGGATCAGTTAGATCTGTCATGCCCCTGCCAGCCACTCCCCCACACAGTTAGAACACAGTGAGGGAACACAGTTAACCCTTTGATCGCCCCCTTAGTGTTAACCCCTTCCCTGCCAGTGACATTTATACAGTAATCAGTGGCTATTTAAATTTCTGATCGCTGTATAAATGTCAAGTCATACTAATGAGCTGGGGATCTGCTGAATGAGGGTGCTAATGAGCTGGGGATCTGCTGAACAAGGGTACTAATGAAGGTTACTGCTGAGTGGGACTCAGCAGAGTTGAAGTTTACTGCTAAGCAGGGGATCAGAAGAACTGCCATTACTAGTAAAAAAAATAATAATAAAAATGCCATAAATCAGTTCCCATAGTTTGCAGATGTGATAACTTATGCGCACACCAATCAATATACACCAATTGCGATTTTTTTTTTTTTTACCAAAATATATATCGGCCTAAACTGATGAATCTTTTTTTTTTCATTTTTTTTTGAATATTTATTATAGAAAAAAGTAAAAGATATTTCTCTTTTTTCAAAATTGACGCTCTTTTTTTGTGTATGAGGCCTTAAACGTTTTTTTGTTTTTTTTTTATGATTTAATAGCTCTCAAGAGTTTTGTCACTAAATACGATTGTGACATGTCGAAATGTTTTGCAACAGCGATGTGCACAACGGAAAATATTTGTTTTGTCTCTTTTCAGTTTCGTTTGTTAAGTAAATCATTTTGTTTCATCATAATTGTTATGTTGGAACGATTCATTTTCGGGACTCTTCATTATTTCGGGAGGGTATATATTCATTGTTCTGAATCGATTCTTTGGCAAGATTGGCTATATTCGTTTTAATTCATTATTTTGAGAAATTACTTATGCACTCTGACTAGTCCAACCCATAAAGAGAAATGCCATGAGCTGATTGGACGATACTGACTGGAGTCGCGTGCATCTGAAAGTAACAAATGCAAGAAAGTTAATGATTTGGAGATTCTAATGGATCCACCTCCATCCAACCCAAACACAATATAAAGGAATCATCTTATTTCACTTTTATACCTTACTGTATTGTAATATGCTTCCATTTCATAAGTAGTTCATTTTTTTATAATAATTAAAAATGGTGATGCAAAAAGAATTGGCTGATTATCCAAGAGTCAAAGACTATCGCAACTGCTCTCCTCCGAATAAAACAAATGAATCTGAATTAATATGTACAGTGGAACCTTGGATTACAAGCATAATCCGTTCCAGGAGAATACTTGTAATGCAAAGCACTCGTATACCAAAGTAAATTTCCCCATAGGAAACAATGGAAACTCAGATAATTCGTTCCACAGTGACTGCTTGTTAATGCAGTACTGTATGTGGCCAGAGGTCCGGGGGTGCTGGTGTATGCAATACTGTATGTGGCCAGAGGTGTGGTGGCGCTGGTGAGGCTCAGAGACAGTCAGAAACATTTGAAAACGCTCGGGAACTGTTTACACTTTCAGGATTTCTGAGTAATTCCGAGTGCTTCCGAGTGTCTCCGAAGCTCACTAGTGCCCCTGCACCTCTGGCCACATGCGGTATTGCATGCACAGAGGCTTAATCCTTTCGTTTTGCGAGACAGCGCTTGCAAACCAAGTCAGGATTTTTTTAAAAGAACTGCTCGTATTGCGAAACGCTCGTTAACGGCGTGACTCGCAATCCAAGGTTCCACTGTATTCACTCGTTAGGTTATTAAGTTGAATTCATTTCTCCTTTCCCAACTGACTTTTTTGGGCATTAACTGCTTGCCGACTGCCCCGTAGCAGTTGCGCAGGATCACTTATATATACGTGATTCACCATGCCCGGGTTTGGGCATGAGTACGTGCCACCGGTGGCTTGCTCCCGCTCTGATTTTACACAACAGGAGCTGATAAGTGGGTCCCATGGACTCGATGTCCACAGTGCCCGCTGAACATTCGGTACACTGACAGAATACCAGTCTGCCTATGTAAACAAGGCAGATGGCTGTTCTGTCAGTAGGGAAGGCATAGATCCTGTGTCCCTGTAAAGCAGAAACACTGACCCATGCCTTCCCTTAGTAAAAGCACCTCCCCTACAGGGCTGGTGCAAGGATTTTTGACACCCTAGGCGAAACCTTATTTTGTCGCCCCCCTTTGGCTCTGCCCCTGACTCCACCCCCTTTGCCCTGTCAAATTTATATGATGGAGGTGGCGGAGGTGGAGATTTTTGCAGAGCCTCTCTACCCATTTCTTTAGTCGTGGTCCACAGGCCCGCACCTGTGCCCCTGGATCCGCCTCATTTTACCACCATGGAGTGCTGCCAGCCGTGGCTCTCCAGTGACATGAGTGATTGATGCTGAGCAGTGATGGATCAACAGCAGATGGGCGCCCCTTGTGGCAGTGGCGCCCTAGGCAGCCGCCTACTCTGCCTAGTGGTAGAGCCGGCCCTGCTCCCCTACTACACTGAAACATTAGCTAGGCACACAGTTAACCCTTTGATCGCCCCTGATGTTAGCCACTTCCCAGCCAGTATCATTAGTACAGTGACAGTGCATATTTTTTAGCACTGATCACTGTATTAGTGTCCCTGGTCCCCAAAAAAAGTGTCCATCATAATATCGCAGCCCTGCAATAAGTCGCTGATCGCCACCATTATTAGTAAAAATTAAAAAAAAAATATCCCATAGTTTGCAGACACTATGAGGGGAATTTACTAAGACTGGAGCAGACAGAATATGGAGCAGTTGTGCATGCCAACCAATCAGTATCTATCTTTCTTTTTAAAAGCTTAACTGAACAAGTTGATATAAGCTGATTGGTTGCCAATGCCATACACAGCTGCTCCAGATCCTGGTTGCTCCAGTTTTAGTAAATTCCCCCATATAACTTTTGTGAAAACCAATCAATATACGCTTATTGGGATTTTTTTACCAAAAATATGTAGAAGAATATACATTGGCCTAAATTGATGAAGAAATTTGATTTTTTTTATATTTTTTATTGGATATGTTTTAGAGCAGAAAGTAAAAAATATTGTTTTTTTTTTCAAAATTGTCGGTCATTCTTTGTTTATAGCACAAAAAAACGCAGAGGTGATGAAATACCACAACAAGAAAGCTATATTTGTGGGAAAAAAGGAAATACATTGGTACAGTGTCCCAGGAGCGCGCAACGGTCTATTAAAGTAACACGAAAAATGGCCTGGTCAGGAAGGTAGGGTAAACCTTCTGGAGGGGAAGTGGTTAAACGAATATTCACGCTATGCTCAGTAGTATAAAAACGGACAGATTTTAATAAATTGAGTCCTTTGTTGCCATTGCGTTATTTCAAATGCTTCAAACTTTAAAGTGGTTGTAAAGCTGCCCCCCCCCAAAAAAAAAAACCTGCAAAGCAAAGGCATAATGAGCTAGTATGCAGTGCATACTAGCTCATTATGAAACACTTACCTTGGAACGAAGCTGTTGCAGCGGTCTCAGCATACCGCTGTGACGGGCGACATAGTTCTTCCTGGTCTGCGGCTCCGTCCAATCACAGCTCCAGCGCTGTGATTGGCGGAGCCGTGCTGACGTCACTCCCACGCATGCGCACGGAAGCCATCATTTACGACACAAATACAGAAGAAACTGCACCCTGGGCTACCCCGGGTGCTGATTCTTCAGTGCGCATGTGCCGATGATGTTGGCACATGCACATACAGGGGATATCTCTTAAACCGTACAGGTTTAGGAGATATTTCCTGGACCTACAGGTAAGACTTATTGTAGGCTTACCTGTAGTTTAAAGTGGTTGTCATGACTTGACAACCACTTTAACAAAAGGCCCAAACGAATGCATCACGTCATCCGAATGAAACTAATAAATACAAATGAATTTGTTGCTTTCGTTATAATTTATGTAGCGCTGCCCTCGTGAGGGTCGCTAGTTAAATCACTACCCCACTGGTTGCCCTGACCCTGCAAGTTCTCCGTCACCTCTGACACCCTGGGTTCAGTTATTTCTCCTTTAACCGGTTCCGGACCGCGTCGTGACTATTGTCGGTGGCAATGTGGCAGCGTCCCATAAATCACCGACTATAAGCGCTGCTCGTGCCCGCCGCACGCTCCCTGAGTGGGGCCGTGGGTCGGGTGGACTCAAAGTCTGACGGCGACCCGTGATCGTCTTGTACAGAGCCAGAACGGGGAGCCACCGATGTAAACACGACGGTTCCCCGTTCTGACAGGTGGCATGTCAGAGATCTACTGATCCCTGTATTTGGGATCAGTTAGATCTCTAGTGCGCCTGCCAGCCCATCCCCCATACAGTTAGAAGACGCCTAGGGAACACAATTAACCCCTTCACTGCCCCCTGCAGGTTAACCCCTTCCATGTCAATGACATTACAGTAATCAGTGGATATTTAAATTTCTGATCGCTGTATAAATGTCATTGGTGCCAAAAAAGTGTCAAAAAGTCCGACATGTCCGCTGCAATGTCGTAGTCCCAATAAAAATCGCAGATCACCGCCATTACTAGTAAAATAAAAATTGTAAAAACATCAGAAATTAAT
The DNA here is from genome assembly GCA_018402905.1 of Glandirana rugosa. NCBI lineage: Eukaryota > Metazoa > Chordata > Amphibia > Anura > Ranidae > Glandirana > Glandirana rugosa. Next base: position 288,552 of record BLSH010093212.1, read on the forward strand.
TCTCATGGTTTGTAAATGCAGCAAATTTTGCGCAAACTGGGGGGCGCATACGCGATGCGGAGCTGAGCAGCCGCGCCTGATCGGAGCTCCACCGGATTCAATCCGCTCTAATCACCCTGCGGGCGTGCAGAATTACATTGCCGGCCGGATCTCACATATTTTGTGGGGGACAGCCTGTGCATGCCTGCGGGCAAGAAGAAGACCCCAAAGAAACAGCCACAGCCACGCAACTTGACTCAGTACCTTCTCCGCTCAGCACTGAAGAACAGCATGGCTCAAAATGGTGGCAAGGCCCAGGCCTCTTCCGGATCATCAAAATCCCAGATGTTGCCTACAAATAACAGTGAGTACTCTTCACATCTCACTAAAGAGGACCTAGATGCCAGCCTCACACTAATGTATGAGAAGTTAGCTGACAAATTTCAGACTGAGATATCTAAGGCAACTACTGCTCTCACACATGAAATATCAGCCCTGGGTAGCAGAACAGATGTGCTAGAAACAAAGCACGACGAACTCACATTAGCTCATAATGATCTCAGAAGAGAGTATGAGACCCTTTCAGACAACTTTGCATTCATGCAAACGCAGTTAGAAGACCTGGAGAACAGAAACAGACGCCAGAATTTACGCATTCGCGGCGTGCCAGAGACCACCACAGATTTGATGCCAGCTGCCCTTAAAATTTTTCAAAAATTGCTTCCTGATAAAAATATCAATGACTTCAAATGCGATAGAATCCACAGGGCCCTCAGACCAAAACCCCCTTCTGATAAACCTCCCAGGGATATAGTAATGTGCATGAAGGATTTCCTTATCAAAGAGGATATTATGAGAGCATCCAGAAACACTCCCAACATCGATTTAGATGGCGCCAAAATACAGATTTTCCCTGACATATCACAGGCGACCCTGGAAAGAAGGCGCAAAATGAAGGAAGTCACTTCTGTCCTGCAGAGCGCTAGAGTAAGATACAGATGGGGATTCCCGTTCAAACTTACTGTACCTCATAATGGAACAATTTATACCGTCTTTAACCTAGAAGAAGGAAAAGATCTACTTGTTAAACTGGGCCTCCTTGATCAAATCCACCCTCAGGCCCCCTCAGCTACACCTAGACCTTCTCCTATTTGGAATACTCCAGCAGCTAGAGGAGTTCAAAGGAGATGGCGACAACCTTTTAGAGACCTAGAAGCTTAACTTTATGGTTTATTCCCTGCTTTTCACACAGATATTTCTATAACATTTATTAAAGTCTCAAATCCACCCGGAATTTCCCCTAAAATCAAGATATATCGTCACAATAAGAGGGAACATTCTAGAGAATTTAATTCTCTTTATGTGGTACAGTTGTTCTAACTTTGGACACTAGATGCCGCCATAGCAACAGTCTCAACCACATCAGCATTGTCTCTGACTCTACTTTACAGAGTTTCCTTCTAAATGCTCCTCTCTCACAAAGGGCTAATACACTCTGTCATACGTTCGGATTTTTTGCTCCTTACTAATCCAGAGATCAACTGTATAGTTTTTTCCATTATAACAGTGCCTTTCCTCCCTTTTACTCATGAAACTTCCACACGGTTTATGTTTCTGAATACAGGAGACTCTTTTTTTTTCTTTTTTTTTCATTCGTATTAACGGTCATTTACTATTATGGTCACTAGATGTCGCTATTTCATTAGTTTTCATATATTTCTGCAGCAACTATCTCCACACAGGCTTATGAAAACACATCTCATTTATGACCTGGCTTTAATCCTGATTTACTAAAGGTTTCTATAGATGCTTTACCGGATAATACATTTCTCCGGACATGTTTCTCTTATCTTGTAAAACTGCCTTATTTTTACAATTACCTCATCTTTATTTGTTCAAAAGTGTTTAGACAATGTTTGAGTCTTCAATAACCGGTTACTTTTGCTTACTGGATTTAGAAAATTAATCCCACCTAATGTCCTTTTTCTATTTTTTTTTCTTTTTTTTTTATCCTATTGATATACAAGAATAAGAGCGGATCTACCAGCGCATGATTGTTTCCCCCACTCGACCCAGTCTCCCACTCTTGCCGGCGATGTCCACTGCGGGCCAGGTTTGCCTTGCGGTGGGCTTGTTGGTGTGTAGTGGTTGTCTGAGCCGATTCGTGGACAGTTGTCCACAGTTAGCAGATGTATTTTGGTCCGTCCTTCCTTTTTTAGGGATGGACCCCTTGTTTACCTGTTCTGTTTTTTTTTTCAGCTTTATGATTTGTTTTTCTTTGTTATCTGGAAGGTTTAATTTGGTTTTCCTCATACACACACTATACTACTTTTTTTACAGGATCAGCAGAAACCCAAAGGCACATTATAGGGTACAATCTGTTATCAGTCATGTATACAACCTTTTTAAGGGCATCCAACGCCAACTTAAACTAATTATACTACTCCCTTCTCAATTCCTCAGGAAATCACACAAAGAATACTCTCCTTTGACTAGATTAACCATCTCAACTAGGAAGTGCTCTTTCGCACCACCCTCTCTCCTACATAGCAACTCACAAACCAAAAATGACTCTGAAAGTCATCTCACATAATGTCCAGGGTTTTAATTCCCCTCATAAAAGAAAGAAAGCTTTCCGGCACTACAAAAGACTAGGAGCTGATATCATTTTGATTCAGGAAACCCACTTCTCAACCGATAATCATCCCCAATATTTTGACAAATCCTACCAACAACATTATTTTACCTCCTATACTAATAAAACCAGAGGAGTTGCAGTGTTTATCCGTAATTCATTAATTTTTGATATCCAAAATATATACAGAGACCCCAACAGCAGATATATAATTCTAAAAAGAAGTATAAACAGAAAAGCAATCACTATAGCATCCATCTACGCCCCAAATGAAACTCATGCAACCTTCTTCAGAGATTTTTTTGACACATTAAGTAAATTTTCTTCCCCTCACCTTATAATAGGAGGAGATTTTAACCTTACCTCCAACCCTATTTTAGACAGAAGTTCCCATACACCCTCATCTAAAGCATTCCCAAAATCCTTATCAAGATCATTAAATGATTTTCAATTAATCGATACCTGGAGAGCCCATAATATTGGTAGTAAAGCCTTCACATTTTATTCACATCCCCACAAGAGTTATGCTAGACTTGACTATATTTTTACTTCCCCCATCTTATTGGCAAACTCCCCCAAAGCTGAGATATATCCCTGCCCATGGTCAGACCATCTTATTGTATCTTTTGACACATCCAATATAGGCCTAGAACATACAATATATAATTGGCGCCTAAATGATTCCTTACTTTCTAACCCCACCATTAGAGAACAAATAGATATCCATATCAAAGATTACTTTGTCACAAATAACACAGAGGATATTTCCCCACAATCGATCTGGGTCGCCCATAAAGCAGTGATCAGAGGTCAGTGCATAAAAATTGCTTCAAATATCAAAAAAGCAAGATCTAGAAATATCAAGGAACTCACCTTTGACCTCCAAGTATTATATAATAAACTCGGGCACTCTACAGACCCATATATAACCTCACAGATCCAAGAAAAAAGAAAAGAACTAGACTCCCTACTATCCTTAGACACAGAAAAAGCTCTTAGATTTTCTAAATCTAAATTCCTACTTCAGAGTAACTCCATGTCTACAATGTTCGCCAGGAAACTTAACCAACATAGCAAACCCTCTCATCTTTATAAATTGAAAGACCAAAATAATAGGCTAACTTCCCACCCCCAGGATGTTATGGAGATCTTCACTAAGTTTTACACAGACCTCCTCTCACCCCCAACTTCTCAACCAAATTCAGAAGCTCTAAATTGGCTCAATAAAATCCAAATCCCATCTCTCTCAACAACACAAACAGAGTCTCTTAGTAACCCCATTACTGAAGATGAAATTAATAATATCATTAAAAGTCTAAAAACTTCCACAGCACCTGGCCCAGATGGATATTCTACTTCTTATTATAAAAAATTCTCTCATATACTTACCCCCTGGCTTACAAATCTCTTCAACCACATTATACAAGGTGGTCAATTTCCAAAAGAAATGGTGCTGGCAAACATGTCCCTTATCCCAAAACCTGATAAGGACCATACTCAACCCCAAAACTATAGACCGATATCGGTACTAAACAACGATATAAAGATTTTTGGTAAACTCCTAGCCAATAGATTAGCATCTGTTATCACTTCGGTGGTAAACCCTGACCAAACGGGTTTCATACCAAGTAGACAGTTAACAGACAACATCAGATTAGTCTCTAATATTATCCAAGATGCCAACCTGAAACATAAATCTACTTACCTCCTTAGCCTCGATATACACAAAGCATTCGATAGTGTTAATTGGTCATATTTACTAAAACTTCTCCCTAAATTCGGTATCCCTGATAAATTTATACAAGGTTTTGCTGCTCTTTACCACTCCCCACAGACACGAGTTAAAATTCCAGGATGTAACTCCAAATTCTTCCCGGTGGGACGGGGAACAAGGCAGGGCTGCCCCCTCTCTCCCCTACTTTTTGCCCTTGCGCTAGAACCTTTAGCCATTGCTATAAGAAACAATAATAATATCCAAGGCTATAAGGTAGGATCCACAGAATTTAAAATATCCATGTATGCGGATGATGTCCTGTTATTTCTAACAAACCCAATAAACTCTATCTCAGCTCTTGAATCAGAGCTTAAAATATTCCAAGATCTCTCAGGTCTAGGAGTAAACCTCAACAAATGCTCAATAATGGGGATAAATACAGAACCAAATTTAATATCCGAAATTAAAAGTTTCAACCTGAAATGGAGCCCAGATGGATTTAGATACTTGGGCATTAACATTACTCCCTCCTATAATACTCTAGCCTTTAATAACTACAACCCCCTTTTCAACAAGATTGCAAAAATAATCAAATCCTGGTCATCTTTCCACATAACATTCTTAGGTAGGCTGTGTGCTATAAAGATGATCATCCTCCCCAAGTTATTATTCATTTTCCGCGCCCTCCCTGCCGCAATACCAAAAGGTAAAATAACACAAATACAAAGACTTATAAATAGCTTTATTTGGTCTAACAAAAAACCAAGATGCAGCAATGAAGTTTTATTCAGACCACAAACTCATGGCGGTTATGGCCTTCCCGATTTGTGGCACTACTATCTCTCAGCTAAATTCACACAAATTATACAATGGTATGATACAGCTGAACAGATCCCCTGGATAAAATTTGAACGTTTGACAGTTCATCCATACTTTCTAGAAGGTCTGATGTGGTCCCCTGCAATTCGACACAACATGCTTGCTAAACATAATAAAATAGTCACCCATTCACTACAACTATGGTCCAAATATGGTCACAACCTGTGTCCCCCATCTAACCCACATTTACTAGCCTCCTTCCTAGGTGATCCTCGCTTACCACAAGCACTTGAAAACCCCTCATCTTTCCAAATCTGCATTGATTTAAAACTTACTAGCTTACATGCCCTTTCCACACTATCAATTTTCAACACTTTCGATACCATACAAAACAAATTCAAGATACACCAATCTGAAATTCTTAACTACCTTATTATTAAAAATTTCTACTCTAATTTCTATGCCCTTACAACACCACCCATAGGAAACATTATGGAGAATTAATGCATAACATCCCCAAGACAAAAAGGTCAGATCTCAACTTTATATAACCACTTTAAAGTTCTGGCCACATTTACTAAGGCCAAATACATGGACCTTTGGGAGACAGACCTTGACTGCACTTTCTCGCTCAAAGAATGGTCAATCATGATCTCTAACCTAAATAAATGCTCACGCTCATCCTCTCTCAAAGAAACTCCACTTAAAGTATTTACTAGATGGTATATGACTCCATCCAAAATCCACATGTTTTACCCTAACATCTCCCCTTGTTGCTTTAGAGGCTGCTTGGACCAAGGCACAATCCTACACATATTTTGGGATTGCAAATTGCTGAAACCTATTTGGACGTCAGTAAATCGCATTATTGATATAATAGCCAACAAACATATTATCTTAAAACCACAATGCTGCCTCCTTTTCTGCACATTTCCTGACCTTGACAAATCCCAAAATAACCTAGCTCATACTCTCTGTAGCGCTACACTATGGATGATTGCTTTTAACTGGAAATCACCTACACTTATTTGGCAACAAATCATAAACAGAATGTACATGATTAAATCTATAGAAAACATTTACCATATCTTAAAAGACTCTGTGCATATTTTTAAGAAAAAATGGGATCTATGGGACCGCATTAATATGTAATTGAGCTAAGTTCCACTTTGATTTACATACTGCATTTATTTATCTCTGACAATTTTACTGTACCCATATCAATATTGTACCATCCTCTGTTTCTAAATGTATACAATATGCCTTTTGTTAATCTTTGTATACAACCTTCCAATAAAAACGTTTGTAAACAAAAAAATTTTGCGCAAACCAATCAGTAAATGCCGATTGCGATTTTTTTCAACATAAATATGTAGAAGAATATATATCGGCCAAAATCGATGAATAAATTAGTTTTTTCATGTATTATAGCAAAAAGTGAAAAAAATTTTTACTCATTTTTTGTTTATAGCGGTGATCAGAAGTGACTCAGAGCTGATCAAATACCACCAAAAGAAAGCTCTATTTGTGGGAAAAAAAAGGGTGCCAATTTTGTTTGGGTACAACGTCGCACGACTGCGCAATTGTCAGTTAAATTGATGCAGTACCGAATCGCAAACAGTGCTCTGGTCCTTAAGTGGGAAATCCTTCTGTGGCTGAAGTGGTTAAATAACAGTAATAGTTAAATAAGTACACCAAGTCAATTGAACTAATACGTTTGTTTACTTTAGCAAAATAGAAAGCAGTTGCAGTTCAATATAGGTTCACAGTATAGAAGGTGTCTTTAGTAGAAAACAGTATTATCAACTATAGCAAACACTTATCAATATGGTATTATCCAGTGGTGTCAGGAGGGGGGCTGATGGGAGCTGGAGCCCTGAGTGGGCTCCCAAAAAGCCCCAGGTCTCGGGCATGCATGACTGCATTATTAGCCCCAAGTGCCCGAGGGGCCGTAATCCGTATGACTCGGCCGAGTGACATAAGTCCCGCCTCCTGGACCCGGCAGCACCTATGATGGGCATTACACTGGTCCAATGCCGCTACCCTGGGACGTATGACATCCATTACAGGCGCCGCTGGATCCAGAAGGTGGGAGTGAGTGACACTGTGTGAGTGCGAGTGGTGGGTGGGAGATCCGCGCACGCTCGATCTAAGAGCGGTATGCCCAGGCAAGGCAGGCAGAAGGCTGGAGTGACACCGCGGTCAGTCCACACTGGGTGGGAGATCGGAACGCGCTCTTGACACTTGTGGTCATAAATGGGATGGGCGCGCTGCAGGAGTGTTAAGAGGTCATCTGAAGTCTGACGTGGAAAAGGTAGGTAACTAAGGTCAGTGTTAGTGTCAGGTAGGTCAGTATAGGTGTCAGTTAGGTCAGTGTAGGTGTCAGGTAGGTCAGTGTAGGTGTCAGTTAGGTCAGTGCAGGTGTCAGGTAGGTCAGTATGTGTCAGGTAGGTCAGCATTGACGGGCACTGGTGAGTCAGGCAGCAACCAGCAAGTGAGCTTACCACCACCGTATTACCCCGCCCGCCCCTCCCCCCCCCCCCCGCTCCACGGCTTCGACTTTGGGCCGAAGCCTCTGGTCTTTTTCTCACCTAGCAACACCCTTGTTATTATGAAACAGCAATCTATAATACCAATACACCACTAAGTGTAAGTAATGTCTATGTGAGTAGGTAACAGTAGGGCAAAGGAATGACTCCAATTCTTGTCAGACCCCTCTCTACTGCTCCTCAGCACATAGACGCAAAAGACAATGTACACAAGGTTAGAACATTGAAAATAAGAACAGTATTGAGATTCTACCAGCTCTTTCTGAGAGTTCTTAGTGAATTTTTAGCCCTTAAGAACTTAATAGAACAATTCCCTATAGTGGGGGAGGGTACAAGTAGCCGTATATTTAACTGTGGAACAATCCGGTTATTCTTCAGCTAGCTCTTTGAAACAATTTCATGCAAAGAGTTCTTAAATGGCAGAGCAAACAACTTGGATCAATTGATGAGGAGTAACCAAAAAACAAATGTTCCTGCGATGAATAAATTGTAGATGGAAGCACAGTGATCACCGACTGAAGGAAGTTGCCCTTTGTGGAGCTACAGGTAGAAGCAAGATGGATGGAATGATGTCTGTATATAGTGTCTATTGCATTAGCCTAAGATCTAGGCACTAAGGTTGATAATTGATTCAGGAAACAATGGTGTCTATATACAGTGTTGGCTATGGCCCACTCACCGCACTGGAACAGAGGATGAAGATGATGGTGAAAGTATTGTGGATGATGATGATGATTATGGCTCCCTCTCAGGAACGTGGCTCATGGGATGATGTCTGGCTTCCACCGCACCACGCTATGGCTCACACGAATCTGACACCGCTGGATGTATGGAACAGGAGCGGCCTCCAGGCTGCCGCCGAACAGCTAGGGGATGCTGTCCGCCGATGGCCCTCTGAATATCCGCTGTTCAGTACTGCTGGAACAGGCCGCAATTTAGCTGCAGCATGTGCCTCACAGAGTCCCTGCACTCACATTCACGCCAGGGTCCCAAGAGAGCCTGCAGGTCTCAATCCATCCTTCTTTTTGCTTCTCCCAGTAGTCTGTTCACCTGCAGCAGTCATCTGGTAGTTGTAGTTCCCGATAACTCAGCTAGATGACAAATCTCATCAGTTTAAACTGCATGTTCCAAGATGTTTTGCTCCTCCTCACTAATACATCAAGTCAAAATCAAACTCAGCACTAGGGGGAAACAGCTTCCAAAAGCAAAGCCACACAGTAAAAAAGAGTAAACACAGTTGATTGATAATAAATGGCTTCAGCCAAACACTAACCATGAGTGAAAGAAATGTTTTTCTGTTATCATTCATATTCTCTGAAAAATGGCCAATAAATCATAAATTCTGCTGGGGTATGTAAACTTATGAGCACAACTGTATGTCTGTGTACATATATATATATATATATATATATATATATAGTGGTGTATTTAGGTTTTGTGCTGCCCTAGGCCTGTCTAAACTCATGTCTGTCCGTCCACCCCCCCCCCCTACAGTTGCGGAACGCCGGCTGCCCACACAACAACTCATTGTTTGGGATCTGCCGCCTGGGCCCTTTGGGACGCCGGGACCCCTACATATGTATGGGCTGCCCCCCTCTGATGTTGGCCCTGCCTGTATTATCATACTGGCAGCACTAAAAGTGCAAGCCGGCGGGGACTTTTTTCGTGCTGCCCCCCTGCAAACTGCCGCCCTAGGCCTTGTTGGCCTAGGCCAAGATACAGCGTTGTATATATATATATATATTCCTGCAATCAGTAGACAGGTCTCGGTGATATGTATTCTCCTCTAAACGTGGCTCCAATTTGCAGCAGTCGAGACTTGTAAGTTGATTTGGTCTGGAGGCTTTAAACTTATTTGGACCGTTTCCCCCAAAAAAGCTTTTTCAAATACTGACTGGATGGAGCTCCAGAACTTTTCTTTGAAATCCTGACCCATGAAGACATAGAGAACAGGATTGACGCAACTGTTCATGATGGCTAAACTTTTACTATATTGCAATCCAGTGCACACTACATCCCTGAAATGACCTTTGCCATCATAATTTATGGACAGCTTGAGAAGAGAGAAGACATGGTAAGGAAACCAGCAGACCAAGAATGAAATGATTACAGCAGGTATTATTTTAAGCGGTTTGCCCAACTTGGTCATGTAATTTCTCTGGATGTGCGACAGAATCACTTTATAACATAAGACGATTACAGTGAGAGGAAGGACAAATCCGACAATCAGTCTGGTTATGACTGTGCCCAGTTTTCTTGACATAGCCAAACCTTTATCATTGGAATAAGCGTTTTTGCAATGAACACCATTTTCAACTTTAGCTGTGTGTTTAAATATAGAATACGGTAAGCTGAAAATTAATGCTAGGACCCAAACTACCAAAGCGATAATGGATGCCAGTCTCGGAGTTCGATGGTTCTGGCACCAAACAGGGAACTTTACGGAGATGAGGCGATCAATGCTGATGACGGTCATCAAGAAGATACTAGCAGATTGATGTAGAAAATAGCACTATCTAGATTGCACATGAATTTACCAAAGGGCCAGTGGTGATCCATGGCTAGACGGACAATTCTGAATATCAGAAAAAAAGTGAAGATAAAGTCAGCTATGGCTAAGTTGAGGAACCACACAACACTGACAGTCTTCTTCATTCTGAAGGTGGTGAAAAAGATGACCAAACCATTTCCTGGGGTACCCAGCATAAAGGCCACGATGTAGACCACAATTTGCTGTGTGTGTCTTACTCCTTCTGCAGAGCTGGCATTGCCATTTAGACTGTTGGTGATATCGGTGATAATGGTTCCATTCAGAGTCACGTTGATTATTGGATATGCCATTGAATTATTCTTCAGTTTTTTAAAACAAAGATGAAAATTTTATACTGTGAGAAGAGAAAAAAGAATGATAAGATTATAAGCCAGCTCCACTTTTTTTTGCTCAAATGCAATCCAATTCTGTCCGTAAAAATATCTTTGTATTTACGCATACACTACCAATATTATTGGATGAAGCTTATTTCATTTTGACACTGTTTGTCAGACAGATTGTAATTACAGTAAAATCTCACAAAACCTAACCCCAGTAATGTTTAAGTGGATTGAACCTTGATTGAAAAAAAAAAAAACTGGTAGGAAGGATGTTACTGGTCAACCAAGTGGCCGAAGATTCAGAACTCAGAATCAGGGGAAGATAGTAGTGTTGATATTGCAGTAATATGTTGTGCCATGCTAGAACATTATGGTTAATTCTCCTGGGCCCAACTGAGAAATTTTATTTTGTAGAAGTTTAATTCCACCAAGCTTGCAGTGGGGCCACTACCCCAGCTCGCTCCAGTGCTGTCCTCTTATTGCCCAAAGCTCTGGTCTATGGCAGTTCTGGGACAATGTAAGGTTTAAACTGCAGTGCATATAGATAATGTATATGACAAAAATGTCCATAAAATGTCCATAAGTTATGTTAAACGTGAGTCCTATATTAATGGTGCTGCCACCGAACATCCACCGAAAGACGCGTCACCAGAGACACCAATGAGTCAAGTCCCTTACCGGAAACCACCGACCCCCTATTACGGAGGGTCAGTGACCGCTTTACACTGGTAGCCCCGCTGTAGGAACGCCGTAGGATCCCCCACACAGCTCCTCTATCCCTGGGCCAAACGTATACACCGCTCCCGGCGTGAGATGACAGTCACACTTCGTTGTATGGGTAACACTCGTTGGTCATGGAAAAATAAAACATCCAATAGTGCAGATAACCCAACACACTTTTAATGTTAAAAAAAGGGGTAAAACACACTCACATTGTCTCAAGATAAACAGCGCGTTCTATGTACATGTGCTTCCAATCACTAAAATGGCGGTCGCGGCTTCCTGGTCACATGCAGCGAGCGTCGCGTAAGCTCCACCCAACGCGTTTCGTCATAGGCTGACGTCGTCAGGGGCGTGGCCAGCCAGCGACAACTCGCACTATATATGACCAGGATGCGGAAATGAGATGCGTTCCACACGCAATCTCACAAAACCAACCAACCCGGAAGTGAGCGGATGGTCACTACCAAGCACACAGCGGGCAGCAGTCCCAGCCATATGCACACTTCCCAGGGTAATTAAGTATAAAATAAGTCAGTGTGAATATATAGAGATCAATAGGTGTAAAATCAATACATATAAAATACAAGTTAATGTATAAACTAGGGTTTCTCAAAAAGGGTTCCGTGGAACCCTAGGGTTCCTCCAGAGGTTGCTAGGGGTTCCTTGAGCAATGAGCAATTTCTACCTCTTAGATAAATTCCCAATGATACTATTGATCTTTTTAGCTATCTGTAAGGGGGTAGTTCTTCCCAATGACCACAAGTGTAAGGAGCATTCTTCCCATTGACCATCACATTAATGTATCATGAGTTGTAGATTTTTAATTTTTAGCAGGGGTTCCCCGAGACCAGAGAATTATTTCAAGGGTTCCTCTGTGTTTAAAAGGTTGAGAAAGGCTGGTATAAACATATACCTATAAAATTACATAAAAGCAGCTAGAAGCCAGGAAGCCAGCATAGCGCCACCCAGTGACAGGAAGTAAAACTACATCACATAAATGCAAAGAAATTGTAAAAACATAACTACAGAATACCAGACGTCTATGCATTATTAATAAACGCATTAACGTCTAGCTCTACATTAAGTCCAAAAGGAATATAGGAACGTAACGTATAAATCCAATATGTTTCCAACCTGGAGATTTCTCTTTTTGTGTTGTTCCCCCTCCAGGTGGCTACATAATTATCTATAGCCAAAATCTTAGTACCCGATGGGTTCCTTCGATGTCTAGCATAGTGCTTAGATACGCTATGATTGGGGAAACCCTTACGGATATTGGCCAAATGTTCCTTTACCCTCACTTGAAAGGTGCGCGTGGTGCGCCCCACGTAATACAGGCCACATGGGCAGATCAAAAGATAAACCACATTCCTGGTATTACATGAGATAAATGATTTGATGGAATACATCCTCCCGTCATGTGAAGAAAGAAAACTGGTACATTTGGATCTAATGCTATTAACAGTGCACACCCCACACCTCCTGCAAGGGTAAAAGCCTTTCATTTGTTGAAAAAACATGGCTTTCTTGGATGGAGGATCTATAACGTTAGGTTAGGACTAATCTAATCGGGGCTGCCCCCTTAAACAATATCGTAGGAGCATCCGATAACAGAGGCGACAGTACTCTGTCGTTCTTCAATAGCTCCCAATGTTTCCTCAATATTCTATTAATCTGCCGGTGTTGGTTGGAATAGGTGGTAACAAAGGGACAGCTGAACTTATTATCGGTATGCCTCTGCCTAGGCACCAAGAGTTGCTGCCTATCCAGGGCAACTACCTCCTCGTATGCCTGATGTACCACTGCAGACTCATAACCCTTTTCCTTGAACCTCTTTATCAGGACCAGGGCTTCTTCCTTAAAAGTAGCCAAACTAGTGCAATTTCTACGGAGACGGATGATCTGGCCCTTTGGGATAGCTCTCAACCACGCAGGGTGGTGACAGCTACTCCCATCGATGTAGCCATTCCGATCCGTCTCCTTGACATAGGTAGAAGTAACTAGTTGGCCACCTTTGACCTCAATATTGAGATCCAGGAAGTGTATCCTAGTGTCACTCGCTTCATACTCAAGTCTGATCCCCCTGTCATTGCTGTTCAGTGATGTCATGAACATGTCCAGAGACTGCATGTCACCCTCCCATAGGAGGAGGATGTCGTCTATATACCTGAGCCAAATCTTCAGCTCAGGTCTTCGGTCATGATAAACGACGTCCTCCTCCCATTTGGCCATGAATAGGTTGGCCATACTGGGAGCATATTTGGCTCCCATGGCCACTCCTCTGGTCTGGAGGTAATAGTTACCCCCATACCAGAAGAAATTGTGCTTCATGGCATAGTCCAAGAGGGACAAAATGAAATCCACCTGCCTTGACGGCAGTGTATGGTCCATCCTCAAGAAATGCTCCACAGACTCCATGCCATGGGCATGGGAAATGATGGTGTAGAGAGAGGACACATCCGCAGTAGCTAGGATAGTGCCCTCGCTCCACTCCACCCCCTCCAGGAAGTTAATAACCTGAGTGGTGTCCCAAAGATAAGCAGGTGTCCTAGTAACCAAAGGCAGGAGGTAAGAGTCTATGTACCGACCCACCCTGGAAGTGATAGAATCTATGCCACTAACTATGGGCCTTCCAGGGGGGTCGGTCAGACTCTTATGAATCTTTGGTAAATAGTAGATTACCGGCAGCCTAGCGGCCACCGGTACCATGAAAGACTTCTCCTTCCTGGTAAGTACACCTTCCTTAAAACCCGAGTCAACCAACTTGCTCAACTCTCTCTTATAGGTGTTAGTGGGGTTATTGGGTAGTATACGGTAAGTGTTCTCATCAGACAATAGTCTGTCCATCTCCTTCCCATAAGCAGTGTGGTCCAAGACCACTATGCCCCCTCCTTTGTCAGCTGGTCTGACTACGATATCCCTACGCTCCTTCAAGGAACGCAATCCTCTCTCAAATTTAAGACCAGGGTAATTCTTCTTAATCTTAATAGAATTAAGATCCTTGAGAACCAAATCTCTAAAAATCGACAATGCGGGAGGTATGTTTCCGGGTGGATTAAATAGTGAGGCATTGGCTAAACCAGAATGCCTATATTGATCCTGACTCAGACCTGATCGAACTGGATTACTGATGAGGTACCTTTTAATGTTCATACGTCTGATGAACTTATGAACGTCCATATAGGATTCAAATTTATTCAGGGAGCGTGGGGGAGCACGCTTTAGACCCCGATTCAGAACATGTACCTCATCACTGGAAAGGGGATGCTGACTAAGGTTGAAAATGCCTGAACATTTTACATCCTGGGCCTTTTTTGATTGGACCCGCCGCCCCCCTCTGGACCCTCTTTTGGTTTGATGAACCTCTTGTTCCCACCCCCTACCCTGGGAAAATTTGGGCCTTGATGAGAAGTGGTCCCGGATTGGTGCCATCCTCCGGCCCTTGCAGGTGAATTATATGGGCCCCTATAGGGACCCCCCGGGCCCTGATGGTAATCCGGGTGCTGCGTCATGTATCTCTCCTTGTAAATATCCCCATAATTGTATAAGGGTGAAAACATATTCTCCTGGGGGGGGGCCCAGTGAGGGGATCTACTAGGGTATTGCTGAAACTGGCGACCCCTTACCTTAGACCACCCCCCTCCCGTGCTAGAAGCCACGGCTGCTGGTCTGACCCGGTTAGGACCGGGGCCCTGCTGAGAGAATTTCCTACGGGGTGTGCCCACCCTCCGGGACAACCTCCACCACTGAGCCTGCACCAGCAGGGTTAGGAGGGTTAGGGATACCTCCCCCTGGTACCACGGTGGGATCCACCCCCATAGCCTTAATTTGCCATTTGAATACCCGTTTGGTTTGATAATCCTCCTGGTCCCTAATACATTTCTTCTTTTTCTTTGCCCTTTGTTCCCCATCCTCTTTTTCCAAATGTTTCTTCAGGGCATCTGATCTCTTAATATAATCCTGCTCCCCCTTATGTGGTTCCAATTTTGTTTTCAAAGCAGAGATTTCAGTACCCAATCTCAACCGTTTCAATTTTTTCCGATTAACCAGAAATGACAAGAGGGACAATCCTGCCTGATTGAAGTAATTAAACCAGTCCTGGATGTCCCCATCGTCATTCTGAGGTGCCACCTCCCAACGGAGGCTTCTTGGAACCATACATTTGCCTATATAGTACTCCAAAAAGGCTATGTCCCAATTGTTATGTATTTCTGAAGTGAGGAGATTCTTTAACCTCGTAAAGGAACCACCTAGGTCAGATTGGGGAGTAGTGGAATCACAAAATATGTCATCCGTATTCAAAGTGTATGATTCCCTAAATTCAAAAATATCCATAACGGAACTCAAGCTGCTGGATAGTATAACCTGAAACCAGAAAATATTTTTAAAAGAACAATCCTGCGCTAGAGAAAATAATACACTTAACTCACACCGTCAAATGTAAAATCATAACAAATAAAATGAAATCGTGCAGCCAGCAGAATAGTCCAGGCAAGACCAAAGAAATAATGTAAGGTTTAAACTGCAGCGCATATAGATAATGTATATGACAAAAATGTCCATAAAATGTCCATAAGTTATGTTAAACGTGAGTCCAATATTAATGGTGCTGCCACCGAACATCCACCGAAAGACCCGTCACCAGAGACACCAATGAGTCAAGTCCCTTACCGGAAACCACCGACCCCCTATTACGGAGGGGGAGTGGAGTACTATATAGGCAAATGTATGGTTCCAAGAAGCCTCCGTTGGGAGGTGGCACCTCAGAATGACGATGGGGACATCCAGGACTGGTTTAATTACTTCAATCAGGCAGGATTGTCCCTCTTGTCATTTCTGGTTAATCGGAAAAAATTGAAACGGTTGAGATTGGGTACTGAAATCTCTGCTTTGAAAACAAAATTGGAACCACATAAGGGGGAGCAGGATTATATTAAGAGATCAGATGCCCTGAAGAAACATTTGGAAAAAGAGGATGGGGAACAAAGGGCAAAGAAAAAGAAGAAATGTATTAGGGACCAGGAGGATTATCAAACCAAACGGGTATTCAAATGGCAAATTAAGGCTATGGGGGTGGATCCCACCGTGGTACCAGGGGGAGGTATCCCTAACCCTCCTAACCCTGCTGGTGCAGGCTCAGTGGTGGAGGTTGTCCCGGAGGGTGGGCACACCCCGTAGGAAATTCTCTCAGCAGGGCCCCGGTCCTAACCGGGTCAGACCAGCAGCCGTGGCTTCTAGCACGGGAGGGGGGTGGTCTAAGGTAAGGGGTCGCCAGTTTCAGCAATACCCTAGTAGATCCCCTCACTGGGCCCCCCCCCAGGAGAATATGTTTTCACCCTTATACAATTATGGGGATATTTACAAGGAGAGATACATGACGCAGCACCCGGATTACCATCAGGGCCCGGGGGGTCCCTATAGGGGCCCATATAATTCACCTGCAAGGGCCGGAGGATGGCACCAATCCGGGACCACTTCTCATCAAGGCCCAAATTTTCCCAGGGTAGGGGGTGGGAACAAGAGGTTCATCAAACCAAAAGAGGGTCCAGAGGGGGGCGGCGGGTCCAATCAAAAAAGGCCCAGGATGTAAAATGTTCAGGCATTTTCAACCTTAGTCAGCATCCCCTTTCCAGTGATGAGGTACATGTTCTGAATCGGGGTCTAAAGCGTGCTCCCCCACGCTCCCTGAATAAATTTGAATCCTATATGGACGTTCATAAGTTCATCAGACGTATGAACATTAAAAGGTACCTCATCAGTAATCCAGTTCGATCAGGTCTGAGTCAGGATCAATATAGGCATTCTGGTTTAGCCAATGCCTCACTATTTAATCCACCCGGAAACATACCTCCCGCATTGTCGATTTTTAGAGATTTGGTTCTCAAGGATCTTAATTCTATTAAGATTAAGAAGAATTACCCTGGTCTTAAATTTGAGAGGGGATTGCGTTCCTTGAAGGAGCGTAGGGATATCGTAGTCAGACCAGCTGACAAAGGAGGGGGCATAGTGGTCTTGGACCACACTGCTTATGGGAAGGAGATGGACAGACTATTGTCTGATGAGAACACTTACCGTATACTACCCAATAACCCCACTAACGCCTATAAGAGAGAGTTGAGCAAGTTGGTTGACTCGGGTTTTAAGGAAGGTGTACTTACCAGGAAGGAGAAGTCTTTCATGGTACCGGTGGCCCCTAGGCTGCCAGTAATCTACTATTTACCAAAGATTCATAAGAGTCTGACCGACCCCCCTGGAAGGCCCATAGTGAGTGGCATAGATTCTATCACTTCCAGGGTGGGTCGGTACATAGACTCTTACCTCCAGCCTTTGGTTACTAGGACACCTGCTTATCTTCGGGACACCACTCAGGTTATTAACTTCCTGGAGGGGGTGGAGTGGAGCGAGGGCACTATCCTAGCTACTGCGGATGTGTCCTCTCTCTACACCATCATATCCCATGCCCATGGCATGGAGTCTGTGGAGCATTTCTTGAGGATGGACCATACATTGCCATCAAGGCAGGTGGATTTCATTTTGTCCCTCTTGGACTATGCCATGAAGCACAATTTCTTCTGGTATGGGGGTAACTATTACCTCCAGACCAGAGGAGTGGCCATGGGAGCCAAATATGCTCCCAGTATGGCCAACCTATTCATGGCCAAATGGGAGGAGGACGTCGTTTATCATGACCGAAGACCTGAGCTGAAGTTTTGGCTCAGGTATATAGATGACGTCCTCCTCCTATGGGAGGGTGACATGCAGTCTCTGGACATGTTCATGACCTCACTGAACAGCAATGACAGGGGGATCAGACTTGAGTATGAAGCGAGTGACACTAGGATACACTTCCTGGATCTCAATATTGAGGTTAAAGGTGGCCAACTAGTTACTTCTACCTATGTCAAGGAGACGGATCGGAATGGCTACATCGATGGGAGTAGCTGTCACCACCCTGCGTGGTTGAGAGCTATCCCAAAGGGCCAGATCATCCGTCTCCGTAGAAATTGCACTAGTTTGGCTACTTTTAAGGAAGAAGCCCTGGTCCTGATAAAGAGGTTCAAGGAAAAGGGTTATGAGTCTGCAGTGGTACATCAGGCATACGAGGAGGTAGTTGCCCTGGATAGGCAGCAACTCTTGGTGCCTAGGCAGAGGCATACCGATAATAAGTTCAGCTGTCCCTTTGTTACCACCTATTCCAACCAACACCGGCAGATTAATAGAATATTGAGGAAACATTGGGAGCTATTGAAGAACGACCACCACGCGCACCTTTCAAGTGAGGGTAAAGGAACATTTGGCCAATATCCGTAAGGGTTTCCCCAATCATAGGGTATCTAAGCACTATGCTAAACATCACGGAAGGAACCCATCGGGTACTAAGATTTTGGCTATAGATAATTATGTAGCCACCTGGAGGGGGAACAACACAAAAAGAGAAATCTCCAGGTTGGAAACATATTGGATTTATACGTTACGTTCCTATATTCCTTTTGGACTTAATGTAGAGCTAGACGTTAATGCGTTTATTAATAATGCATAGACGTCTGGTATTCTGTAGTTATGTTTTTACAATTTCTTTGCATTTATGTGATGTAGTTTTACTTCCAGTCACTGGGTGGCGCTATGCTGGCTTCCTGGCTTCTAGCTGCTTTTATGTAATTTTATAGGTATATGTTTATACATTAACTTGTATTTTATATGTATTGATTTTACACCTATTGATCTCTATATATCCACACTGACTTATTTTATACTTAATTACCCTGGGAAGTGTGCATATGGCTGGGACTGCTGCCCGCTGTGTGCTTGGTAGTGACCATCCGCTCACTTCCGGGTTGGTTGGTTTTGTGAGATTGCGTGTGGAACGCATCTCATTTCCGCATCCTGGTCATATATAGTGCAAGTTGTCGCTGGCTGGCCACGCCCCTGACGACGTCAGCCTATGACGAAACGCGTTGGGTGGAGCTTACGCGACGCTCGCTGCATGTGACCAGGAAGCCGCGACCGCCATTTTAGTGATTGGAAGCACATGTACATAGAACGCGCTGTTTATCTTGAGACAATGTGAGTGTGTTTTACCCCTTTTTTTAACATTAAAAGTGTGTTGGGTTATCTGCACTATTGGATGTTTTATTTTTCCATGACCAACGAGTGTTACCCATACAACGAAGTGTGACTGTCATCTCACGCCGGGAGCGGTGTATACGTTTGACCCAGGGATAGAAGAGCTGTGTGGGGGATCCTACGGCGTTCCTACAGCGGGGCTACCAGTGTAAAGCGGTCACTGACCCTCCGTAATAGGGGGTCGGTGGTTTCCGGTAAGGGACTTGACTCATTGGTGTCTCTGGTGAAGGGTCTTTCGGTGGATATTCGGTGGCAGCACCATTAATATAGGACTCACGTTTAACATAACTTATGGACATTTTATGGACATTTTTGTCATATACATTATCTATATGCACTGCAGTTTAAACCTTACATTATTTCTTTGGTCTTGCCTGGACTATTCTGCTGGCTGCACGATTTCATTTTATTTGTTATGATTTTACATTTGACGGTGTGAGTTAAGTGTATTATTTTCTCTAGCGCAGGATTGTTCTTTTAAAAATAAGTTCTGGGACAAGGTCAATTATAGCCCAGGGTGACCATGCCAAACTGCGCCCCCACCAAGATGCATGAAAGTTATGTGTCAGCAAACCTCTCCCCACCCCAAAAAAAAAACTAAGCACTAATCTGCATGATCCCCTGCTAAGAAATCCCCCCTCCCAATACAAATATTTGCCCTCCCCCATCACCCAAATATTTCCCCCCTCCTAGCACAAAAACTCTACTTCTAAAATTTCATCTCCATGTACACATCCTCTTCCCCCACTCCAAATCCCCCCTCCTAGCACAACCCCCCCCCCCCCAAATTTCCTTTTCTAGCACAAATACTCACAATCATCCCTACCAGCACAAATTACCCACCCCCCCAAAGAAAAAAACCCTCCTAGCACAATCCTCCCCTATCATATCACCCCCCTCCCAATCTCCCCTCCAAGCACAAATCCTTTTTCTTCATCCCCCCTCCCAACATAGATGCCCCTAAATTACCACTCCTAGCAGCCCCCCCCCCCCCAAATGTTCCCTCCTAGAACAATTCTTACCCCCTGCTGCCCCCAAAATTTCCCCTTCCAGTATAAATCCCCTCCAGCCCCAATCTCCTCACAGTGCCCCCCAACCTTACATGATACTCACAGTGCCCAGGGCAGCCTCCCCTCCTGCCCACCCCTTGTCCCGGTCCTGGTCTATGGGCAGAGCCTCAGGGTCATCATGTAAAATACAGGGGCATTAAAGTGACTGTAACTATTTTTTTTTTCAATAACAAACATGTCATACTTACCTGTTCAGTGCAATGGTTCAGTTGAAAACTTTGCTGTTACAATGATCTTCATTGTAACAAAAAACAAAATGTAGAAAAAAAAAAATCTTGATCCCCCCCAGAGTAGTACAGTGTAAGGCTCCATGCACACTGTATCTCAAAAACGACCGTTTTTGGTCGTTTTGGCGTTTTTTAACAGCCCAAAAACGCCACTTTATTTTATCCTATGTGTCCATGCACACATGGTCGTTTATTGTCTTTTATCAGCAGTTGCGTTTTTGGGCTGCTATCTGAACGCCCTGAATTGGCGTTCAAAAGTCGTTCTCCTGACCACAAAAAATGCCAGACGCCGGTAAACGCCGCTAAACGCCGGTATATCGGCGTCTGGCGTTTTTTTCAGTCAATGGAAGCCAATGAAGTAAAAAAAAGCCAAAAAACGCAGACGCCGAAAAACGCTGCTAAACGCTGCTTACAAAACACTGCAAATAGAACGTTTTGTGAGCAGCGTCTCCTACCCGACGCTGAAACAGCCCTATAGCGTCCAGTGTGCATGGAGCCTTACTATGCTGACACAGAACTACTCTGATGAAAATATGTAAATAAACATAGTAAGACATGAAAAAAAAAGTTTAAAAATCGAATAAAAAATGATTAAATTTTTTTTTATATACTGTCACCAGTCAGTGTCCCTAATCACTGCCACACCAGTGATATGATGACGTCGTACTGCACTGGTGACAGCATGTAAAAAAAATGCCCTGGTCATATTGGGGGTAAAACCTTCCGGAGGTCAAGTGGTTAGGGAATGCCTGACCTGGAATATTGCTTATACTGCCCCAGTGCTGTCCACTTTATATTCTGCTGCTGAAGGGACTTTCCTAATAAATATGCAAAAAGATACATATTTTGGGGAACACCCTACCAAACGCAAGGTGCTGCTTGTAAGACCAATAGACAAAAAAATGCATATTACAGCGCACACATGATACTGACTCCTGCCAGGCTGTTTAAAAGCATCTAAACGTATATAGCAAAAACGCAAAAATACAGGGGGTTTGGTCACACTGAATGGCCATGAAGTGCTTAAGCCCACTGACTGCTGCAAAGTACCCCGTTTTACCAGTGGGAACCTACACTGACCTTAGAGTGAATGCTCCTATCTCTTAAACCATGGAAGCCAACGCTTCTGGGAGACCAGAGGACACATCCCATGGGTCAGGTGGACACTGATTGGGGGTAATTAACCACTTCACCTCCGGAAGAATTTCCCAGTTTAGGACCAGAGCACTTTTTGCGATTCGGCGCTGCGTCGCTTTAACTGACAATTGCGCAGTCGTGCAACGTTGCCCCCAAACAAAATTTGCGTCCTTTTTTTCCCACAAATAGAGCTTTCTTTTGGCGGTATTTGATCACCTCTGCATCATTTCTGATCACCGCTATAAACAAAAGAAGAGCGACCATTTTGCAAAAAAACCCAAATTTCTTACTTTTTGCTAAAATTCAAATCCAAAAAAAAAAATATAAAAAGACATTTTTTTTTCACCGGTTTTGGACGATTTATATTCTTCCTCATATTTGTGATGAAAAAAAATTGCAATCGGCGTTTATTGATTGGTTTGCGCAAAAATGGCCGCGTTTACGGATGGTGAGAATTAATTTCTGGGGTTTTTATTTTTTACTAGTAATGACGGCGATCTGTGATTTTTAGCGGTACTGCGATATTGCAGCGGACATGTCGGACATTTTTGACACTTTTTTGGGACCAATGACATTTATTCAACGATCAGAAATGTAAATGTCCACTGATTACTGTATAAATGTCATTGGCAGTGAAGGGGTTAACCTGCAGGGGGAGATCTAGGGGTTAACTGTGTTCCCTGGGTGTGTTCTTACTGTGGGGGGGTTGAGCTACCATGGGCATGAGAGATCTAACTGATCCCAGTGACAGGGATCAGTAGATCTCCCATGCCTGCACTGTCAGAATGGGGAACCGCCATGTTTACATCGGCGGTTCCCTGTTCTTTGCCTGTGGCCACTCATCGCGGCTCGCTGGCGGACATCGGGTCCACCCGAGCCGCGGGCACAGTCCCCATTCGCAGATCGCCGTCTTTTTACGGCAATTCGCGGCCAGCGTCCACACTGCCGCCGTAAATATGCGGTAGGCAGTGTGGAACTGGTTAAGGAAGATGGGGTTCACCCGCCCAAAAGGTCTGGTCAGGACCTCAGCATACAAAAAGATACATATTTGGGTGGAACAACCTACCAAACGCATGGTGCTGCTTGTAAGACCAATGGACAAAAAAACGCATATTACAGCGCACACACGATACTTTGCTTTGCTTCTATGGTTTAAGAGATAGGATCATTCACTCTAAGGTTAGTGTAGGAACCCACTGGTAAAACGGGGTACTTTGCAGCAGTCAGTGGGCTTAAGCACTTCATGACCATTCAGTGTGACCAAACCCCCCGTATTTTTGCATTTTTGCTATATACGTTTAGATGTTTTTAAACAGCCTGGCAGGAGTAAGTATCATGTGGGCGCTGTAATGTGCATTTTTTTGTTCTAAAAAATAGCTGCAAAAGGAAGAGTGTCTTCACATTCTTGTAATTCTTGTGTTCTGGACTATCCCACAGCTGCCCTAAGCCTAATCCAAGACTTTCTGCCATAAACATTAGAAAGGCAACCCCTAGACCAGGGGTGTTGCTAGGTCTACAAAAGATCTGGGGCTAGAGCCCATAGCAGCAAAGTAAAGAAAGTCATACGCTTGAGTGGGCATACACATATATATAATATACGTGTGTGTGTGTGTATGTATATATATATATATATATATATATATATATATATATAAATATTGTTACATACCTGAGTGTGGATTCCCCTTACATCAGGGTCCCAGAGAGACATACCTGCTAATTGCAGAACTGCACCCACCTGGTAAGAGACTCGGGGCTATGGGCCCCATACTCGGGGCTATAGCCCCAATAGCCACCCCCTAGCAACGCCCCTGCCCTAGACTGTTCACTGAACCAGAAGAGTGAATATTGTTGTTTGCCTGGCTGCTACTACACAAAGGGAGAAGAACCTGGGGCACAAATCAGCAGCTACAAATAAAAAGCACAATCTTACCCTCAACTCGAAGCTCATACAGTATTCCCGGAGAACAAGGTGCAATTCAAAACTCCCAAGTTCTTCCAAGTGTCCCTCTGGGTGAAGCTGGCCTTAGGGTGCTTCAAGAAGATGGAGTGACTCAAAGGCCCACCTATTATCCTTACATATGGGAAGGTGATTTTGCACTATTTATTGAGGAGGAACCAGGAACCATCCACTAACCAAAGAGGAGACAAGTCTGAATACTGCTGTACAATAAACTTCTTTCCTAAGAACTGTATGCTGCTTTTTTATATGGCTTGTGGTCGAAGCTAACCAGTCTTACATGAAGAAATAATTCTTAATAAAGCCACAGCCAGAATATTTTTGGAGGCGATACAGCGTGTAAGAGTTATCATTTCTGACCGTTTTTTATTTCTTAAATAAAATAAGATTGAGGTTTAACCACTTCAGTCCCGGAAGGATTTCCAGCTTTAGGACCAGAGCCCTTTTTGCGATTCGGCGCTGCGTCGTTTAACTGACAATTGCGCAGTCGTGTGAAGTTGTACCCAAACGAAATTTGTGTCCTTTTTTTCCCACAAATAGAGATTTCTTTTGGTGGTATTTGATCACCTCTGCGTCATTTCTGATCGCCGCTATAAACAAAAGAAGAGCGACAATTTTGCAAAAAAAACCAAATTTCTTACTTTTTGCTAAAATACAAATCCCCAAAAAAAATATAAAAAAACATTTTTTTTCACAGTTTTTGGACGATTTATATTCCTCCTCATATTTGTGATAAAAAAAAATCGCAATCGGCGTTTATTAATTGGTTTGCGCAAAAGTGGTCGCGTTTACGGATGATGAGAATTCATTTCTGGGGTTTTTATATTTTTTTATTTTTTACTAGTAATGGCGGCGATCTGCGATTTTTAGCGGTACTGCGATATTTCAGCGGACATGTCGGAACATTTTGACACTTTTTTGGGACCATTGGCATTTATACAGCGATCAGTGCTATAAAAATGCACTGATTACTGTGTAAATGCCATTGGCAGTGAAGGGGTTAACCTGCAGGGGGCGCTCTAAGGGTTAACTATGTTCCCTGGGTGTGTTCTAACTGTAGGGGGACTGCCCTAGCTGGGGAAGGGAAGTGGTCACAGCCTCCGTGTAGAGGAAGGCTGTGATCACAGCCCTTCCCCCTTCAAAGAACAGAGGTCCGTGTTTAGTTACACGGACCTCCGTTCTTTCACTCCAGGGGGGGCATCGCGGGTGGCCGGTGGAGATCGACTCCGCCGCACACGCTCCCTGGCCCTCCCCGAACACAGTGAGCATGCCAGATGACGGCGATTCGCGTTACAGAGCCACTTTGTCGCCGTCATTTGCCGATCAGCCGTCGGCAAGTGGTTAAATAACATACTGGTTGTGTCAATCTCTTATTAAGCCGCTTTTGGATTCTCCAAAACACAAAGCCGGGGGGCATTTCCTTTAACCACTTCCTTACTGGGCACTTAAACCCCCCTCCTGCCCGGACCAATTTTCAGTTTTCAGCGATGTCGCTCTTTGAATGACAATTGCGCGGTCGTGCGACGTTGTACCCAAACAAAATTGGCGTCCTTTTTTTCCCACAAATAGAGCTTTCATTTGGTGGTATTTGATCGCCTCTGCGTCATTTCTGATCGCCGCTATAAACAAAAAAAGAGCAACAATTTTGAAAAAAAACAATTTTTTTTACTTTTTGCTATAATATATATCCAAAAATAAAAAATAAAAAACAAATTTATTCATCAGTTTTGGCCGACATATATTCTTCTACATATTTTTGGTTAAAAAAATCGCAATCGGCGTTTATTGATTGGGTTGCGCAAAAGTTATAGCGTCTACAAACTATGGACATTGATTTATGGCGTTTTTATTATTTTATTTTTTTTTTACTGGTAATGGCGGCGATCTGCGATTTTTATCGGTACTGCGATATCGGGGCGGACATGTCGGAGGTTTTTGACACTTTTTTGGGACCAATGACATTTATACAGCGATCAGAAATTTAAATGTCCACTGATTACTGTATAAATGTCATTGGCAGTGAAGGGGTTAACCTGCAGGGGGCAGTGAAGGGGTTTACTATGTTCCCTGGGTGTGTTCTAACTGTGGGGGGGTGGGGTTGACAGGGGCATGACAGATCTAACTGATCCCAGTGACAGGGATCAGTAGATCTGGCATGCCCCCCTCACAGAACGGGGAACCGCCGTGTTTACTTCGGCGGTTCCCTGTTCCTCCTGTCTGTAAGGAGATCGCGGGTCTCCGGCGGACATCGGGTCCGCCTGACCCGCGGGCACGCTCCCGCGGGCGCGAGCGGCGCGCGCACGTGCCGCTCGCGCCCGCGGGAGCGCGCCCAGCACAAGCCGAATGGGAGGACGTCTATTGACGTCCTCCCGGCATTTTAGAGCCGCGCTGTAGCCGTCATTCGGCTATAGCGCGGATGCGAGGAAGTTAAGGAAGGGTGGACTCCTTCCAGGCTCACCTG
>BLSH010093212.1:315911-327607 GCA_018402905.1 Glandirana rugosa
GGGTTGGTAGAACTTGGATAGGGTGAGAGTGTGCCTAAGGAAACTCCAGTAACTGTAAACTCGAAAACAAGGACACTAACTCTGCACTAAGATTTCAGGGTGAAGGCACCCCCTTTGAAGTACATAGATGAACAGTACAAAACAGGGACTCCTCAACAGGAATACAAACCTGAATGTACAAATAGTAACTGCTGATGTCCCAGGAATAGCCAAGGAAAGTCTTTAGGTCCAGAAGGCTGGTACTCACTGTTTCGTGATCACTGCACAGCTACGTGCAAGGTCAGTCAACTTCTGTACTCCAGTTGTCTGTGTCCTGGATCCTTAGAAGCCTTTCTGTAAATGACCTGAGAGGATAGAATAGAGGACCCCCAGCCAAACAGTAACTGGGACCCCACAAAGGTGCTTGCAGTTCCAGGCAAATTTCCCAGGGATGTCACAGCCCTCATGGTGGGTGTCACCCCCCCCCCACTCCAATAGACCTCTGCTATGGGCTCTAGCTCATTTATACCAACCTAGGCCCCCTGCTGGTTACCTGCCATATTGACCAGGGATTGGCTGGGGAGCTATTAACATTTAGGCTGGGGTTATCAATCTCCCACCCACTATGTCCCAGGGTCCTCTGGGGGACAGGGGAAAGTAAATTAGCCCATAACCTCAGTGCTCTCTTTGCCTACAGGGAGGCCAAAAACTTAAATTTCAACAATTGTAGCTCAATGAGAATTATAATATATGCTTCTGGAAAGATATTTTGATCCAGATACTCCAGATACTGCTGTCGGCAGTTTGAACTATTGCTTAAAGTGGTAGTAAAACCCTCCTATCATTTTCAGCCAAGGAAGCTGCCATCTTGGCCTCTGTTTAATCTACAACTGCCATGATGCTGCACATGTGATCAGCTATGACACCAGCCATTGGATGGTTTGACAGTTTGGTTTAGAGCACAACCAATGGGAGTGTTACATTTCCGGCACATGCCGAAAATGCAACTGTTTTTTAACCTGTTAAATGCATGGGTTTACTACCGCTTTAATAAAGATTTACAGTATGGACTTTGGAGCTGATCATCTGGTGATCTTTTTCCCACTCATTCATTTTTTTATTTCTGTCTGTGGCCCCAATGTGGAGACTTTTCCTTGCCTACTGTGTATGTGGCCCCCTATAGGGATATGTTATTTTGCCTCCTGTGTCCGTGCCCCCAATGGAGAGACATTTCCTCACCTCCTCTGTTAATGGCCTTAATGGGAGACATTCCCTCTCCTTCTGTGTCTGTGGCACCAATAGAAAGTTATTCCCTTGTTTTCTATGTCCATGGCGCCAATTGTGACTTCACCCTTGCCTCCTGTGTCTTTGGCCCCAGTGCGGAGACTTTTCCTTACCTCCTATGTGAGTGGACCCAATCGGGAGACATTCTCTCACCTCCTGTGTGTGTGGCCCCAATGATCATATGTTACGACACCTCCTGTGTCCACAGCCCCAAAAGGGATATGTTCCCTCACCTGCTGGGATTTATTTACTATAGCGCGAATTTGCGAATGCGCTAATAAATGATTGCAAAATGGCTGAAACTGCTCAAATAAGCGTGAAAATGAATTCACTTTAACGCTTGGGAAAAAATAGTCGAAAAAAATCGAAATTCACTAAAGGATTTAATACTGACTATCTTTTAAAGTTTCAAAATGATTATGCTCATGTAGCGCCCCCAAAGTGATAGGTGCTTTTTAGAGAGATTTTTGCTAGGAGAGGCAAAATTTAGTCAGGCCTGACCGAAGCCCTGGCCTGAATGTTTTGATCTGGGCAGGGGAGTGGCCCAGGGAGGGGAACACCCCTTGGATACTCCTCCTCTTTGGTTCTGGAACGTTCTAGAAAAGGGGATGGATGAGGAGGTGTCACTTTCTGATGTATGTTAAGGAGCCCTAATCAACCCCCAACCTGTATTGGCAGGGGGCAGGCCTCCTTAAACACAGTGATCTGCCCAACAGGGGGGAGGAGAGTTTGGGTGGAAGAGTGAAGAATGTAGCAGGTGCTGTGGAGCAGGCATCACCCGGGAGGGAGCCCCTAGTCTGGGGGGGGTGACCTTGGGGCCTGAGTCTTGGGTGCCGCCAGGAATGGAGTCAGTTCCTGGAGTAGCACAAGGATGCAGGAGAGCAGCAGAGTTCTACATTCCTAAAGTCTCTTTAAAGGATCCACCGGTGTCGGTGAGTGACAGACCCTGGGAGCTGGACGAGACGGCAGGAGCAGGCTGAGAGGGGACAGTGGACAGACTGTGGAGGTCGGAGGAGCCAGTCAGGGGAAGGAGTGTCACTGGACAGTCAGGCAGGCGGAGCGGACTGGAAGAAGGATGAGCTGGGAGTTGTAGTCCGTCAATCCCCAGCTAGCACCAACATACTTAGCTACACTTTGAGGGCCCGTGACTTCACAACTGGGAGCCTGTGGCCCTTGCCTGTAATGGGTGGTCCGGAGCTCCTGCTGGCCTCACCATGTGCTAGCTGTGGTGGAGGAAGAGGTGTCATGGAAGCCTGAAAAAATTGCCTTTCAGGCCAGGAAACTAATCAGTGTGCTGGAGAGAAGAAAGAGAAGAAAGGAGAGGAACGGTCAGCAAGTTCTGGAGGAAGCAGGAGTGTATATACTGCAGATGTATATAGAAAGTCCCGTGATCTAATTCTTTGGGCATCCCACAGTTATCCCTTCTCCCTATCCAAGTTTATCCCCTAAATCAGTGGTTCTCAACTCCGGTCCTCAGGACCCACCAACAGGCCAGATTTTAAGTATTACCTTGGGGAGATGCAGACTAGAATACTGCAATCACTGAGCAGCAAATGATATCACCTGTGATGTATTTCAGTTATCCTGCAAACCTGGCCTGTTAGTGGTTCCTGAGGACCGGAGTTGAGAACCACTGCCCTAAATAAAACACCAAAAACAAAGTACCTTGTCTGTTCCGTGACTCCAGATGTGTGAGAAATGGTGTGATTGAGGGCAGCAGGCAGGTGAACCAAAACTACCAGCCATCCCCAATGGGGTTCATGGCCACACTTAGAACAGTTCAGAAGAGATAGTAATCAGCCAAGCTTTAGCTGTCTGCTATTTTGTAGCTCCAAAAAAAAAAAAAAAAAAAAAATTCACATACATGCCTATTTGCTGCCATCTAGTGGTTGTTTTAGGGTATGTCATTCATTTTCTTTTTATTGCTGACATACTGAAAGTCTTGGCTGTAAACATATTTCTCACCTATTTTGTTTTCTTTTAATGATGTTTTTATGATTTTAGAATGGCTGTAGTTATTTTATTTTTCACGAGTTACACCATGAATTCTCAATTGCCCAAGAATATTCATAAAATTGATTAAACCAAAAAAATAAAAAATGTATTATATGGAAGCTTACCAATTATTAGATGTGGTGGCTGCATTCGTTTTCTTTTCTTTCCCTCTGTTTTCACCTGGTGATCTGGCCAGTAACACACCTTCTTGTATTAGTGAGACACAACTCTGGAGGAATGAGAACAGGAGGCACAGCAGGCAGGCAGCAGCATTGTCAGTGCCGGGGGGAGGGGGGGGTGTTATATGTATGATCAGATTTAGAACCACCAGCCAAACTCCAGCTCACCCTTTATAATCAGTTTAGCAAAGAGTTTTTACATTTGGGATAAAGGTTTTGCATGAATAAATAAAAGCTGAGCATTATAAGCACCCCTGCCAGTGTTAAATGGTTTGCCTCATCCATGTAAATGGATACATCCTGCTGTAGAGCTTGCGCTGCAAAAAACAACAGACTCGCTGGCTGGATGAAAATGATGAAAATAGAAGAAAGAAAGCCTAAAAAGAAAATGAATGCAGCCGTCATATTTATGAATTGGTAAGCTGCAATATAATAAATGTTTGATTTTGGGATAATACCGCTTTAAGAGTCAGTCCACCCAGGACAAAGGGATAGGTTTGCTTTAACCACTTCAGCTCCGGAAGACTAACCCCCTTCATGACCAGGCCATTTTTTTTGCGATACGGCACTGCGCCGCTTTAAATGACAATTGTGCGGTTGTGCGACGCTGTACACAATTAAAATGTATGCCCCTTTTTTCCCCTACATCATTTCTGATCACCGCTATAAACAAGAAAAAACAACAATTTTGAAAAAAAAAAACAATATTTGCTGCTATAATACATATCCAATAAAAAAAATGTTACAAATCACATTTCTTCATCAGTTTAGGCCAATATGTATTCTGCTACATATATTTGGTAAAAAAAAAAAATTCTAATACTTGTATATAGCTTGGTTTGGGTAAAAGTTATAGCATCTAAAAACTATGGTAGATTTTTATTTTTTTAATTTATTTTTTTACTAGTAATGGCAGTGATCAGCGACTTATAGCGGGACTGTCATATTGCAGCGGACAAATCGGACTCTAGGTGACACTTTTGGCACTTCTTGGGAACCAGTGACACTAATACAGTGCTCAGTGCTAAAAATATGCACTGTCACTGTACTAATGACACTGGCTGGGAAGGGGTTAACATCAGGAGTGCTCAAAGGGCTAAATGTGTTCCCTGGGAGTGATTACTAACTGTGTGGGGACGGTGCTTTGACTGAGGAAAGGTAAAGAGCTGTGTCCCTGCTTAGCAGGAACACAGGATCATTACATTCCCCTCTCACTGACCACCATTCTGCATGTCTCCTTAATGATCGGTGGGTCCCAGCGCACATCTCGTCCACAGGAACCACTGTGTCCCCCGCAGCGGGAGTGGGTTGCCAGTGGCACGTGCGTGTGCCCCAGACCCGCAAGTGTCAGATCATGTACTAGGTACGTGATCTGGCACAGAGCGGCCACCCTGCCACAGTAAATGTACGCGGGGCGGCCGCTAAGCGGTTAATCCCCCTTGTTTTCAGTAGCACAGTTTTTCTAATTTAAGAGCTTCTAGTTTTGATCTCGTAGTGGACATGTCAGATCTCTACAGAGAGACCACTGCTTCTGCACAGGGAGCGGGGTCGTTCTCTAAAACATGCTGGCAGGGAACAAGCTTTTTTTAACTCTGTGGCTGCTTTCTGTTGCAATAGGTTCTTATTATTTTTCATAAAAGCAAAACAAGACACATTAATTTTTTTTAATCTATTTTTTTGGGTGTCGACGTGTGTTTTCCCCTTTACGTGTGGTTTGCAGATTACTTGATAGAGAAAACCATCTCAGGGCAAAATAAGACTTTTTTTTTTTTTTTTAACCACAACCGCGGGATAAAAACATACTCAATACAACTTTATTATACAACTTTATTGGCCTGTAAAACCTTAGTAATTAAAAGCGTATTAAAAACCAGGGATGGGCAGAACCCCCTCCCCCGTTCGGTTCGCAGAAGAACTCCGAACAGGGGAAATGTTCTAACCGAAACCGTGAACCCCATTGAAGTCTTTGGGAGCCGAACAGGAAAAATCAAAAGTGCCATTTTGAAAGCTTATATGCGAGTCATTGGCCATAAAAGGGGTATGGGGGACCTGGGTACTGCCCTGGGGGACATGTATCAATTATTTTTTTTTTTTTTTAAAAACAATAGTTTTTTCAGGAGCAGTGATTTTAATTATGCTTAAATGCAACAATTAAAATGAAAAATTATTTTACATATAGTGTCTGGGGGGTCCCCTTAATGTGCCTGTAAAGTGGCGCATCTGTAGCATGCATAAAACATTCTACAGCAAAAATGACATTTCTAAAGATTAAAAAAAAAAAAATCAAATCCCATTTAAAATGACTCACGGTTACATTTGCTGAAACCCAGCCATAGAAAAAATAAAGAAATAAACGGTGTGTGCCCCCCCCCCCCAGTCCATACCAGGCCCTTTGTGTCTGGTATAGATTTTAAGGGAAAACCCCCGCCAAAATTAAAAAAAAAAAAAAAAACCAGTGTGGGGTCCCCCCAGAATCCATACCAGACCGTTATCCAGGCATGCAGCCTGACAGGTCAGGAAAGGGGGGAGGGCAAGCTAGCACCCCCCCCCACTCCTGAACCATACCAGGCCACATGCCCTCAACATAGGGGATGGGTGCTTTGGGGCAGGGGGGCTCTGGCCCCCACCCCAAAGTACCTTGCCCCCATGTTGATGGGAACAAGGGCCTCTTCCCAGCAACTCTGGGCTGTGGCTGTCGGGGTCTGCGGGCGGGGGGCTTATTGGAATCTGGAAGCCCCCTTTATCAAGGAGGCCCACAGATCCCACCCCCCCCCCATGTGAATGGGCATTGGGTACGTTGTACCCCTACCCATTCACAAAAAAGTGTACAAAAGTAATAACCGCAAGCAACTGTTTTTGACGAGTCCTTTATTAAAAAATAAAATAAAAATGCCCCTCGGTGTATATCCATCATCAATCACATAGCTCACCGGACTGCAAGGTAGAAAAAATGTAAAACACTCTCGACTCTATTTTTCTGGTCCGGCAGGCGGCATGATTGACAGTGGATTGACATTGAGGGACACTATTTTTTCATTTTTTAATAAAGGACTGATCAAAAACTGTTTTTTGTGGTTATTACATTTGTACACTTTTTTTGGTGAATGGGTAGGGGTACAATGTACCAGATACCCATTCACATAGGGGGGCTAGGATCTGGGGGTCCCCTTGTTAAAGGGGGTTCCAGATTCTGATAAGCCCCCCCCACCCGCAGACTCCGATAACCACAGCCCAGGGTTGTTGGAAAGGGGCCCTTATCCTCATCAACATGGGGACAAGGTGCTATGGGGTGGGAAGGTTTTTTTAATTTTGGCATGGGGTTCCCCTTGAAATCCACTGGGGGGGCCCCAGCGCCATGTTTTTCTTTATTTTTTTTGCCGGCACTTTTTTTTTTAATTTCAGCTGTCAGCGAGGAAACCCATTGACAGCGGATGACTCATTGGTTGTTAACCCCTTTCCTACTGGGCACTTCTTCACCCCCTTCCTGGCCAGGCCAATTTTCAGCTTTCAGCGCTGTCGCATTTTGAATGACAATTGTGCTGTCATGCAACACTGTACCCAAATAAAATTTTATAATTTTTTCACACAAATAGAGCTTTCTTTTGGTGATATTTAATCGCTATGGGCATTTTTCATAGTTTGTTATAAAATTTTGCAAACAGGTAATTTTTCTCCCTCACTAATATGCACTGGTGAGGCTGCACTGATAAGGCGGCACTGATGGGCACTGATAAGGCGGCGCTGATGGGCACTGATAAGGCGGCACTGATGGGCACTGATGAGGCGGCACTGGTGGGCACTGATAGGTGGCATTGATAGGTGCCACTGGTGTGTGGCACTGATGGGCACTAATAGGTGGCACTGATTTGCACTAATAGGTGGCACTGTGGAGCACTGATGGATGGCACTGATAGACACTGGTAGGTAACACTGATAAGCAGCACTGATAATGAGGCACTGATTGGCAGCACTGATCGACACTGATAGGTGGCACTGGTGGGTACTAGTAGGTGGCACTGGTGGGCACGGATAGGCAGCACTGTTGTAGGTGACACTGGTGGGCACTGGCAGATGACACTGGTGGGCACAGATGAGGTGGCTCTCTGTGTAAAGGGCCGATGTCCCTCTGACAGTAGCCGGTGATCAGTTTTGTTTTTTCTTCTCACTCTGTCAGCGTGAGAAGAAACAACAATAGCCGATTACTGGCTCTGCTTGCATCACATAATCAGCTGTCATTGCCTAACAGCTGATGATGTGGTAAGGGGCCAGGATCGGCCCTTACTCTGTTCTATGATCAGCCGAGTCTCCTTGACTCGCTGATCACAGAGTGCGCCACGCGCCTCGCAGGGGGCGTGCAGACCGCTTGAGCATGGGAAGACGTACATGGACACCCTCCCGGCAATTAAGGCCCCTGCTGTAGCTGTCTTTCGGCTATAGTGCGGGCAGGAAGAGGTTAAAGACACGTCGGCCAGCTTCCCGGCCCCACTCCTTAACAACCAGCTTACACTATGCCCTGGTTGGGCAAAGCTTTGCCCAATCAGGGAGTAGAATGCTCTGTGCAGCGCCCAGCACATTGCAGGGTGTTTGGTGAACGGCCGAACAGGCAAACGTTCGGCCCGAACTCATGCTCGGGCTGAACCATTCGCCCATTTCTATTAAAAACCAGAACCAACAAACACACACACCAAACTTTTTCAAATTTATTCTATTTGAAATTTGAATTTCAGGAGATTGTTATATTTTTTCTATTTTATTCTATTATTTTTTTAAATTCTATTCTATTCTTTTATATTCTAGTATATTTTTTTCTATTCTATTCCTTTATTTTCTATTCTATTGTATTATATTTGGAAATTGCAAAACAAATTGAAAACTTTTTGAATTCGAAAACCTTTCAAATTTAAAATTTGTAAAGTATTCGAATTCGAAAACTTTTTCTAAATTGATTTGAAAACTATTCGAATGAATTGGAATTCTAATTTTGCTGAATTTTTTTTTTCCTTATTTCAGATTCAATAAAATTCACTACTGTTGTAAATCGAAAATTCGGATACATCTGAATTTCCGAAAACGGAAAATTCATCCAAATTTCAATGAAACTAACTGCACATGTATAATAGTCATGCACTTGTAGCGCTACCCCCGCTACCTACACTAAAACAAAAACATCCTAACTCTTGCACTCTAGGAACGCTAGGGGTGCTACACATGCTTATTTACAGGAAGACCAGATGAAGAAGAGGTTCTCCTGTAAATCATACTCTGTTCTTGCGGCAAGTTTGTGTTTCTGTTTGAAAGCAATGTAACACATTAGAATAATGAGATATTTCACCCTTAGACCTCATGCACCCTTTTTTTTTAATGTGGCTGTTAGAGACGCCTGGTGTTTTTTTTTGTGCCTCTAAATGCTCCTCAATGTTAGTCTATGGGATTAATTTACTAAATTTAGAAAGTGCAAAATCTGGTGCAGCTCTGCATAGAAATGAGCTTCCTGAATATATTGTCAAAGCTTAAGGGTATTGTTAAGGTAGTGCACATAGGCACTGCCAGCCTCACTGCTAGTATAACCTGTAGTATATACTGCATGCCTTTTTGTAAAATTCTTCTTCTATATACCTTATTCCTTCTCCCCGATCAGCAGTCACATGACTGCCCGTTGCTCTCTCCCTCCAATGTATGTACTAGGCAGGAAGGGGATGAGATCTCCCTCTGATGTCTGCCGGGCGGTCACGTGACCTCCCTCCCTAGTGTATACATCAGAGGAAGAGAGCGAAGGGCAGTCACGTGACTGCTGATCGGGGAGAAGGAACAAGGTATTTAGAAGAATTTTACAATTCTGGCAGGATCATCCAGGTATTTAAATTGATACAGGGGGCAAAATTACACAGCACAAGCACTGTGCTGTTATTCATGCTTTAAAGCAGGGGTTCTCAAATCCTGTCCTTGGGACCCACTAACAGGCCAGGTTTGCAAGATAACTGAAATACGTCACAGGTGATATCATTTGTAGACCAGTGATTGCAGTATTCCAGTTTGCATCTCCCCAATATAATACTTAAAATCTGGCCTGTTAGTGGGTCCTGAGGACAGGAGTTGAGAACCACTAATTTAAAGGAACGGGATCCTTTTTTTTTTTTTTTTAGTATAACGAACTTAGCTGATTGGCTACCATGCACAGTTGCACTAGATTTTGCACGCTCCAGTTTCAGTAAATAAAGTATGTGTCCATGCACACATAGACGTGTAGAAGAGTTCAGAGGTGGGAGCGTTTAGAGCAGGTCTGCCCA
Organism: Glandirana rugosa; assembly: GCA_018402905.1. Lineage (NCBI taxonomy): Eukaryota > Metazoa > Chordata > Amphibia > Anura > Ranidae > Glandirana > Glandirana rugosa. The sequence goes on from BLSH010093212.1 coordinate 325,636, forward strand.
ACCAGTGGCCCGTGGATCCCTCTGATGTGGCCCGCGACCTCCTGCTTTGCGATAGCGAGTTGGAAAGCCTAGAACGCGAGTTTGCCAACCCGCCATCCCAGGGCATCAGTGTTGTGAATGAAGCCAGTGGTAGAGGAAGCAAGTGGCTGCAGAGCAGAGCCACATAAGCCGATGCTTCCTGTATAGCGCTGGATTCTGTCACACGAGGAGTGATACCAAATGCACTCTGCCTGGGACAGCAACAGCCAGCGATACCTGAATGGAAGACTGTTATTAAAGATAAGTTTATTACTAAAATCACATTGTATATAGGGGCATATCTGTTCTGCAGGGCTACTGGGCTTCTTTCAAATTGATACTCAGGTGCAGTGCACCTGTGGGTTACCGGCACTGAACCATAGATTGCTGTTATTACCTTCCGGTTTGGTGTGCTTTCTGAAAGTCCACCACATCTGCAGGATATAATAGAAGACTATGGCAAAGTGCAGCTAACCCGCAGGAAAGCCAAAGGTGCACTGCGCTACACCCGTGGTGTGGGTAAACCACAGCGGATCACTGTGAAAGCAGCTCTAGGCCCCTTTCACACGATCAGTCCGACCCATTCGGACCCTCTATTCACCTCTAAGGAGTGGCAGATGTAATCAGACTTGTGTCCATTTACACTCGCCTACCTCCAATCCCATCTGTTAAAACAAAAGAGCACAGTGGGCTCTATAGAGTAGAGAGCGCTGTGTCCATGTCCACTCTGCATATGGACCTGTCATTCGCTCACTGTGGCCCAAGACCGTTTACCAAATCGCTTAAGTGACCCTCGCTCTTCTAAAGGTTGGGCACCCCTGGTTTAGAGGCAGAAAAAAACCCCACTGCCAGTGCATCCAGGAGCAGCTGCGTTTCAACAGAAAAAATGCTTCCAGTGTGTAAATGCATCTATGCTGGGCGCATTTAGTGCTTGAGCATTAATTCATTTCAATGGCCAGAATAATATATTATCCTGGCCAATTAAATGAATTAACGCCTAAACTTTTTACATGCGTACAAGTGTTTTTTTTTTTTTTTTCTGCCAAAACGCTGCTGCCAGGAGGAAAAGCATCTAGAAAAGTTAGCAAAACGTCCAGTGTGCACAAGGCCTTAAAACCCACCAAACCGCTTTAAAGCATATCCAAACCCAAGAACAAAAATGTAATACAGTATATTTCAGCTTACTAGGCCTAAGGCCTCATGCACTGAGCGTTAATTCTTTTCATTGGCCAGACTATTGAAATAAATTAACGCTCAAACTTTTTTCCTGCCACAACACTGCTGCTCCTGGTTGCACTGGCAATCGTTTTTTTTTCCTGCCTCTAAAGGCCTATGTGTGAATGGACACAGTGGGGTTGATTTACTACAGGGAAATAGACTGTGCACCTTGCAAAGTGCAGTTGTTCCAGAGCTTAGTAAATGAGCAGAAGTTCTGCTGACTTCCATCATCCACATAAAAAGTGTTTGAGGAATCCATTCTGCTCACCAATATGTGTCAGGGTGTAGTATAGGTGATATTGCGCTAAGGCTTGTGAGGAGTGTCATGTATATACAACGTATAAAACAAATAAACCAATAAATCAATATTGGGGGCGAGCAGCTACTACACAATCAAACAAATTGTAAATTCAGAGTAATATACAGATGTTATAGCGCTCAGCCAATCCAGTAGGAACAATCAATTGGGAAACAGTGAGTTTCTAGACACATATAATCAACCCTGAGAGAGTTCATGCAAGTCAGGAATGACTGAAGATGATTGGATAGGCTCAGAGTCCGCAGATAAATTTTGAGTAAATTCTGTAAATCAGTTCCATAAAACAAGGATAAGATATTCTCCAGTCTTGTTAGGATGGAGGCTTACCAGATTTCAGATATAGTAGAGCGTTGGACCATTCACCAGGTGCCAAGGTATGTATTGAAGAGTAGATGGTATATCCTGCGTTCCACCAGG
>BLSH010093212.1:350020-363672 GCA_018402905.1 Glandirana rugosa
AGTAGCTAAAAGTCCAGGAGAGGAACGGGTCTCTGTATCTTACTGGTCCGAAACGATAGTACGAGGTGACTTCCTTGGTCCTTTCTCATCGTCACCGATTTGAGTCGACAAAAATATGGAACGAGCCGATAAAGAACCTTCACTAGTAGAAATGCTTCGAGACGAAAATCTACTTCGGGTAAAAGATCTGGTCCCAAGGCACCCAAGGGAGTCTCCAACGATCCACAAGGAACTCGTTACCAGTCAAAGATGGAGAGTCTATTTAAAGGTTACTGATCTCAACTCGCTTGGGCTTGACATTTCAAGCCCAAGCATGGCTGATTGGCTGCCCTGCAGCTATTCAACATGCATGATAAAATACCAGAACCCGAACGTTTTTCTCAAACGTTCAGGTTCGGATTCGGGACACAGACACCTGAATGTTCGGTACGAACCCGAACTTTACAGTTCGGGTTCGCTCAACTCTAGTCATTGGAAATTTATCTGAGAGGTAGAAACTGACCATTGCTCAAGGAACACCTAGCAACCTCTGAGGGAACCCACGGAACCCTGGTCTAGAAAATGGGCTTCATCTAAAAGCAGAGCTTCGTAAAGATGATCACTTCCAAGAAATAGCCGAGCAAGGTATAAAAACAGCTGAGTTTAGCCACTGCTACTCTTTCCTGGTTCCTTCAGTGGAGCATGATAGCAAAGCCTGGTCATTCTATGTCTCTGGGCAAGGAGAGGACCTGAAAATCGATGAGACCAGGAAGGTTAATATAGCCAAGAGATATTACTCCTGTTTCATCCAGACAGACAAATCTACATACAAGCCCAATGATATAGTGAAGTTGCGACTGGTGTCACTTGACCACGATTTCCACATTTCAAATGAAAATTATGAAAAAATCTTGCTGCTGATCTGGGGAGGTAGATTGAGATGTCCCTTTGAAACACAGTGAGTGTAAGGAGATGTTCACCAGCTATCTTCCATGAGGAACTCCACAACCTAATCCCACACACAGGCTCATTAGACCTCTGTAGTGGGGGTCACTGTCGGAGGGTAAGAGGCACTATGTGTGGGTGTCGGCGAAGTCTTTTCTTTGGAATCACCTTTCCCATTGTTATCCATCACTGTCTTGTTAAGGACTTGTGTTTTTTTTAACTATTTGACATGTTCATTTCAGCGCTGCACCTGTATTATATGTTGTTTTTTTTTATGGCGTTCCAACCTTTAGTGCCGGCAGCTGAGTGCCTAAATTTGAAGTTGTATCTTAGCGCGTTTGATTTAACCTTTTTGTTTGATTATTTATTACATAGTTAGTCAGGTTGAAAAAAGACACAAGTCCACCTAGTTCCACCATTAAAAACAAAAAAAAAAACATAACCATACAATCCCATATATACAATTCGTCACCCACAGTCGGGACAAGGTCATCCAGCGCCCAGGGCAAAGATGCCAAATTGTGCCCCCAGTCCCTGAGGGGTAGGGCCAGTGCACCCCCATCCCTGCAATAAATCATTGCACCCAGGGCAGCTGCCCTTCCTGCCCAGCTCTTGTACCAGCCCGGCCCACAGCTGATCCAGAGGAAGACAAAAAAACCCCAGCAAAGCCAATGATCCAATTTGCTATAGTGGGGAAATAATTCCTTCCTGATCCCCCGAGAGATAATCGGATATTCCCTGGATCAACTTTACCTATAAGTGTTAGTACCCAGTTCTATTATGAACATTAAGAATTCAGGCGTTTTTTTAAAGCAATCTACTGAGCTGCCCAGAACTACCTCTGGAGGGAGTCTATTCCACATTTTCACAGCTCTTACTGTAAAGTAACCTTTCCGTATTTGGAGATGAAATCTTTTTTTCCTCTAGATGTAAAGAGTGCCCCCTTGTCCTCTGTGATGACCTTAAAGTAAATAACTCAACACCAAGTTCACTATATGGACCCCTTATGTATTTGTACATGTTGATTATATCCCCCCCTAATCTCCTCTTCTCAAGAGAGAATAAACTCAGTTCCTCTAATCTTTCCTCATAGCTGAGCTCCTCCTTATTGCACTAGCACTTTGGAATGTACATGTATTAATTATTCTCAATATTTTTGCATATTTTCCAATTTTCACTCTTCCAAGTAAACAGCCTCTGCTTCCTTAACCTTCTCCCATCCGCGCCATAGCCGAATGACGGCTACAGCGCGGCTCTAAAATACCGGGAGGACGTCTATAGACCTCCTCCCATTTGGCTCGTGCTGGGCGCGCTCCCGTGGGCGCGAGCGGCGTGCACACGTGCCGCCGCACGCTGCGGGAGCGTGCCCGCGGGTGGCGGACCTGCGATCTCCTTACAGAGAGGAGGAACGGGGAACCGCCGAAGTAAACACGGCGGTTCCCCGTTCTGTGAGGGGGGCATGTCACTGGGATCAGTTAGATCTCTCATGCCCCTGTCAACCCCGCCCCCCACAGTTAGAACACACCCAGGGAACATAGTTAACCCCTTCACTGCCCCCTACAGGTTAACCCCTTCATTGCCAATGACATTTATACAGTAATCAGTGGACATTTAAATTTCTGATCGCTGTATAAATGTCATTGGTCCCAAAAAAGTGTCAAACACGCCCGACATGTCCGCCCCGATATCGCAGTACCGATAAAAATCGCAGATCACCGCCATTACCAGTAAAAAAAAAAAAAAAAATAATAAAAACGCCATAAATCAATGTCCATAGTTTGTAGGCGCTATAACTTTTGCGCAAACCAATCAATAAACGCCGATTGCATTTTTTTTTTTACCAAAAATATGTAGAAGAATATATATCGGCCAAAACTGATGAATAATTTTTATTTTTTATTTTTGGATATTTATTATAGCAAAAAGTAAAAAATATTGTTTTTTTTTCAAAATTGTCGCTCTTTTTTTGTTTATAGCGGCGATCAGAAATGACGCAGAGGGGATCAAATACCACCAAAAGAAAGCTCTATTTGTGGGGAAAAAAAAGGACGCATATTTTGTTTGGGTACAACGTAGCACGACCGCGCAATTGTCATTCAAAGAGCGACAGCGCTGAAAACTGAAAAATTGGTCCGGGCAGGAGGGGGGTTTAAGTGCCCAGTAAGGAAGTGGTTAATTTAACCCGAAATGTATATCCACATATGTATTATATTGTTGCCTGACATTTTGTTGTAATGCAGTTTTGTTGGTCATCACATTTGTTCATTTATATGTTTATCTAAAGTGTAACTTTACCCATAACAGCTTGATAAAAAAAATCATGTTCTTTAGCAAGGAACGTACATTCCACATTAATAATGCTACCAAAATTAGTGTGTGCTGTAAATTGCCTTCAGCATTGCTCCTGTTTCTTCTTCCCGGAGGCCGACATTTCGCTTAAGCCCAGAGCCCCTGAGAAGAAGTAAATCTTTAGGCTGCCAACAGATGGGCCTCTAGTGGTTCTGATTTTTGGCACAATGCGATTTAATTAGATGTTTTGGAGGTCAGAGTAGACATCTGGGGTCTGATAGACCCCAGATATCTCCATAAAAAGGACCTGTCATGCTTATTGTTATCATTTCTTGTGTTGTTCATTCCTTGTGATAAAGTTGGTCAAAAAAAAAAAAAAAATTAAAGGGACGGTGTAAAAAGTTTTATATAAAATAATTAATAAAAAAATGTAAAGCGCCCCTAACCCCTCCCCCGTGCTCACATGCAAATGTGAACGCAGACGTAAGTCCCGCACACATATGTAAATGGTGATTGTACCACACATGTGAGGTATTGCCACAATTGGCGAAGTTAAAGCAATAATTCTAGCACCAGACGTTCTCTGTATCTCTAAACTGGTAACCATGTAAAGGCTTTTAAAGCATCGCCTATGGATATTTTTAGGTACAGTAGTTTGGCGCCATTCTACAGGCGTATGCTATTTTAAAGTGTGACATGTTAGGTATCTATTTACTCGGCGTAACATCATCTTTTATATATTATCAATAAATTGGGTATTATATAGTGTTTGTGTGCACAAAAAAAGTGTATTGTTTCCAAAGAAATTGCATTTGAAAAACCCCTGCGCAAATACCGTGTGACATTAAAAAATTGCAATGCCCACCATTTTATTCCCTAGGGCCTCTGCTAAAAAGAAAGATAATGTTTGGTGGTTCTAAATAAGTTAAAGTGGTTAAACAATATAGGCCATTGATGGAGAACCTTAGCAGGACTACATGTTTTGTTCCACTTTAAGTATTACTTGGCTTTTGTAAAAGTGTATTGATGTTGTCAAGCTTCCACCTAATGGAGCCTATGCATAAACAAGGGGTTTTTAGGAGACTAGGAAAGTGGACTTTGAAGAGGTTTTTGAGGTCTGTGGAGCAATGTGTCAGTTTCCAAAATCCTACTATACAATGGCGTCCTAGATTATACTGAAATACCAAAACCAAGAAAATTTCTTAATCCATGTTTGTTGATCGTTACACCACATTATGACACAGTGGACAGTTTAGACATTTTATTTCTCTTGAAAGACATTTTATTTCTCTTGAAATTAGGCGTTGGTTCAATGGATAATGCAAGGATTAATATTACACTGATGATCGGTCAAAAAGATCTCCCTTCATGTTGGTGATAAATGAAATGCACCCCTTGCATTGGACAACAAACGTTAAAAAAAAATCACTTTTACATTAATGGGCATCAATAAATGTCTCAATTATAACAAATACCAGTAAAAACGACTCACGTTTAAAGCTGGGATTGGTCCAGTGATAGGTAGTGGGGTGCTGTTTTTGGGGTACTAGAATAACTCAAACACCCCAATTAGCTGTGAGCCCCTCACAAGCAAAACAAGTCTGAAAACAAAAGTTCCTGCCCACCTGCGTGTCAGATGAACATATGCAGGTCCAAATAGCTGGATTAATCTGCTGAAAAGTAGTTGTCCCTCCGTAACCACCTCAATACCCGGCACTTTCACCCCCTCCCTGCCCAGGCCATTTTTCAGCTGTCAGCGCTGTCACACTTTGAATGACAATTGCGCAGTCATGCTACACCAGGGGTAGGCAACCTTAAAGAGATGGAGATCTACCTGAGCAACATGGGAGAAGTCAAAGATCACCAGGCGCAATGTCCCCCCCTCACACCTGATTTAAACCTCTAATTGCCATACTACCATGTAGCAATCGTGTGCATTGCACAGCAATCATGGGTTTAAATCAGGTGGTGAGGAGGCTGCACTTGTGAATGAGCCCTTTGTTGCATTCCACAATAACACCTTTAGGGCTCATTCAAACGTAAAGTGGGGGGGTGGTAAAACCCTGCGGTTGAGTTAACCGTCCCCAATCCCTACTCCCTTTAGCTGTTGAGGTAGCAGACAAAGGTGTACACATGCCACAGCAGGAATGATACCCCTTGTGACTTTTGGTGAGTGCTATTGCCCGTCAACCGCGACCCATTCAAATAAATTTGGCCACTCTGCAAGCGCCCCACAACTGTGTGCATCTGTGGGGTCCAAGGGGTTAAAATAGCTAGTGAGGAGGCGATACAATGCCTCCTCAGAATTTTCTTTAACCCCTTGATTGCTATACTGCACAAGGTTGCAGGGAACTTGCAGAGTGGCCTCATTCACTTGAATGGGTCATGGTGAAGCGTGATAGGGTGTATCATTGATGCTGCGGACAAAACATGTGTACACCCCTGGCTACTGCAGCTGGGGGGGCGTGATGGTAAAAACACGGCTCAACTATGAGGTTTTACTGTCCCCAAATAGCAAATGAGCCCTTACTGTCCTGAACCCCCAAGAAGGTTGCTTTGACAATTACGCAACCGTGACTTTGCTGCGGGTCAGCTGATCTTTGTCTTAGACTTCTATGATATCCTGGGAGTTTGTTGAGCTTTCTAAAAGGGTACCAAAGCTCCAGGATGTTATGGAAGTCTATGGCTATGGCACAGCTAAAGCTGCCACTACACTGTGCTGCACCCGCAGCGCATCAGTGTGAAAGCTGCCTAATAGTTATTAACTCTGTTATAGGTGCTATTTTGCCCATATAGCTGCGGTTGTGCCCATATTGCTGCTATTGTGCCCATATAGATGCACAACAGCAGCTATATTGGCACAACAGCAGCTATATGAGCACAACAGCATCTATATGGGCAGAATAACTTCTTTATGCTGTTGTGCCCATATACAGTAGATGCTGTTGTGCCCATATAGATGCTGTTGTGCCCATATAGCTGCTGTTGTGCATCTATATGGGCACAATAGCACCTATATGGGCACAACAGCATAAAGTAGTTACTCTGCCCATACAGATGCTATTGTGTCCATATAACTGGCCATTGCTGTCTCCTATGGTGCCTAGTGACACCAACCTGCACAGTGCTGCTTTGACCCCAGGGGCCGCGGCTACCAGACTCAGCACGGCGTAGTGATATGCACTGCATTCCTGAAACTCCTGCCGGGACTTTAGCAGGGGCATTGGCTTATGCGGCCAGCTGATGCCTCCGCGGAACTGCTAACTCTGCGTCGCTGTATCCTCCGCTGCTCCCTGCGCGGCTGGCTGTGAACATTATGCCTGAAAATAGTTCCACTCCCCAGCAAGTTTGTCCAGGGCAGGACATGTGTCAATAGGTCGGCAAGCCCAGGCGATCTACCAGTCACCTTGCCACGATCGACTGGTAGATCGCGGTCCATGGGTTGCCGACCTGGGTGCTACACTAAAACATAAAGAAATACAAAAGGCTGCGCTAAATGAGGATGACAGAATGGCACTGTCAATATTATCCATATCTCATATGTTCACCTATGTATGTTAAATAAATATACATGTATCATGGGGAGTAAATATACTTGAGTGACAATCCAATATATAGAGTTCACATTAGTCCAAGTAAAATGGCTGTGTGCAATCCCAACTGAAGATGCACAAACAGAGGCGTAACAAGAACCTTCAGGGCCCCGGTGCAAGAAATTATGAAGGGCCCCCTGACCCCTGGCTAGGGCCCTTCCCTCTTCCCACTGATGCTGGGGCCCTTTACTCCTATAGTGGGTCCCTTTATTACGGTACTGCAGTGGGGCCCTTTCACAAGCGCACAGGGGCCCTGGGAACAGCAGAAGACAAGTAAACTGGATAGAGGAAAATGGAGGAGATTGGGTCCTCTAAATGCTGCCCCCGCCATCCCTCCTATTCAGGTGTACAAGGGAGGCACATGGGCCCCCTGGACCATGGGGCCCGGTTGCAATTGCAACCCCTGCAACCCCTATCGTTACGCCCCTGTGCACAAATGAAACATTCAGAAGTATAGTGTTTCCAAAATCTTCCAAAGCATAATTCAATTGAGACTCCATCCACCACATGATTATATTAGATATCTATGTGAAGCCTCCACCAGTATAGATAGCAGCTTACCAGAAGTAAGTGCAAGCTGCACCTTGGCTTGTCACCTAGCCAAGGTCCCTTCTAGGGTTGCGGAGGGAAAGTCGCGCTGACGTCACTGCCTACGAATCTACACGAGAGCCGGCCGGCCCATTTTGCTTTTAAGTCTGAATTTTATGTAAGTGCAATCCCAGGTTGGGGTTTTCTGGCTGTAGCTGAGTAACGTTTTTCAATTTCTTTTTCTCCCTCTAATACGATAATTTTAACTTTATTTAAGTAATAGCGCGGTATTAATCTCCCACATATAAATGCTACACTATAACCATGTGAAATTTTTATCATTTTCTTCACACAAATACTGATTTTTTTTTGGTGGCATTTAATCACTGCTGGGTTTTTTTATTTTTTTAAAAAAAGACCAAAAGTTTTGAAAGAAAATAAAGTTTTTCTTGGTTTCTGTCAGTAAATTTTGTAAATAAGTAATTTTTTCTCCTTCACTGATGGGCACTGATAGGCTGCACTGATGAGCACTGATGAGGTGGCACTTATGGGCACTGATAGGTGTCACTGGTGGGCACTGATAGGTGGCAGTGATGGGCACTGATAGGCAGCACTGGTGGGCACTGATAGGCAGCACTGATGGGCGGCAATTATGGGTGGCACTGATGGGCAGCATTAATGGGCATTGATGGGTGGCACTGATGGGCGGCATTGATGGGCGGCACTGATGAGCGGCATTGATGGGCGGCACTGATAGGTGGCACTCATAGGCACTGAAACCCAGCACTGACTGGCATCACTAATGGGCAATAATTGCTGGCACTGGTGGACACTGATTGCTGGCACTGGTGGCGTTTCATTGTAATAAGGACACTGATGATCAGTGCCCTGTTTACTTCTCTTGCTGTCCCCTGCAATGAGATGCTGCTGATCGGTTCTCCTTGCCACACAATATGTCAGTGTGAGGCAATGAGAGCCGATTACTGGCGCTTCCTGTATTTACATGTGACCAGCTGTGATTGGACACAGCCAATCACATGGGTAAAGAGCCGTATTAGTGGCTCTTTACAGAGATCGGGGTCGCACCGTGTTACTGGAGCGGCCGTTTGGGTGAACCATCATATTACGTTCACCCAGAATGAGAGCTGTACCGTCTCTCCGTCATTTGACGGTGGGTGGGTGGCAACTGGTTAAAGTGGTTGTAAAGGCAGAAGGTTTTGCATTCTATGCATTAAGGTTAAAACACCCATCAGCCAGTATCAGGAGATACTTTCTTCAACAGTACATCCCTCCCAGCAATGACTGACCCTCCCCCAGCAACATAGGACCCCTACCAGCAACAATAGACTCCCATGGAAACAATAGACCCCCCCGTGACAATACATCCCCACCAGCAACAATAAATTCCCTAGTAGTCAGTATAAATAGACCCTCCAGCACACCCCCTCACCCCTTGCCAGTACATACAGTATCTCACAAAAGTGAGTACACCCGCCTTCCCATTGAAAAAATGTCCTGTCTGAAGCCAAAACTGGTTTTAGGTTAGTATAGAATAGGGAATTTAAACCTCTACCAGTTTTTTTTTTTTTTGGGGGGGGGGGGGGTTGGTGCCCACCCAATAGAGTTCTAGTCCCAGGCACCCAACAGTGAAAATCTGTACGAAGTAATACAAAATTCTCTGGAGAGTGCAAATTCTGGTGCAGCTTTGCATTGTAGCCAATCAGCTTCTAATTGTGTTCAGCTTGTTCAGTTAAGCTTTGACGAAAAAAAAAAAATAGAAGCTGATTGGTTTCTATGCAGAGCTGCACCAATTATTGCACTCGCCAGTTTTATTAAATCGACCCCCTGTGTCTTCTGTATTCTTCTTTCGGTAACTAAAAATGTGGATTTCCCATCATTGTCTCTTCGAATGTCAATGGTCACCAGGAGAAGCTGAGAAGGTGAATCTCCCCAGCAGTGACACAGATAGCAATCAATACTCAACAGGATTTTTAATACTTCCCCACACTTCACAACACGTAACATTTTGACTTTACTCTACTTTATAAAGCTAAGCCTGCCCACTACAACCCAAATCCTCTGTCTTGGACCTCAATTACATGGGCTCCTATGGAGGAGGTGGCTATGCTCACAAATCACCTATTCTCTGCTTTGCCTGATTAACAATGTAGAGTTGATTTACTAAAACTGGAGAGTGCAAAATCGGGTGCAGCTATGCATGGTAGCCAGTTTTTTTGCCAAAGCTTAATTGAACAAGCTTAAGTTAGAAGCTGATTGGCCACCATGTACAGCTGCACCAGATTTTGCACTCCAGTTTTAGTAAATCAACCCTACTGAGCCATGTGACACTAATTACTATTGTGTTTAGAAACTCCAAGCAAACTTTTTTTTAACCACTTGCCGACCGCCGACCGGCATCTGACGGCGACAAGGTGGCTTATTATCGCAAACCGTGTCATATGACGGCGGCTGCGATAACTAGTACTGTGAGCGCGCATGCGCGCCGCTAGAGGCGCGCTCACTGTGTCCGGGGGGGCCAGGGAGGGGGTACAGCGGACTTGATTGCCGCCGGCTACCCGCGATGCCCCCCCCCCGCAGTAAGAGAACGGAGGTCAGTGTATGTAAACACAGATCTCCGTTCTCATAGAGGGGGAAGGGATGTGATCACAGGCTTCCTGTATATGGAAGCCGTGATCACTCCCCTCCCCCTGCCAGCCCAGCCCCCATACACTTAGAATACGCTGCAGGAACACAATTAACCCTTAGAGCGCCCCCTCCTGGTTTACCCCTTCACTGCCAATGGCATTTACACAGTAATCAGTGCATTTTTATAGCACTGATCGCTGTGTAAATGCCAATGGTCCCAAAAAAAGTGTCAAAATGGTCCGACATATCCACCCCAATATCGCAGTACCGCTAAAAATCGCAGATCGCCACCATTACTAGTAAAAAATAAAAAAAAAATAAAAACCCCAGAAATGAATTCTCATCAACCATAAACGCGGCAACTTTTGCGAAAACTAATCAATAAATTGCTGACCAAAAATTAACCAAAAATAGGAGGAAGAATATAAATCGGCCAAAACCGATGGAAAAAAAAAAAAATTATACATTTTTTTTGGATTTGTATTTTAGCAAAAAGTAAGAAATATAGATTTTTTTGCAAAATTGTCAATCTTTTTTTATTTATAGCGGCGATCAGAAATGACGCAGAGGGGATCAAATACCACTAAACGAAAGCTCTATTTGTGGGGAAAAAAAAGGATGCAAATTTAGTTTGGGTACACCGTCGCACGACCGCGCAATTCTCAGTTAAAGCGACGCAGTGCCGAATCGCAAAAAGTGCTCTGCTCCTAAAGTGTAAAATCCTTCCGGGGCTGAAGTGGTTAAACAAAACTATAAATATACTGTATATATGTGTATCAGTTACTTACTTAAACGTTCCTAGTCCTGATGTTCCTCTCTGGACCCTTCTATGAATGCCCTTGCTTCTGCTGTTGAGATGCATTTATATATGCAGATGGGTTTGACATCACTTGTTAGGTAGGGAAGTTCCTGTACCATCCTCTTTCAGAGATGTTCTTCACTGATGTAGAATGATCGGTAGTAAAGTCTCATTTATGCCACATACCTATATAGGATTGCTTTTTGTTATCCTATGTGTCCATGCACACATAGACGTTAATTGTCGTTTATCAGCAGTGGCATTTTTGGGCTGTTATCTGAACGCCCTGAATTGGCGTTCAAAAGTCGTTCTTTTAGACCACAAAAAAACGCTAAACGCCACAAAACGCCGGTAAACGGCTGTTTATCGGCGTCCGGCGTTTTTTGCAGTCAATGGAAGCTAATGCAGAAAAAAAAGAAAAGCCCGAAAACGCAGACGCCGATAAACGCCGGTAAACGCTACTTACAAAAAGCTGCAAAAGAACGTTTTCTAAGCAGCGTCTCCTGCCCGACGCCGAGAGAGCCCAGATAGTGTCCAGTGTGCACGGAGCCTTACAATTCCACATCTGTAGCCTTCATCTAGCTGAGTAGCAATGCTAAGCTTCCCAAAAAACTCAAGCATCATAGTATTGTCAAGATGGTTTCGGGTACTTTCATGCCTTTGGCACTTATCAGTGAGATGATGTAAGTCGCAAAGCCCTTGTCTGTGCCAGGATATTGAAATAGCAAACAGGGAAAACAATAATAGGCATCAGTCACATCACATCCAGCTAGACAACTCCGTGTCTGATAAGTTGTGGCGCAGAAGCTCAGAGTGTAAACTCGACCACGATCACGTGACTATTGCTCAATCTGCATTTTGGGTCTATCTGGTCCAAGCTCCTTTATCCTCTTTTTCTCTTGATCAGTGCGTCTTATGAAGGGTGATTGTTTTAATGACGCAGCTGAATTTTCCCTCATGATGCAGAGAAATTGTGTTATCTCTGTGCAACGATAAATTCAGTACCTATGAGTGAAATGACAATCTGGGTTTTAAAAACTTTATCCACTTCAGCCCCGGAAGGATTTCCCCCTTTAGGACCGGAGCACTTTTTGCGATTCGGCACTGCGTCGCTTTAACTGACAATTGCGCGGTCGTGCGACGTTGTACCTAAACAAAATTTGCGTCATTTTTTCCCCACAAATAGAGCTTTCTTTTGGTGGTATTTGATCCCCTCTGCATCATTTCTGATCACCGATATAAACAAAAGAAAAGGGCCAATTTTGCAACAAAAAAAAAACAAATTTCTTACTTTTTGCTAAAATACAAATCAAAAAAAAAATATAAAAAACATTTTTTTCCATCGGTTTTTGCCGATTTATATTCTTCCTAATATTTTTGGTAAAAAAAATCGCAATCAGCGTTTATTGATTGGTTTGCGCAAAAGTTGCCACGTTTACGGATGATGAGAATTCATTTCTGGTGTTTTTTTTTTTTTACTAGTAATGGCTGCGATCTGCGATTTTTAGCGGTACTGTGATATTGCAGCAGACATGTCGGACCATTTTGACACTTTTTTGGGACCAGTGGCATTTATACAGCGATCAGTGCTATAAAAATTCACTAATTACTGTGTAAATGCCATTGGCAGTGAAGGGGTTAACCTGGAGGGGGCGATCTAAGGGTTAACTGTGTTCCCTCAGTGTGTTCTAACTGTATGGGGGCTGGGCTGGCAGGGGGAGGGGAGTGATCACGGCTTCCATATACAGGAGGCCTGCGATCACCGCCCTTCCCCCTCTATGAGAACGGAGATCCGTGTTTACATACACAGACCTCCGTTCTCTCACTGCGGAGGGGCCATCGCGGGTAGCCGGTGGCGATTGAGTCTGCCCTACCTGCTCCCTGCCCCCCCCGGAACACAGTAGCTCACAATGCTAGTTATCGCGGCCGCCGTCCTGAAACGGCAGTTTGCGAGAACGAACCACTTTGCCGCCGTCACGCTGCGGCGGGCGGTTGGCAAGTGGTTAATTAGTTACGTTCCATTCATTTAGATACGGTATTCGTTATTTCGGATAATTCGTAACTTCAGATAAATTCGTATTCGTTACGTTCACTAACAGTCAAATTTGAAAGGAAATTCCAATACCTATAATTTAATAGTTAGTGATAGTTATTACTAATTAGTTATTATATCAGATTTTCAGGTTTTCAAATTTTCAAATTTCCAAATTTATGAATTTCCAAAGTTACGAATTTACGAATATTCGGAAAAAATTAGTTAAACGGGTTTTCGTTAATTCGGATATTTCCGAATTAACTAATTTGTCGAAATTCATTAAAATAAATTTGGAACAAAACAAATTGCACGTGTACACAGGAACAGGTTGGTGCAGCGTACCCCAGTGCATGGCCGTCTGTTAGGCTCTGTATATGCCATACAGGTGTGAGGGCACATGCGTGCGCCTCCGCGCATTCCCGGCATCAAATTTAGGGCGGGCCATTAATTTCAATCTGTGAGAAATGCAAGAAAAGAAGTCCCTGAGCCTTTTTTGAAAACAACTTGTACCGAACCACACCCTGTGGTTTGACGCGCACATAAGCGGATGTGTGGCGGTGTCGCGGGCCCCATTCACAGCTGATGCGTTGCATTTTTTTAGCTTTTTTTAGCACGCTTTTATAGCGCATTTTTGGAGCAGCACCATTCATCTCCCTGCTCTGAAAATGCGCTAAAGAACCTCATGCACTAAATTATGGCAATTATGAGCCAAGTTTTGCAACTGGAGTTATTATGCATTTTTCTAGCATTTCGCTATGCAGAAAATATGCGTCAAAACGCACGGCTGCTACACACGATTTGGGTGCCATTAAAAAGTAATGCCACCGCAAGCTAGTGC
>BLSH010093213.1:16815-30308 GCA_018402905.1 Glandirana rugosa
CTTCCCGGGGGGACAGGGGAAAAAAAAAATTGTAACAAATTGTAAAAATAAATTTGTAAAACAAATAAGATGAAATAGTAAAAAAATAATACAATTAAAATAAAAATTAAATCAGGATTGCAAAGGTTGCCATTGTGACCGGGCCCTGGCATTTCACCACCATGGGGAGGCCCGAAGATGGCAGAAAGTGGGCCCACTGCAGAACTTGTGAAAGGGCCCTGCTGTGGTACAGTAATAAAGGGACCCCTGATAGGAGTAAAGGGCCCCAGGATGAGTGGGAAGAGGGAAGGGCCCTGGCCAGGGGACAGGGGGGCCCTTCATAATTTCTTGCACCGGGGCCCTGAAGGTTTTAGTTATGCTTCTGCATGGAAGTCTTATCCCACATCACCGTAAGAGGACATTATCACCTTTCTTTCCTAGTATATTTAGTTAGACCAGCCTTTCTAAACCTGGGTTCCTTCAGGGTTGCTAGGGAATCTTTGAGCATTGGGCAACTTTTTTCAATGAGTAACCAGTATGAACAATGATCTTTTTAGCTATCTGTAACGGGGAAAGTCTTCCCAATGAACACAGATGTAAGACGCATTCTTCTAAGTGACCATCATACTAATGTACTGTGAACTTTTGATATAGTGTTTATTAGTAGGGGTTCCCTGAGCTTGGAGAGTTATGTTAAAGGTTCCTGATGTTAAAAAGCTTATTCCAAGCATCAAATACTCTTTTGGTAAAATAATACTTTCTAAGATTAGTTTTGAACTTTCTTTCTGCTAGTTTGAGGTCCCCATGTTCTTGATCTTGGCTTCATATTGATAATTCCGCCCTC
This sequence comes from Glandirana rugosa, assembly GCA_018402905.1. Lineage (NCBI taxonomy): Eukaryota > Metazoa > Chordata > Amphibia > Anura > Ranidae > Glandirana > Glandirana rugosa. Next base: position 17,639 of record BLSH010093213.1, read on the forward strand.
CTGAACCTTATTCACCCCCTTGATGTATTTAAAGGTTTCAATCATGTCTCTCCTTTCCCTTCTTTCCTGCAGACTGTACAAATTAAGTTCCTGAAGTCTCTCCTGATATGTCTTATCCCTCAGACCTTTCACCATTTTTGTGAATTTTTTTAGTGAAGGGACTGGCAGAGAGGGTTCGCAAAAGATTGGCAGAGGGGTCGCAAACACTCAGAAGCTAGTGAAGGGATTGGCAGAGAGGGGTCGCAAAAGATTGGCAGAGAGGGGTCGCAAACACTCAGAAGCTAGTGGAGGGATTGGCAGAGGGGTCACAAACACTCAGAAGCTAGTGGAGGGATTGGCAGAGGGGTCACAAACACTCAGAAGCTAGTGGAGGGATTCGCAGAGACGGGTCGCAAAAGACTGGCAGAGAGGGGCCACAAAAGATTGGCAAAGAGGGGTCACAAAGACTCAAAAGCTAGTGGAGGGATTGGTAGAGGGGTCGCAAACACTCAGAAGCTAGTGGAGGGATTGGCAGAGAGGGGTCGCAAAAGATTGGCAGAGAGTGGTCGCAAACACTCAGAAGCTAGTGGAGGGATTGGCAGAGAGGAGTCACAAAAGATTGGCAAAGAGGGGTTGCAAATACTCAGAAGCTAGTGGAGGGATTGGCGGAGGGGTCACAAACACTCAGAAGCTAATGGAGGGATTGGCAGAGACGGGTCGCAAACGATTGGCAGAGAGGGGCCACAAAAGATTGGCAGAGAGGTGTCCCAAACACTCAGAAGCTAGTGGAGGGATTGGCAGAGGGGTCGCAAACACTCAGAAGCTAGTGGAGGGATTGGCAGAGGGGTCACAAACACTCAGAAGCTAGTGGAGGGATTGGCAAAGACGGGTCGCAAAAGACTGGCAGAGAGGGGCCACAAAAGATTGCCAAAGAGGGGTCACAAACACTCAGAAGCTAGTGGGGGTATTGGCAGAGGGGTCGCAAACAATCAGAAGCTAGTGGAGGGATTGGCAGAGGGGTCGCAAACACTCAGAAGCTAGTGGAGGGATTGGCAGAGAGGGATCACAAACGATTGGCAGAGAGGGGTCACAAAAGATTGGCAAAGAGGGGTTGCAAATACTCAGAAGCTAGTGGAGGGATTGGCAGAGAGGGGTCGCAAAAGATTGGCAGAGAGGGGTCGCAAACACTCAGAAGCTAGTGGAGGGATTGGCAGAGGGGTCGCAAACACTCAGAAGCTAGTGGAGGGATTGGCAGAGAGCGGTCGCAAAAGATTGGCAGAGAGGGGTTGCGAACACTCAGAAGCTAGCAGAGGGATTGGTAGAGGGGTCGCAAACACTCAGAAGCTAGTGGATGGATTGGCAGAGAGGGGTCGCAAAAGATTGGCAGAGAGTGGTCGCAAAATATTGGCAGAGAGGGGTTGCAAACGCTCAGAAGCTAGTGGAAGGGACTGGCAGAGAGGGGTCTCAAACACTGAATGGTGAACTGAAAAGTGAATGGAAATCTCCACAATGGGGCACAGAGGACATAAAAAACCCCCAAAAACTAACCAGGGTCGTATTTGATGCAACTTTAAATGGGTGCGACTTGGATGTGACTTTGACTGTTGCACAACTGTCGCATTTATAACATTAAGATGCAACTTTCCTATGAATTTTGAGAGTTTACATTGCAGTCTATGACACTCAAGTCGCATGAAAGTTGCATCAAAGTAGCCCAGGAGCCCTTTTAAAGTTGCTGCGACTTTAAGTTGCATAGATGTGAATGGCTTCCATTGAAATACATGGGCTGCAACGTGTCATGCGACTGTATGTGTCCAAAGGCACATGAGAAGTCACGGGCCCTGTGTTAGCAGAGTGCCTGCACAGACAACATGAAACCTCTTCCTGACTACTTAGGAGGTACAAACCACATCTATGCATCTACAGATCAGATAGCCATACACTCTTATCTACACATCAGATATTTATACACTTATTTACAGGAAGACCAGATAAGGATGAGGTTCTTCTGTAAATCACTCATGCGACAAGTTTGGAAGCGCTTACACGCGGCAAGAATTTTTTTTTCTGCCAAAACACTGCTGCCCCCTAACAGATGCCCCTAACAGCAGCATTACAAACATCCAGTGTGCATAAGGCATTAGATGTGGTGGTTATATTCTTTTTCTAATGCTTTTTTTATTATTATATTTTTCACCCAGTGATCCCGCCAGTGGCACACTTCCTGTCCTAAAGTGATTGTAAAATCTCTTTTTTTTTTTAAATAGCAAACATGTCATTCTTACCTCCTCTGTGCAGTTGGTTTTGCACAGAGCAGCCCGCATCCTCCTCTTCTCTGGTCCCTCTTTGCTGCTCCTGGCACCTCCCTCCTGTCGAGTGCCCCCACAGCAAGCAGCTTTCTATGGGGGCACCCAAGCCCCATAATGGTCATTGTGTCGCCAGGCTCGGAGGGAAGAGCGCTGGATGGGGGGTCAGGGGCCCTTCATGGTTTCTTACACCATAGCCTAAAGGTTCTAGTTTTGCCACCACTGCTTACTAGTATGTGCCCTTTTTTTTTGGTTTGATACACACTGGGGAATGTTCAGCAAGACGCAGCAATGCAGGTCCCTATTAACCATTTCCAACCTCCTGGCTAGCTTTTTATCAGCCTTAGCTTCTTGCCTCTATTACTAAGCCCTTAATCATTGTGAAGTGCCTTAGAGGAGGCACGGCATCCGGTGGAAGCATTATGTGTCATGGACAATAAAGTTTATTGAAAATGAACACCGATGTACAGCTTTGTTTGAGTATTCCTGTAGCCATAACTTCTTGCTAGAGGGAGTCTCTCTTGGTCCCTATTAGGACTGATCAGCTATAGGGGCAATCTCTCTGATTAAACAAGATGGGACTAGGAAAAGTCCTGAATCCATGGGCGTCCGCAGGTAGGGGCAAGGGGGGCAATTGCCCCCCCCCCTGGAATCAGGGATCAGATCAGGGGTTCCCCACTAGGTCCTTATCCTCTTGAGCCATGTATGCAGTCTCTTACCGTTTCCTGTGCTATGTCTGCAGTCTCTGACTGCCTCCTGTGCTATGTATGCAGTCTCTGACTGTCTCCTGTTCCATGTCCGCAGTCTCTGACCGTATCCTGTACTATGTTTGCAGTCTCTGACTGTCTCCTGTACCATGTCCGCAGTCTCTGACCGTATCCTGTACTATGTTTGCAGTCTCTGACTGTCTCCTGTACCATGTCCGCAGTCTCTGACCGTCTCCTGTACCATGTCTGCAGTCTCTGAATGTCTCCTGTACCATGTCTGCAGTTTCTGACTGTCTCCTGGATCATGTCTGCAGTCTCTGACCATCTCCTGTATCACGTCTGCAGTCTCTGACCATCTCCTGGATCATGTCTGCAGTCTCTGACCATCTCCTGAACTACGTCTGCAGTCTCTGACCGTGATAATGTGATTATGACATTGTCAAAAAGGGGCAGAGCATGGATGACCTTGAAATTATGCCCCCCCCTGGAAAAAGTTCTGCGGACGCCCATGCCTGAATCCTCATTGCATTATTACTATTTATTATTATTATTATTATTATTATTATTATTGTATATTGTTGCCATCATCTTTGTATGGTAAAGCCTAACCAAACTTCTTTTTTAGGTTTGGATGAAGAAAGAGTTCAAATATCTGTCAGGTTTTACTTTCTCTATATGACCTATAGGATTTCAAATCCTTTCCAAAAATGAAATACAAATATTTGACTGGAGCTGGATATTAATAAATAATAATATATACTACTAATAATGATTAGTAGTAGTAGTATATACAGATATGCATCACAAGCTACAGCAAATATGGAAGCATAAAATAACTCTTTGAGTTGATGCTTGCATTGGATAAGTGCACTGCCGAAAAATGTGTTAGTTGTCGTTTTATTTGGGGTTTTTTTTTTTTTGTTTTTCGAGTCATTCCTTATGATGGAAATTCGTTATTTAGAATAAATTCGTAACTTCGGAAAAATGTGAAAATCCAGAAATTTGAAAATACGCAAATTCATAAATTAGAAATACGGCAATTCCAAAATCCAAAAAATGTGGAAATTCGAAAATGGAAATTCGGAAATTAGAAAATTTGAAAATCCGAAAATAAGAATAAAGATCCGAAACAACTAACCAATAATAACCAACTATAAAATTATAGGTATTGGAATTTCCTTTCAAATTTGGCTTTTAGTGAACGTAACGAATATGAATTTATCTGAAGTTTTGAACTATCCGAAATAACGAATGCCGCATCTAAACAAATGGAACGTAACAAATGAATAATAATAATGATAAAAAGTTGTTATTGTTATTTAATATTATTAATTCATTATGTTCCTTTTGTTTAGATGTGACCTTTCGTTATTTCGGATAATTTGAAACTTCGGAGAAATTCGTATTCGCTACGTTCACTAACAGCCAAATTTGAAAGGAAATTCCAATACCTATAATTAAATAGTTAGTAATATTCATTATAAGTTAGTTATTATTTTGGAATTGTGTTTTTATTTTCAAATTTCCGAATCTCTGAATTTTCGAATTTCCGATTTTCGAATTTTCAAATTGTCAGATTTTCGAATTTCCGAATTTTGGCTTTCGAATTTTCAGATTTTTGAATTTTCGAATTTCCAATTTTTTGAATTTTGGAAAAAAATGTTAAACGGGTTTTAATTAATTGGAATATTTCCGAATTAACGATTTTATCTAATTTCGTTGAAGAATTTAACATTCGGAACAAAACTAATTGCACATGTCTGCCAATAATATACATCAGAGTGAAAAGTAGATACTCAGCTGTAGGAAGTTTCATTGACGTTTAAAGGGTCCCAGTAGCCAGACCATACATTTCAACAAAATCTTTTCATAAGATTATATCCACATTTAACATGTTTTATGCATTTTATTTACCTGTAAAATCCTCCCTTGTGTAGTCCTCCAAACGCCATGATATTCCTGCTAGATGTCGCCATCTTGAACGTGATGTTATTAGCCCCAGCAGTCTCAGAGCTGTCACTCAACTAGATCTCTATAGTATTCTCATTCACTTCTCTCCCGACGACAACATAAAAAGTTATGTAGGAGGGAGAGGGGAGGGACAGAGGAGCTGGACCAGCACAGAGAGTAATTAGGCTCTCCCAGAGGAGAAGAGGGCTATGATATTCAGAGAACCGATTACTAGCTTTTTCAGAATATTACCAATGGCATCCTCTTTATTTGTCTATGTACAGGTTAGGTGGATATGGAATGCAGCTTGTAGTATTTTTTTACAGTAATTCAAACTGAAAAGAAGGAATCTTACTTTATTTAATGTATTTATGATAACTTTATTTTAAAGCTGAATTCCGGCTAGACATAAAAGACACATATTAATGCAGTTCTGTATTTATTAATACATCATTACTTTTTTTTAACTCAAGCACCTAAACTTGACTTGGCATCAGCCTCTTGCAATCCATTGTATAGCAGAGTTCAGGCTAGAAATTGGAGATACAATACAAGGAGCTGATCCATTGTGCTTATGTGCTTACAAAGAACATGCTGATAGGTGGAGAGAGCAGAGAGACAAACTCATCGATTTACTGCTTCCTTGTTCACTGTCCAGTCACAAGGTTGGGTAAGGAAAAGACCTCTAAAGCCTCGTATACACGGTTCGACGATCGTATACAGCAGGTCGTACGAACGTCCATTGTGTGCTAATCTGACCATTAGTACGTGCGATTAGAATAGCCGACATACGGCGGTCGTACAACAGGAGTTGTATGAGCAAACTAGAAAACTTTGGTAGTACCAACAAGCGGTCGTATGACTGTTGTATTGTGTGTACAGAGAAGTTGGTCCAACTAGTTGTACTGTGCAAAACACGCATGCTCAGAAGTCAGGAACAGCCGGACACTAATTACAGGCACCTGAACTTTCTCTTTATACGTTCATAACACATCACTACGTTTGGTTTGGTCGTATGATCGTGTAGTCCATGTCAGTATGCAAGTTACGTTATCCAACATACGATTTGGTCCGTTCAATCGTACGACTGTCGAACCGTGTGTACGAGGCTTTAGTCTTCTCCCTTATAAGTATGTCATCTGTTTGCCTGCATTCAGCTTCTAACATTTTCTCTTAGAAATTAGCAAACGGCAGTCACAAAAGTTTTTATTGGTCCTTGTGATCTCAGTTGTTTGTTAGCTGTTTTTAATATGAGTGGTATGGTAGTAAATGGAAGTTCTCAAATTCCGAGACAGGATATGATCTTCTTCAGCAATTGGCGGTTTCAGTATTTGATAAATGTCATAAATTTCTCTGCTGGAGATGATAAAGCCTTGGGAAATAATATTATAGCATGAACATATCCTGAAAAACACCTCCGAGCCGATAAGGTCTCCATAATATGTATTGTTCCATGTAGTTCTGTCTCACACCAGCTGGGAATCTGACGTTGATTTGGTTTTGCTCTTGGAGTCCATTTGGGTAGATTCCTCAGCGAAAGCTCTCTCGAATATCGACCGGAGGGAGCTTTGGAATTTCTGTTTGAAATCTCGACCAACAAAGACGTAGAGAACAGGGTTGATACAACTGTTTATAAAGGCCAAACTGGAGGTAACAGGTATTCCAACAAAAATTATGTAGTAAAGGTGATCATCTTCACCATAATTTACAGACAACTCCAAAAAGGAAAAGACGTGGTAGGGAAACCAGCAGACAAAGAATGACAGGATAACGGCTAGGACAACTTTGAAAGGCTTGCTCGATGTGGTCATGTGATTTCTTTGGATACGGAAAAGAATTACTGAATAGCATGAGATGATTATGGTGAAAGGAATAAAGAAGCTGACGATAAATCTAACGATTACTGTAGCCTTGTGCCTTGAATAAGCAACTTTACTATCCTCATGAAAGTTGTTATAGCACAAAACATAATCTTCCACACTATCGTCTATATCTCGGAATATAAAATAAGGTAAACTGAAAATTAATGCTAGGATCCATACTCCCAGAGCTACAAAAGAGGCCAACTTCGGAGTTCGGTGATTCTGACACCAAACAGGAAACACAACGGAGATGAATCGATCGATGCTGATCACGGTAAGCAGGAAGATGCTGCCGTACAGATTGATGAATAGAATAGTGCTGTTCAGCTTGCACATAAATTTTCCAAAAGGCCAGTGATAGTCAAGATAGGCATAGGTAATGCTCAAAGGTAGGAAAAACGTGAAGATAAAATCAGCTATGGCTAAATTAAGGAACCACACAACATTGACAGTCCGTTTCATTACAAAGGCAGTGAAATAGATGACCAGACCATTCCCAGTGGTCCCTAGTAGGAAAGCCAAAGAATAGACCACCAGGGACAATGCACGAAGACGGAATGCTATACGGTCCAGTCTTTCGTCCTCTTCAGAATAGACGTAAGGGGTAGATTCATAGGAAACCCAGGGGATCGTGGTCTCTTCTTTAAGAGTAGCATTAGAGACTGGATAGTCCATTGTAAAATTCTTCATTGTGCCAAAACAGATTAGAGGTTGAAAAATTCTGTAAAAAGAAATGTAGAAGCTCAAAATTCAGTCTTATTATTGGTCATGTACAAGAATGAAAACAACAATATATTCTATGGTTCACTTGGAAAAATAGGGCAATGACTGCAAACTTTTGAAAAACTTATCTCCAAATTTATGTAAAGTCAAAACTTTTTGCAGTGTTAGATAGAGTAGGGAAGGCTTAAAATATATAAGGATTTTGCTGCTGTCTGTGTCTCCGGTGGAGATTTTCCCCTTTTCTGGTGACCATGTCACCATGGCTGAATGTGCCTGGAAATCTAATATTTTGAGTTGTCAACAAAAAAAAAAGGAATAGAGAAAATATCTTCCACTTCCAACACTTCCAATGATGGCTGCCTACAAGGGAATTTGCCCTCTCACTGCTTTCACTTGCAGTAGTGTCTATAGGACAAGAAATGAAGATACATTAGGGACACAGATGGCAAAAAAAGAAATTGTCAAGGGTTTAAACCAGTGGTCTCTAAACTGTGGGCCAAACGTGGCCCTTTGCGTGACTTTATCTGGACCTCGGGACACCATTCCTCCCACTGACGCCAGCAATGGGGCACTGTTCTGTATTAGTTCACTGTTACATTTTTTTCTTTAAAGGTGACCTAACACTTTAACCCTACTGAAATCCTTTGGGATGAGTTGGTCAGCCAGGTCTTCTCATCCAATATCAGTAAATGATCTCATAAATTCCTACTTACACTACAAAGTAACATGGAAAACCTTTCCAGAAAGAGGAAGCTGTTAAAGCTGCAAATGGAGGGGGGGATGTTATCATTATCTTTATAATAATGACTATTGTTTTGGAATGGGAAGTACAGCAAGCTTATATAGGTATGATGGCCATGTGTCCACAATCATTTGGCATGTAGTGTATAGGGCAATGAGATTGATTTACTAAGTAAAGAAGTAAAGGCTGTTCACATTTCAAAGAGAATAATGGTGAATAAGGTGGACCAGAGTTTACACTGAACACTCAAACATGTGCAGGAGAGACTAAATGATGATTGGGAAATCAAAAGGAACATAGGTTTTCCTTATTTACCAATGTTCGCTCTTCCAAGTGAACAACTTCTACTTCTACTTTAAAACCACACCAAAATGCGTATCCACATATATGTGTTATAATGGTGCCTGACATTTTGTTGTAATGTAGTCCTGTTGGTCATTAAATGTATTCTTTTATATATTTATTTAAGTTTTACTTGACTTTCGTAAAAGTTTTGCTAAGTATTGATATTGTCAAGCATCCACCTATCTGTAAACAAGAAGTTTTAGGAGGCTAGGAAAGAGGATGTTGAAGATTTTTTATTTTTTTGTGGTTTGTGAAGCAATGTGTCAGTTTCCAAAATCCGACTACACAATGCTGACCTGGAGAGTATTGAAATACCAAAACCAAGAGAAGTTTCATAACCCATGAATGCATGTTGATCATTACTCCAAACTAAGATACAGAAGACAGTTTATACATTTTAGTTATCTTAGTCATTGGTTTAATGGATTTATATTACACTGATGATCAGTCAAAAAGATCTCCCTTCATGTTGGTGATAAATGAAATATACCCCTTACATTGGACAACAAAAGTTAAAAAAAATCTCTTTTACATTAATGGTCATCAATAAAAGTGTCAATTTTACCAGATATCAGTAAAAATGACTCGCTTTTAAATCTGGAATTGGTCCAGTGATAGGTAATGGGGTGTTGTTTTTGGGGTACTAGAATAACTCAAACACCCCAATTAGCTGTGAGCCCTTCACAAGCAAAAAAAGTCTGAAAACAAAAGTTCCTGCCCACCTGCATGTCTAATGAACGTATGAAGGTGCAAATGGGAAGATGCATCCGGTAAAAAGTAATTGTCCCTTCTTTAAATGGTTCTAATAACAGAAGGTTTTGCGTGCTATGCATTAAGGCAAAAAAACTTTTGGGTGCAGCTCCCCCCACCCCCAGCTTCCCCTTATACTTACCCCATCTTGATCCAGCGGTGAGCAGTGGCTCTCCCTAGTTTCTCTGTCTTCATTGGCAGCTATTGGCTCCTGTTTCTGTCAATCAAAGCCAGTGAGAAGAAAGCAAGGGGCGGGGCTGAGCCACACCCTGTGTGTGACACACAGGAATGCAGCTTGGGAGTGAGCCTGCTGAAATGCCCCCCAAAGGAAGAGGCTTGCAGGGGGGAGAGCCAGGGCAGGGGACACAAAAATAAGAGGATCAGGGCTGTTCTGCTCCATTACACAGAGCAGGTAAGTATAAGACTTTTTTTTTTCTTATTCTAACCTTTAGAATCACTTTAAGCTTGGGCTAACAAAATGGAGGCACGTTTGACAGCCAGGATTTCAACAAGGGTCAGTCACTTTCCTGAAAGCAAATCTAAAGCCAAAACTGGTTTTAGGTTACCACAATTGAGTCCTGGACGAAAAGATTTGGAGCTACATGGGAGCAAACAAGCTGATGGTATTGGCACATTCTGTGGAACCTCATACCTTGTGGATGTTGGATAATCCAGACAATAAATAGAGTCTTAAACTGTTCCCGAGGTTTACTTAGGAATATCCATTCCTTCTTGGACCTTTATCCTCCCCGTGGCTGTCTATTTAGTTGTCTAGACCATTATCCAATGGGGGTCAACTGCCATTACAATCATAAACAATATCTGATGGAAATTTAACAGATTGATGCATATAGTCCTGAAGAAGCTTATAAAAAATTTGGCGAAACATTTCGAGATGGATGCATCAATTTTAACATGGCACATGTAAATTGTGCCTGTTAAATCTATCCGTTTTGTGAATTTGAATTTTATTACAAAAAAAATAATTTTATTGATATAAAATAAATAATGATTTTATAAGATAATTGTGTTGATTTGACTTTAAAGTCCCCACTATTCTCATTTTTTTGTATCTGGTTTTAGGTTAATATAGAATGCTGCCCACCCAAAAGAGTTCTAGTCCCAGGCACCCAACAGGAAATCTGTACAAAATAAGACAAAATCCCCTGTTGGGCAATTGTCACTGGAAAAGAGTATCCACGTTGAACAACAGGGTTGATTTACGAGTGCAAAATATGGTGCAGCTGTGCATGGTAGCCAATCAGTTTCTAACTTCAGATGGTTCAATTAAGCTTTGTTAAAAAAAAAAACTTGAAGATGATTGGTTTCTATGCAGAGCTGCACCAGATTTTGCACCCTCCAGTTTTAGTACATCAACCCCTGTGTCTTCTCTATTCTTCTTTCGGTAACTGTAAAAATGTGGATTTATCGTCTTTGTCTGTTCGAATTACAATGGCCACCAGGAGCAGCTGAGAGGGTGAATCTCCCCAGCAGCAACAGATAGTTATAACTGTTCAATAGGAATTTCAACATTTCCTAACACTTTCCAACACTTAAAAACTTTTTGACTTTAGATATACTTTAAAAAGCTAAGCCTGCCCACTACAAACCGAGTCCTCTGTCTTGGACTCCAATCACATGGGCTTCTATAGGGGTGGCTATGCTCACAAAACACATATTCAAACACAAACTGGGGTTGATTTACTAAAACTGAAGAGTGCAAAATATGGTGCGCTATGCATAGAAACCAATCAGCTTCCAGGTTTTTTTTTTTTTGGTAAAGCTCAATTGAAGAATCTGAAGTTACAAGTTGATTGGCTACCATGCTCAGCTGCACCAGATTTTGCACTCTCCAGTTTTAGTAAATCAACGCCACTGAGTCACTGATTACTATTCAGTTGAGTATCTCTTAGCAAACTTTAAAAAAAAAGCCAAAACAGCAATATACTGTATATATGTGCCTCGCTTACTTACTTGAACTTTCCTGGTCCTGATGTTCCTCTCTGGATCCTTCTATCAATGTCCTTGCTTCTGTTGTTGAGACACATTTATATATGCAGATGAGTTTGACATCACTAGTTAGATAGGGAAGTCCCTGTAACATCCTCTTTCGAATATTTTCTTCACTAACTTAGAATGATTGGTAGTGAAGCCTCATCTATGGCTTCACTACCTACCTAACATAGCATTTCCCTGTCTGCCGGGAAGGTGGGAAACCAACACGTACCTTTAAATTGAAGAAAGAGCAGTTGGTCCAAATTGCTTTAAGGACACCAGTTGAAGGGAACATTCCACTATAGATCATCCTAAGTGGACCAGCTAATCATGTGTGCTGGATTCGAGGTAGAAGCAAATGCCCAAGCATTGTACCACTGGGGGACCTCACAGAGTTATAGGGTCAGTCATTTGTTGATCTCTGTGGTCCAGGCAATGGATGACATATGGACATTTCCTTTTTCCTTGGACAAATAAATGAGTTGTAGTAGAGTGGCTAAGTGGGTAGCACTTCTGCCTAGCAGCAATAGGGTAGTTGGTTTGAATCCCAATCACTGCATTATCGGCCTGGAGTTTGTATGTTGTGCCTGTGTGGGTTTCCTCCTGGTACTCTGGTTTCCTCCCACACTCCATAGACATGCTGGTAGGTTAACCGGCTCCTGTCTAAATTGGCCCTAGTGTGTAAGTTAGGGACCTTTGATTGTAAGCTCAAAGCTGGGGAACCATTCCTCTCACCGATACCAACGATGGGTATTTTTCTTTCCACTGACACCAATGATGGGACACCATTTCTCCCACTGACAACAGCAATGGGGCATAATTCCTCCCACTGATATAAACAATTAGGCACTATTCCTCCCACTAGCATCAATGATGGGGCACTATTCCTCCCACTAATATCAATGAAGGGGCACTATTTCTCCCACTAATACCAATGATGGGGCACTAATCCTCCCACTAATACCAATCATGGGGCACTATTCCTCCCACTTATACCAATGATGGGACACTATTCCTTGCATTAATACCAATGATGGACCACTATTCCTCCCACCAATAGCAATTATGGGGCACTATTCCTTCCACTAATACCAATGATGGGGCACTATTCCTCCCACTAATACCAATGATGGGGCACTATTCCTCCCACTAATATCAATGATGGGGCACTATTCCTTCCACTAATACCAATGATGGGGCACTATTCCTCCCACTAATACCAATGATGGGGCACTATTCCTCCCACTAATACCAATGATGGGGCACTATTCCTCCCACTAATACCAATGATGGGGCACTATTCCTCCCACC
>BLSH010093213.1:48607-60175 GCA_018402905.1 Glandirana rugosa
GACTTTAGTTCTATGCGATACAGGTGTCGTGGTGGGACCAGGTTTTGTAACCATTATATCAGTTTCAGTATCAATGAGATACCAGTCCGACTATGGTTCTGTCTCCCATTGGAGGATTGGGGAGATTGATGAGTAGCAGGACGTGTAATACATGTCATACCCCAACTAAATGATTTTGACCTCTCACGTTTTAGACCACGTCGAGACGTATTCATAGTTAGTCGAAGGTCCTAACAGTTTCAAATTAACTTGTTTGACTTCAATCTTCGACTAACCGATGGTACGTGTCGACGTCTTGACACATAGGGGTTAATTTACTAAAACTGGATAGTGCAGAATCCGGTGCAGCTGTGCATGGTAGCCAATCAGCTTCTAACTTCAGTTTGTTCAATTAAACTTTGACAATCCTGGAAGCTGATTGATACTTATGCAGAGCTGCACCAGATTTTGCACTCTCCAGTTTTAGTAAATCAACCCCATACTGTACATAATGTGCAGGACGATGAGTAGTTAGAGGGGTTAGGAGGTTACCCTCTGTCTTGGTATCAGCCTGACCATAGAGTAACTATGACTTTGACTATATTACCAATGTTTTGGACCAGGGTGGTGCTGTGGACATAGCGTATCTTGATTTCAGCAAGGCATTTGATACAGTTCCACATAATTATCTAATACAAAAGTTGTACAAGCTATTACTTAAAGTGGTTGTCAAGGCAGAAGGTTATTTATCTTAATGCATTTAGGATAAAAAAACCTTCTGTGTGCAACAGCCCCCCTAATACCTGAGCCCATCTCACTCCAGTGATGTGCAGGAGTGCCTCGGCCGTTCATGACTCTCCCTCCTGATTGTCTGAGAAACAGCCTCTGCGCCATTGGCTCTTGCTGCTGTCAATGTCAGTTAGCCAATCAGAAGAGATGGGGCGGGGCCAAACCAAGGCTCCGTGTCTGAATGGGCACATGGAGTTGAGGCTCGGCTTGGGTGCCCACATAGCAAGCTGCTTGCTGTGGGGACGCTCCACAGAAGGGAGGGCCAGGAGCGCCAGACAGGACCTGAGAAGTGGAGGATCTGAGCTGCTCTGTGCAAAACCACTGCACAGAGCAGGTAAGAATGACAAAAAATAACAAAAAACAAGATTTTAGTATCACTTTAACCCTTGGGTGGCTCAGTGGATATGCAGTTGGCTAACGGATAGATACCAGAGTTAGGTTGTAAATAGGGTTCACTCGGAACAGAGACCAGTCACTAGTGGGGTCCACAAGGATCTGTACTGGGTCCTGTTCTATTTAACCTATATGTAAGCTATATAATTAAAGGTTTGTTGGGCAAGGTTTGTCTTTTTTGCTGATGATACAAAGGTGTGTAATAGGGTTGATATCCCTGGAGGTGTCTGTAACATGGAACATGATTTGGCATTGATGGAAGATTGGTCAAAGCAGTGGAGACTGCAGTTCAATATTTCTAAATGTAAAATAATGCATCTAGGGAAAAAGAATCATACAGCATTGGGGGTACAGCATTAGCCAGCAGTACAGAAGAAAAAGATTTGGGGGTGCTTATTTCAGATGATTGCAAAATGAGCAAACAGTGTAACCAGGCAGTGGGAAAAGCAAATAGAATTCTAGGATGTATCACTAGAGGGATCACCAGCAGGAGGAAGGAGGTCCTGATTTGTCTATATACCTTTATATATCACTAGAGGAGTCACCAGCAGGAGGAGAGGGTCCTGATTCTTCTATATACCTTTATATATCACTAGAGGAGTCACCAGCAGGAGGAGAGGGTCCTGATTCTTCTATATACCTTTATATATCACTAGAGGAGTCACCAGCAGGAGGAGGGGGTCCTGATTCTTCTATATGCCTTTATATATCACTAGAGGGATCACCAGCAGGAGGAAGGAGGTCCTGATTCTTCTATACACCTTTATATATCACTAGAGGAGTCACCAGCAGGAGGAGGGGGTCCTGATTCTTCTATATAGATCTTTAGGTATCACTAGAGGGATCAGCAGCAGGAGGAAGGAGGTTCTGATTCCTCTATATAGATCTTTATATCACTAGAGGGGTCACCAGCAGGAGGAAGGAGGTCCTGATTACTCTATAAAGACCTTTGCATCACTAGAGGGGTCAGCAGCAGGAGGAAGGAGGTTCTGATTCCTCTATATAGATCTTTATATAACTAGAGGGGTCACCAGCAGGAGGGAATAGGTCCTGATTCCCCTATAAAGATCTTTATATCACTAGGGGTCACCAGCAGGAGGGAGGAGGTCCTGATTCCTCTATATAGATCTTTAGGTATCATCAGGGGGGTCACCAGCAGGAGGAAGGAGGTCCTGATTCCCCTATAAAGATCTTTATATTACTAGGGGTCACCAGCATGAGGGAGGAGGTCCTGATTCCTCTATATAGATCTTTAGTGAGATCTCATTTAGAATACTGTGTCCAGTTCTGGAGACCTCACCTACAAAACGATATTGATGAGATAGACCGAGTCCAGAGACGGGTAACAAAAATTGTGAGAGGTCTGGAAGATACAACATATAGAGAGAGACTTAATATGTAGAGTCTGGAGGAAAGCAGGGAGAGGGGAGACATCGATTGAAACCTTTAAATTCATCAAGGGGGGTAAATAAGGTTCAGGAGGGCATTTCTTTCAATATGAGATGAAAATCAAGAGCAGGGAGACATGATCTCAAACTAACTGGACGAAAGTTCAAAACTAATTCTAGAAAGTATTATTTGATGTAGTAGTTGATGCTTAATGTGGACAGTCCCTGGGAGATTTCTTAACTCTTATCTGGAGATATCCTATATTGATAAGGTATTGTAAAGATCTTGATCAACACATTAAAAATATTTATAAAACAGATGTTGTCTATAACCTATACAGGGGAATTTTAGGGCATTAAGAGGTTCCAGAAGATCAAGGATATCTGAGACTGGAGCTGGTAGACCTGTCATACACATGTTACACAATGTTATGCCGTTTCAGATGTTTTTGCATACCATTAATGATCACCCTGTCATTTTTGGATGCAAACCTTCTAAATAAAGAATTACAAAAAAAAAAAAAAGAAATGTTGGATCAATACTCTATATCAGCTTTTGTCAACCTTTTCAACACAGAGGAACCCTTGAAAAAACGTTATAGTCTCAGGGAACCCCTGCTAAAAATTACAATATCTACAACTCATGATACATTAGTGTGATGATCAGTGGGAAAAATGCTCCTTAACCACTTACCAACCGGAAGGTTTTCCAGCTTTAGGACTAGAGCACTTTTTGCGATTCGGCACTGCGTCGCTTTAACTGACAATTGCGCGGTCGTGCGACGTTGCACCCAAACAAAATTTGCGTCCTTTTTTTCCCACAAATAGAGCTTTCTTTTTGGTGGTGTTTGATTGCCTCTGCGTCATTTCTGATCGCCGCTATAAACAAAAGAAGAGCGACCATTTTGCAAAAAAACCCAAATTTCTTACTTTTTGCTAAAATTCAAATCCAAAAAAAAATATATAAAAAAAACATTTTTTCACCGGTTTTGGCTGATTTATATAATTCCTCATATTTGTGATAAAAAAAATCGCAATCAGCGTTCATTGATTGGTTTGCGCAAAAGTGGCCGCGTTTACGGATGGTTAGAATTAATTTCTAGGGTTTTTATTTTTTTTATTTTTTACTAGTAATGGCGGCGATCTGCAATTTTTAGCGGTAATGCGATATGTCAGCGGACATGTCAGACATTTTTTACACTTTTTTGGGACCAATGACATTTATTCAGCGATCAGAAATTTAAATGTCCACTGATTACTGTATAAATGTCATTGGCAGTGAAGGGGTTAACCTGGGGGGGGGGCTAGGGGTTAACTGTGTTCCCTGGGTGTGTTCTTACTGTGGGGGGGGTTGGGCTACCATGGGCATGAGAGATCTAACTGATCCCAGTGACAGGGATCAGTAGATCACCCATGCCCCTACTAACAGAGCGGGGAACCGCCGTGTTTACATCGGCGGCTCCCCATTCTTTCCCTGTGGCCACTCATCGCGGCTCGCCGGCGGACATCGGGTCCGCCCGAGCCGCGGGCACACTCCTCAGGAGTGCGGCGGGTGCACACGCGCGCCCCCTAGTGGCTGATTGCAGATCACCATCTTTTTACGGCGATTCGCGCTCAGCATCCCGACTGCCGCCGTGAAAGCACAGCGCGTGGTCGGGAACTGGTTAAGCCTCGCACGCGGTCGTATGACCGAACGGCCCAAATCATATGTTGGCTGTTGTATCTCGTGTACTGACATGCACTAAGCGATTGTATAACCAAGCCGAATGTAGTGACGTGTTACGAGCGTATAAAGAGAAAGTTCAGGTGCATGTAATTCATGAATTAGGAACGTAGGTTTACACGAAAGGACACTTCCAGGCGTTCCTGACTTACGAGCATGCGTGTTCTGCACAGTACAACTTGTTGGACTAACTTCTCTGTACACACGATACAACGGTCGTACAACCGCTTGTTGGTACTAACAAGGTTTTCTAGTCTGCTCATCCAACTTCTGTTGTACGATCGTCGTACTTCGGCTGTTCTAATCGCGCGTACTAACAGTCGGATGATCGTACAACAAGCGGCCGTACGACCGTTTGCATACGACCGTCGCATTCTGTGTACGGGGCTTTAGGCTTGTGGTCTTTGGGAAGAATCTCCTCTTACGGATAGCTAAAAAAATAATCATTGGTGTCAATGGGAACTTATCTGAGAGGCAGAAACTGCTCATTGCTCAAAGAACCCATAGCAACCTCTGGAGGAACCCCGGGGTTCCACTGAACCGTGGTCGAGAAACTCTGCTCTAAATTTTTTATTTTAGTTTTTGGACCAAAGAAATAGGATACATTGGGAAATGTGATTTTTTCAATTATTTTTTTTTAATATGTGATGTTTGGGTTTAGTTTGGTAGTTTTTTAATATTTTTGTGGACGTGGTTTGCTTTCTGTTTGTTTTTGTGTTTTCCAGAAAAAAAAAAAACATTTTAAATAAGCAAAATATGAATGAAAAAAAATGCATGAGCCCAATTTCAGCTACAGCCACTTCTGTTTCATTGGTCAACCTTGCAGCATTCGGAGGCTCTGGGCAGATGACGTTCATTTATACATACAGTAACTTACAGTAAGCCAAAAAAATACTGAAATAAGCTTCGGTCATGATGAAATGACAGATGACACATCAGCATCAGTGACATTAAGTACCTGAAACATTTCCTGTTGACTCTGTGGTTGTTCTGCAATCTTCTTTAGCAACCGCTGAACACAAAATCATCAGCAGAATGATTAAAAGAAATGATTTGTAGAGGAGAGCGCTATTAACCACTTTAAGACCGAGCCTCTATTTGGAGTTCGGTGGTTATCAGTTAAAACCAGGTTTTTTGCTATAAAATTACTTAGAACCCCCAAACATTATATATTTTTTTTCTAACACCCTAGAAAATAAAATGGCGGCCATTGCAAAACTTTATGTCACGCCGTATTTGCGCAGCGGTCTTACAAGCGCGATTTTTTTTGAAAAAATTCCGTTTTTTTAGTTAAAAAATAAGACAACAGTAAAGTTAGGTCAATTTTTTTCCATATTGTGAAAGATAATGTTGCGCCGAGTAAAATGATACCCAACATGTTATGCTTCAAAATCGCTCACGGAATGGCGACAAACTTTGCAACATAAAAATCTCCATTGGCAAGATTTAAAAAAATTCTACAGGTTAGCAGTTTTGAGTTACAGAGGAGTTCTAGGGCTAGAATTATTGCTCTCACTCTAACGATCGCGGCGATACCTCACATGTGTGGTTTGAACACCGTTTTCATATGTGGGCGGACTTACGTATGCGTTCGCTTCTGCGCGCGAGTTCGCAAGGACGGTGCGCTTTACTTTTTTTTTTTTAATTATTTATTTTACTTTTTAATTTTTATTTTTACACCTTTCTTTTTAAAAAAAAAAAAATTTTGATCACTTTTTTTCCTATTACAAGAAATGTAAACATTCCTTGTAATAAAAAAAAGCATGCCAGGACCTCCAAAATATGAGATCCGGGGTCAAAAAGACCTTTCATCTCAGATTTACACTAAAATGCATAAAAAAAAAAAAAATTTGAAAAAAATGGCATGGGAAAAAAAAAATGTCTCCTTTAAGAGCATTGGGCGGAAGCGACTTGTGACGTCGCTTCCGCCCAGCTTTGTCATGGAGCCGGGTGAACTGCTTCAGCCGCTCACTCGGCTCACGGACACTGGGGGGGACGGACGCGATCATCTCCGCCGGCGGGTCCGGTAATCGGCGGAGATGAACGGAAAGCGGCGGGGGGGGCACCTCTCCCGCCGCTGATAAAAGTGATCTCGTGGCGAATCCGCCGCTAAGACCACTTTTATCTTACAGGGAATCGCCTGCTGAAAAAGAAGATACCAGGGTTATGGTAGCTATCTACTACCATAACAATGGTATTCCACTTCAAACTACCGCCGTCGTATGACAGCCGGCGGTCCGGAAGTGGTTAACTATCATCTATGTTGCACATTAATGTGTCACTAAACCCACACCATAAAAAACGATCAATAAATTGTGTATTCCATGCTGTTCCTACTCACTCAGTCACTATGAGATTCATTTTTTGTATTCTGCAAAAAACTTGCTCTCTATCTCCCCCTCCTGTCCATGTCCCCAATTCAGCTAGGGATTTTGCAGCTTTGGCGGCAGCTCTGCACATGCTCAGTTTTCAGTGAGTAATTATGCTGAGCACTTCCTCCCTATCACATCTGAGCAGCCCATGTGATTATAGAATCACACATGTATACACAGTGGTAAATGACAGCCCTCTCACTCCCTCCTCCTCTAACTAACCAGCTAAACACAGTGGGGACGGGATATTACATGTAGATTGCTGGCGGCATCGCCTCCCTCTTACTCTAAGACGCAGGCTGGAGGGGTGTGACACAGCCTGTGGATGGCAGAAATCCGCCCACACCACGTTATTTCCACAAAATAATAAAGATTTGATTTCAAATATATATTTGTATGACAAGTTAAAACAGTTTAGTGATATTATTTATTTATTTTATTCTGTATCACAAAAGCTATTTTTTTTTTTTTTTAACGTGACCAGCAGCAGAGGACTAAAAAGCTCCCCCTGCTTATGTTTCCCTGCAGACAGACTGGGAGAGGGCTGGGTCATGTGGTAGCTGTATACTAAATCGAAAAAAGGCACTTAGATGTTTTTTTTTTATTAACCACTTTATTAACCACTTGCTTATTGGGCACTTAAACCCCCTTCCTGCCCAGACCAATTTTCAGCTTTCACACTTTAAATGACAATTGCGCAGTCATGCAACGCTGTACCCATATGACATTTTTAGCATTTTTTTTTCACCCAAATAGAGCTTTCTTTTGGTGGTATCTAATCAAAGTGTAAAAGCTAGGCTCTCATATACACTATATTGTCAAAAGTATTGAGACACCTGCCTTTACACGTGCAAACTATTGCGTTGGCCCACCCTTTGCATCTATAACAGCTTCACTTCTTCTGGGAAGGCTGTCCACAAGGTTTAGGAGTGTCTATGGGAATGTTTGACCATTCTTCCAGAAGCACATTTGTGAGGTCAGACACTGATGTGGATGAGAAGGCCTGGCTCGCAGTCTTCTCTCTAATTCATCCCAAAGGTGTTCTATTGGGTTGAGGTCAGGACTCTGTGCAGGCCAGTGAAGTTCGTCATCCCCAAACTTGTTCATCCATGTCATTAAGACTGGGATGCCATTAAAATTCATGTGGGTGTAAAGGCAGGCGTCTCAATACTTTTGACAATATAGTGTATATGGATGTCCTACTGCTTCTGAATGGGAAATAAGTGCTGAAATTGATTTTTTTATTGATTGCTTTGTCACATAAAACTGCGCTGAAGCATCAAATTTAGGCAACCAAAGTTTAGATTTTACCAATTTATAACATTATTGTTTTTTTTTTTTATATTAGCACCTCTCAAAGAAAAATCTATAGAACACCACAACAAAAACTTAATTTAAACTGGTTCTAAATGCAAACGTTTTTTGGTACAGCGTCGTGTCTTTTTGCACTTTTTTTAGCACATTTTTGGAGTGGAACCGTTCAATTTAATGGACCTCCCTCCACTCCGAAAGCTGACAAAGAAGCTCATGTACCAAATTTAAGCACGAGCCAAGCTTATTTTAGGTTGTGCATTTGTGTGCATTTTGCCTCCCCAAAAACACTTCCAATATCTGTGCCTCCCCCCCTTCCCTAAACACATACCTATCACCACTCTCCATCCAGCACTGCCCCCATCAGCAGCCCCGCTCTTCTCTCTCCTCTCTTCCTGCATTCACAGGATACAGAAACAGCAGCAGGAGCCATTGGCTCCTGCTGCTGTCAATCAAATTCTGTGAGGAGGGAGCAGGGGGTGGGGCCGAGCTGCACTGTGTGTGTCTTTTGGATGCACACAGCCTGGCTCGGGAGCGAGCATGCACAAGTGCCCCATAGCCCCAACGCCGATGCATAACGCCAAAAAACGCTGACTTTTTTTCCTTGACGTCGGGCCCAACGTTTTGTTTATTTTTTTAGAAACGTCCGTGTGTATGAGGCCTAATAGTTTTCCAATTTCCAAGGAGAATGGGGTGGATTGGAAAGTAGAGGAATAGAATGGAAAAAGATAGAATACAATAGAGGGGAATATAACAGAAAATGAAAGAATATAATGTGGAGGGGAATAGAGCTGTTTCACTCTGTTGTATTCTATTCTTTTGTTGTCTGTTATATTCTTTTCTAGTCATTTTTTTCTGTTCTGTTCCATTCCTTTTTTTTCTATTCTATTTTGTTCTCTTTCGAAATTGCAACAGTATTAAAATTCGAGGACTTTTCGAATTTGAAAACTATTCGAATTTGAAAACTTTTCAAATTTGAAAACTATTCGAATTCGAAAAGTATTCGAAAACGATTCAAAAATTATTTGAATTTTGTCCGAGTTTTAAATTCGGTACTTTTGTAATTCAGAGATTCGTCTGAATTTTAATTCGTAACGAAATAAACCACACATGTCTACGCTCTGAAAGAGTAACATGTTCTGACCAATAATAAAGTGCAGGGCTAAACATTAGCAAAAATCAATTGCAGTCCACAGTTCATAAATTGATAAAAAGTTCATAGAAGGAATAGTACAGTCCAAGACGCAAAAAGTCACACACAGATGTGGTTGAAACCAATCCTCAGTGAACCCCGAGTTAGAGAGCAGTATATACACCATGGGAGGTAGATGCACAAGCTCCTTACCAGAATGATTTGACCACCAAATAATAAGCAGTCAATCTCAGCATTTGGAGATATATGGTCTCTCCACAACCATCACTCGTTTTCTCCCCGTTAAGCCAAGCTGCCTCTTTCCATCACTCCCCTCACCAATAGTACATGTAACCGATGGATGAAAATGAAAAGATGGTGGAGTACCATAACAGTGAGGTCTATTAAAGATAAAAGTTGCACTTACAGCAATCCAACCATTAATGAGCCCGATTCAATACATCCGATACAGGGTGATACAAATTTGCGGCGCCCCTGCCTGAAGTTTCCCTTCCCGGCTTCTAATAGCCACATAGCCAATAGGAAATCAAGAACGTGATGACGTCTCTGCACCATCTTTTCATTTTCATCCATCGGTTACATGTGCTATTGGTGAGAGGAGTGATGGAAAGAGGCAGCTTGGCTTAACGGGGAGAAAACGAGTTGAGGAGTACAAAGACAAGTGTGTCTTGCCAACAGTCAAGCATGGTGGTGGGAGTGTCATGGTCTGGGGCTGCATGAGTGCTGCCGGCACTGGGGAGCTACAGTTCATTGAGGGAACTATGAATGCCAACATGCACTGTGACATACTGAAGCAGAGCATGATCCCCTCCCTTCGGAGACTGGGCCGCAGGGCAATATTCCAACATGATAATGACCCCAAACACACCTCCAAGACGACCACTGCCTTGCTAAAGAAGTTGAGGGTAAAGGTGATGGACTGACCAAGCATGTCTCCAGATCTAAACCCTATTGAGCATCTATGGGACGGAGGAGGAGCGCAAGGTGGAGGAGCGCAAGGTCTCTAACACCCACCAGCTCCGTGGTGTCATCATAGAGGAGTGGAAGGGGCAACCTGAGAAACTCTGGTGAACTCCATAACCAAGAGTAGGTAGTGCTGGAAAATAATTTTGGCCACACAAAATATTGACACTTTGGGCCCACTTTGGACATTTTCACTTAGGGGTGTACTCACTTTTGTTGCCAGCAGTTTAGACATTAATGGCTGTGTGTTGAGTTATTTTATGGGGACAGCAAATTTACACTGTTATACAAGCTGTACACTCACTACTTTACATTGTAGCAAAGTGTAATTTCTTCAGTGTTGTCACATGAAAAGATAGAATAAAATATTTACAAAATGGGTGTACTAACTTTCGTGAGATACTGTATATATATATATATATTGTGGCATGGGGGTGTTTAGCTCTCGTGATAGATGCGTTTGGAGTGAGTACACGACAGTCAGGATCTCTCTTTAAGGGCATGGCAGCCCATGTTTATTAAAATAACAGAAATTACAGTCCATCCAGAGTTCTCCCATGCAGGGGTTTCACTTTAACAAAATGCCAAGCCTACTGGCGTTACTGGTCAGCGTTGCTGCTCACGCTCAGACGTCGGTCTCCTGACCTTGTAATCGTGTCCCGGGCCCATACCCACTCAGCACCACGGCTGACACTCTCTCTTGCTGCTACGGCCCAACTGATAGGGCCTCCTTTCTCCTCTCAGACAGACCCGTGCAGACCTGCACACAGGGCCGTCCTACCGAGCAGGCACACCTGGGCATCGCCCAGGGGCCCCAAGTGCTCATGGGGCTCCATCTAGGGTGCCCGGGTGTCCCTCAATTGCAATCTCTGTGACCTGGGTCCCGGCGTAATGCCCGCGGCGTGTGCGGGTTGTCATGGTTCCCGCGCGCCGCGGGCTACACTAATATGGCAGCCAACTTCTCTCACCTCGGCCTCAGCTATATGTCTCATTAAGAGCGCCACACGGTACTTAGATGACTCCCCTCCTCCCCACTGACGTCATTCTCGTGCCCGCCCGCTGGATTTGTCAGCCAAGGAGAGAAGAGACACGCAGTGAGTCATCTGAGAGCCAAGCAGCGCTCTTAATGAGACATATAGCTGAAAATGTATTAAAGAAACACATACATTTTTGTAAATAATATTCATATACAATGTGAATAGTAGCAATATTCTTAAATCTCCCCTGTGCATAACCACCCCTGTACCCCCCCTGTGCATAACAACCCCTGCATCCCCCCGTACATAACAACCCTTGTACCCCCTGTGCATAACAACCCCTGTACCCCTACTGTGCATAACAACCCCTGTACCCCCCCCCTCTGCATAACAACCCATGTATCCTCCCCTGTGCATAACCACCCCTGTACCCCCCTGTGCATAACAACCCCTGTACCCCCCCATGCATAACAACCCCTGTACCCCCCGTGCATAACAACCCCTGTACCCCTACTGTGCA
>BLSH010093213.1:60417-70496 GCA_018402905.1 Glandirana rugosa
CGTGCATAACCCCCCCTATATCCCAACTGGGGCATAACATCCCCAGTATCATGTGCACAGTCTCTGACAGTCTCTTGCATCATGTGTGCAGTCTCTGACCATCTCCTGTATCATGTGTGCAGTCTCTGACAGTCTCTTGTATCATGTCTGCAGTCTCTGACCATCTCCTGTATCATGTCTGCAGTTTCTGACAGTTACTTGTATCATGTCTGCAGTCTCTTGTATCATGTGTGCAGTCTCTGACCATCTCCTGTATCATGTCTGCAGTCTCTGACAGTTACTTGTATCATGTCTGCAGTCTCTTGTATCATGTGTGCAGTCTCTGACAGTCTCTTGTATCATGTGTGCAGTCTCTGACCCTCTCCTGTATCATGTCTGCAGTCTCTGACCATCTCCTGTATCATGTGTGCAGTCTCTGACAGTCTCTTGTATTATGTGTGCAGTCTCTAACAGTCTTTTGTATCATGTGTGCAGTCTCTGGCCATCTCCTGTAACATGTCTGCAGACTCTGATCGTCTCCTGTACAATATCTGCAGTCTCTGACCACCTCCTGTATCATGTCCTCAGTCTCTGACCATCTCTTGTATCATGCCTGCAGTCTCTGACCATCTCTTGTATCATGTCTGCAGTCTCTAACCTTCTCCTGTATCATGCATGCAGTCTCTGATAATCTCCTTTATCATGTGTGCAGTCTCTGACAGTCTCTTGTATCATGTGTGCAGTCTCTGACCATCTCCTGTATCATGTATGCAGTCTCTGACAGTCTCATGCATCATAGTAGGTGATGATTTGGGCAATATGACGACACAATACACGTCAGCACCTCATCCCTTTTGTATTATATATATAAGGAAATGGGGACCAAGGAAGTCAGGGGGAATTGCTGTTGGGATTATAATGGTGCTTTTGATTCAATTCACAACTGACAATCTGATAAATTTTTATTAATATACATTAAAAACAGGATTTTAGAAGAAGTAAATATGGATACCAATCCAACTGAATACAATCCACATTAAAATGTAATGCATGAGATGCACAATTCTAATGATGACAATACGGTATGATGGTCCATATCCTACATGTTTCGCCCAGTTATGGCTTCATCAGGGATTTTATCAGATTGTCAGTTTCTGACAGTCTCCTGCACAATGTCTGCAGTCTCCTACAGTCTCCTGTACAATGTCTGCAGTCTGACCATCTTCTGTATCATGTTTGCAGTCTCTGACAGTCTCTTGTATCATGTGTGCAGTCTCTGACAGTCTCTTGTATCATGTGTGCAGTCTCTGACCATCTCCTGTATCATGTCTGCAGTCTCTGACAGCCTCTTGTATCATGTCTGCAGTCTATGACCATCTCCTGTATCATGTCTGCAGTCTGACAGTCTCCTGCACAATGTCTGCAGTCTCTGACAGTCTCCTGTACAATGTCTGCAGTCTGACCATCTTCTGTATCATGTCTGCAGTCTTTGACAGTCTCTTGTATCATGTCTGCAGTCTGACCATCTTCTGTATCATGTGTGCAGTCTCTTGTACCATGTGTGCAGTCTCTGATTGTCTCCTTTATCATGTGTGCAGTCTCTGACAGTCTCTTGTATCATGTGTGCAGTCTCTGACCATCTCTTCTATCATGCCTGCAGTCTCTGACCATCTCCTGTATCATTTGTGCAGTCTCTGACAGTCTCTTGTATCATGTGTGCAGTCTCTAACAGTCTCTTGTATCATGTGTGCAGTCTCTGGCCATCTCCTGTATCATGTCCTCAGTCTCTGACCATCTCTTGTATTATGCCTGCAGTCTCTGACCATCTCTTGTATCATGCCTGCAGTCTCTGACCTTCTCCTGTATCATGTATGCAGTCTCTGATAATCTCCTTTATCATGTGTGCAGTCTCTGACCATCTCCTGTATCATGTATGCAGTCTCCGACAGTCTCATGTATCATGTGGGCAGTCTCTGACAGTCTCTTGTATCATGTGTGCAGTCTCTGACCATCTCCTGTATCATGTCTGCAGTCTCTGACCATCTCCTGTTTCACGTGTGCAGTCTCTGACAGCCTCTTGTATCATGTCTGCAGTCTCTGACCATCTCCTGTATCATGTGTGCAGTCTCTGACAGTCTCTTGTATCGTGTGTGCAGACTAGGGTTGCCACATCATCCCTTTAATCCAGGACACATATGAATTACACAGGTTCTGTGGCTGATTAGGGTGGTAATTAAACTCACTTGGTGCCTTATATGTATTCAATTAGCCTCAGAACCTGTGTAATTCATATGTGTCCTGGATTAAAGGGATGATGTGGCAACCCTAGTGCAGACTCTGACCATCTCCTGTACCATGTCTGCAGTCTCTGATCATCTCCTATATCATGTCTGCAGTCTCTGACCATCTCTTGTATCATATCTGCAGTCTCTGGGGGGGGGGGGGGGTCTGGAGAAGAGTCAAGAGTGGGAGTGCCGCCAGGATGGGGGTAATGGAAGAAGTCAGACGTGTGTAGTGTGGAGAGACTATAGGATAAAACCAGAGCCACCAAGCTGGGGTCGACTGACTGAGCCCCTGTTTCTGCACTACTTTTGGTGCCGATTTGAAAGACATCAGCGCATGATCCCGCATATATGTCTATCAAATCGCCCCCAAAGTTGAGCTGAAATGCTGGTTTGAAACTCGCATGATTTCAAACCCACCCTCAGTGTGAATGTGGGCTTATTCTGGGGAGTAGGTGTGAAAATTGGAGCAGGCTTGTAGGGGCCCCAGTGCATTACTTTGCCCAGGGGCCCATAATCCTATTAAGATGGCCCTGCCTGCACACTTCTCCCTTGCAGGCCTGGACTTGCAACTTGCTGTTGCTCTTCCAACACTCTCCTCCTCCTCCTAGGCGTCCAATAGGATCGCCTGGCGTTTTGGCCAATCAGGGTCTCATGAGGAAAAGAGGAGGGGATTTAGTGTGAAAATAGTGAATATTCTTTCGCTATTGTCACACAACTGGATGGGTTCTCTGCTCCCCAAGACCACCCTTTTTTGAAGCCTATTAGAGTCTCTGGCTCTAATCACGTACTTCAATCCCCCCCCCCCCCCCCATTGGAATCCATGCATCTGGCGCCTGTAGATTAGGGGGCCGGATGCATAGAGAGGCAGCACCCGTGTTTAGAGGCTCATTATGACAGCCAAACATCTAAAACTTTCAATGGCAGCCTTCATAGTCATATAAACAGAATTATTTACTTTAAAAGCAACTACATTTTTCACCGAGAAGGAACTATACAAAGTATTTGCCAAAATATGTTGGTAGTGCAGTGGTTGTTACTCAGATTTTGCAGTTGCTAATTCTGATCTTGTGATTCATATAAAAAAAAGGGGAAGTGGTTAATCTATTAAAAAAAAAAAAAAAAATTTCAGTTTACTTAGTTGTGCGTAAGGCTAACAAGCGACATCTATGAAGACTGTATAGGCAGGGCTGTCTTAATGAATGGGCACCCCTGGGCAGGGGCCCTAAGGGTATGGGGGGCCCCATGATAATCTTGCATTACTTCATACTTGGCAACTGTCCCGAATTTGCCGGGACAGTCAAACTTTTTACTAAGCTGTCCCGGGATGGCCGGGTCTTTATTTGAAGTAGAAATATATATATATATACTGTATATATATGTTTAATTCTATCAACTATTTACTCTTTGATTCTTAAAAGTAGGTGCGTAAATTGGGGCAGGCTTGTAGAGGCCCCAGTGCATTACTTTGCCTAGAGGCCCATGATGCTATTAAGATGGCCCTGTGTATAGGTGTACTCTTAATAACTCGGCTAAACCAGATAACACTTCAATTCGAAAACAGTAACCATTTCACTGCCAGTAGTTTTTGCGTTTTTTTGCACATGTTTAACCGCTTCCTATGACGTCCTGGACTTTGAATGGTTAAATCTGAATGATGGTACAGCTGCAGGCATCATTCAGTTATTATTCAAAAATGAGTCGCTCTAAAAAAAAACTGCTTAAACCAAAAATATTGTCATAAACAAAAATACTACTAATAAAAAAATATTATTGAAATATTCCACAAGTGTCCATATGTGCAATTGATTAGATTGCAGCCTCCACCACCACCATCCAAGGAATCCTTCACCACAAGGAATAGGAATGCCTGCTTACCAAATATTGTTGACCCCCTATTACAGGGGGTCAAACACGCTGTGGCTTTTAACCCAAGCCCGGTCCATTATCTCTCTCAGGTTC
Source organism: Glandirana rugosa (assembly GCA_018402905.1). Taxonomy (NCBI): domain Eukaryota; kingdom Metazoa; phylum Chordata; class Amphibia; order Anura; family Ranidae; genus Glandirana; species Glandirana rugosa. The sequence goes on from BLSH010093213.1 coordinate 64,641, forward strand.
TCATCTGCATTAACATTGATCCTCAAAGCAATGATATGTCCATGTATCCAAAAAAATATAAAAAGCTCCACATAGCATAAAACCAGATTGATTTTATTAAAAGAATCGCACTCACATCACACATGATCATAAAAAACCTTGTAAAAACATGCGCCGGCCGGCACTCACATTACCCCCGTCCTTCCGGGATCCCCGAACACATCAGCACGTCATCCACCCTACGTGTTTCGTCACAAAATTCCGTCTTCAGATATCCTTTTCCTGCCGGTGATTCCCTCACAGTAAAAACACTCATAGCAGCTGTCCCCCCCAGTGCTTCTACTGGCTCGTTTATGCGAGCAGCGAGCCTAGGAATGAATCGGCCAGTGGCGGAAGTTTATCATAGAGAATACTGTGACCACATGATAATCTCTATGACCATCGGAGGACGGACGCGATGTTGTGACATCACGTCCTGCCTCGGAAGATGTAAACACTGACATTTTTATACCAGGAAAGTAAAGGGGAAAGGGAAATAAACGGGGGAAGAAAATTGGGACTTTAAATGAAGCCATGGCCTGGTAAGGCCGTCCGCTTCCATCCCTGCCTTGTAAAGGAAACAAATTTTGCAGTGTTGCAAGATTGGGAAGAGAGGAGTGGGACTTTAATTGAAGCATGCAAGGGATACACAATAAACTGATGGAGATGTTCACAGAAATTTAATTTTTGGATATAAATACACTGATGCATATAGTCACAAACATTACATGATAAACTATCAATCATAACAATGGATATAAATGTGGTAAGCTCAGTACATTGCCCCCGTCCATCAGGTATTTGATATACAGACTGGTAAATATATACTCAGACAGGTCTGCGTGGCCAAGGACCTCATTGTTCCTATTGAGGTTGGTTGTATAAAATGCATAAAAAGTTATGCGGGCGAACGCGCCAACACTTCAGGACTGGGCCAGGGAAATTGACCGGGTGCTACCATATAAAAAACAGATTTATATAAATAGAGGGTGTCCCCAAAAATACGAAAAGATATGGAATAGGTGGCTCTCCAACCCGGGTCCTGGTTACCCCCAGTAAGATGGGTGACAGGCCTACAATGCATAAAGGGATGGTGGGGGCCTTATGGCCTGAGGTCGAGGGTGGAGTGTTGTATGTTAGATTCTGCGACTGATTGTTCACTTGGATTATAACTCACTCTAGCTCTGTAACTTGGCAAAGTGATTTATGTGTATCTGTATCACCAATTGCAATGATCTTCAATAAACAGTTTTTTGTTCAAAAAAATGCATAGAAAGTTGAACCCATGGCAGCTTTTAGCTCTACGTACGTTTCATGGCTTTGAGCCACTCGTCAGGAGCAGGCACGTGGTGTGTCTAAAAAAGGATTAAAATAGGATCAGCCATTGACAACGTGAAAACAGTGGGGGTATGAATCCCTCCACAAACTGCGCATGCAACTTACAACACTCATATGATGGTGATACACCGTCTGAGCCAAAGGCCCGTCCAGGGCCATCAGGGCCAGGAGCTATGGCAGGGGGCATGATGGCAGCAACCCACAGTCAGCATCACCCCAGGTGGATGAGGGGGTGGATGAGGGCGTCCTGGTGATAGGGAGACCCATGGTAAAGGCATGGGATAATAGTGTGCTGTGGGAGAGTTGGATTGAATGTACAACTGTTGAGTGGGTGTGTGCTTGAGAGATCAACAAAGAAAGGAAGGAAGTGGAGCTGAATCAAGCGAAGGGAGCTGAAGAGCAGACAATTAAAGTCCCACTCCCCTCTTCCCAAATCTTGCAATACTGCAAAATTTGTGTCCTATACCAGGAAAGGCTGAGATCACTGTTTTCTTTTTATCTCAGGCTTTCCAGCCTGGAGGAGAGATGTGGGGTCTTATAGACAGCCTAGAGAATAAAATAGTGGTAGTTCCATTTTTTTATGTCATGCGATATTACTGCAAAGGTCTAGGAAAATACAAAATGTTAGTAAAAAAACACACTAAAGTAAATTTTAGGGCAAACAAACACAATAAATTACCCAAACGTTTGGTAAATATAAAAGACAAGGTTGCGCTGAATAAATAGATACCCAACATGTCAAACCTTAAATTTGTGCACCCGTGAAATGGCGACAAACTTCAGTACCCTATATTTTCTATAGGCGTCGCTTCAAAAGCCCCCTATAGTTTAGTGTTAAGGAGAAGGTCTTGTAGGGAGGGGGATTTTATGTGCTTGGGTGCAAATTAAATTTATTGCAAAACAACAATATTTTTCTGCCTTTACAAGCACTTTGGCCTCCCTGTGGATAATGCCAAGTTAGCAGCTGACCATACTGTCATACTGAGTGTGGAGGTGGCTGATAAGGAGAACAGGGGGACAAGATTGCTGAAACCAAGTGGGAGAGAGAGGGGGAGAGGATAGTTGCAATGCAGGATGAGTCACGCTTCCCGTAATTGCTCTCCACCCTGCCGATCTAGTCCAGTGTTTCCCAACCCAGTCCTCAAGGCACACCAACAGGTCATGTTTTCAGGATTTCCCTCAGATGAAACAGCTGTGGTAATTACTAAGGCAGTGAAATCGATCAAATCACCTGTGCAAAATAATGGAAATCCTGAAGACATGACCTGTTGGTGTGCCTTGAGGACTGGGTTGGGAAACACTGGTCTAGTCAACTGAGATAAAGATGTATGAGCCTCTTGTTGAACATATAGAGCCTGGGCCCCTTACAGGAGGACCGGTGCTACTCCCTTATCAATGGCCCTGTATGCAGGGTACTCGCCGGATCTTTGCTGCCATTGAGTGGTCCTCAATAATGCTCATGCCTAATACAATAGGCTGCACACACCTATGACACTGCGCTTTCTTTTATCAGTCCCCATGTCACTACAAGGACTCAGTATTGACGGGGGCCCGAGGAAGGAACCATAGCATGCAGTGGAGCCAGGGCTGCTGATAGAAATCATGGGGCCCTGTACAGCCTACCTGAAGGGGCCCCTTTAGCCCTACGCCAACCCCGCCCCTGACCCATTCCCCAGCCCGCCTTGAAACAAAGTGCAGGAACAGGCTGGATGAAGTACATGTATGTGATCCAGCCTGCCCGTGCCACCTTGCTGCAGTAAATGTACTGGGGGCGGCAGCAAGCAGTTAAAGGGAAAAGGTTGGGGGTGGGTTCACATGACAGGACTGATCAGGTCCGCCTGTCCATTTTTTCAGGTGGACCTGATCTGTTCCTCCATTCAATGCAATGGATCTAAACAAACCAGCTGTCCATTTACACCCGCCTACATCCAATCTGATCCGCTAAACAAAACAGAAAGGGATCTGTTCCCCTCCATCTAGTGGATCAGATTGGAGGGCAGTTGAGTGTAAACGGACAGCCAGTTTGTTTACACCAGCCGCCCTTACAGCAGAGCAGGCTGTGTCCATGTCTGCTCTGCATAAGCTTAGTGGACACGGACCTGTCATCTGCCCAGGCTGCTCAGTGGGGGATCAGCGCACAGATCCCCCGCTGAACAAGTGGATTCTGCCTCATATGAAAGCCTTGCTAACAAACAGAAACAGAGCTTAAGATCATCAGCATTATAACACACAGGCAGCAGCCAGCAGGTGATCTATCATGGCTGGCTCTGTCACAGTGCGTTACGTGACATGGCTGCTGGGTGCTGACCTTGTTAGCTTATGACCAATAAGTTAACAAAATCAGCACCCAACAGCCATGTCATGTAACACAGTGAGAAAGAACCTGCTGACTGCTTCCTGTGTGTTAAACCTAGTTATATGGAAGGTGACATTATAGGAATTTACAGTGCACTGCAGTAGATCTTTCACCCACCCCCCAGCAGTAGCCACGAATTCTGGTTTCCTTCTCGGCATCTGGACCCTGTCAGCTGTCTGACGCCGCCCGCCTCACAGCCTCCCGATCTCCGTCTCGGGGGCACACAGCGGGACACGGGGCACACAGCGGGACACGGGGCACACAGTGGGACATGGGGCACACAGCAAAACACACAGCGGGACACGGAGCACACAGCGGGACACAGGGCACACAGTGGGACATGGGGCACACAGCGGGACACCGGGCAAACAGTGGGACATGGGGCACACAGCGGGGCATGGGGCACATAGTTGGGCATGGGGCACACAGTGGGACACAGGGCACACAGCGGGACACATAGTTGGGCATGGGGCACACAGTGGGACACGAGGCACACAGCGGGATACAGGGCACACAGTGGGATATGGAGCAGACAATGGGTCACACACAGGCACACCTTGGGGCACAGGGGACACATTGGGGCACACTGCACAGCTATGCATGGGGGACACAGCAGGGCATGGATGGCACATCGGGGCATGGGGGACACACAGTGGGATATAAACAGAGCTACACTTTACTTTACATGCAGAGTAGCGCGGAAACCGGTGTTGTAACACCAGGAAGTGGCTGTCATTAGACCGCTCCTGGCACACTCCTCCCCGCCGGCCCCTTCTCTCTTCTCATCCGTGATCCATCCCAGGTGATGTCAAATAAAAGCACCTGGGGTGGACGGGAGGGAAGGAGGGGCCGGCGGGGAGGAGCGTGCCAGTCTAATGACAGCCGTTCTCCCACAGCGCTAAGGAAGAAACGGACCCGATCACCGTGACACCGCCAGTGCCCGAGGACAGGAATGTTCAGTCCACAGCAGCTGTCTGCAGAGCAAAACAACAACATCAGTCCGCCCCTGCTGACAGCTACAATGTCTCTCCCACAACACTGCCGACTGCTAGAAATCAACTGCATGGTTTGTCCCTGGCTGCTCTGCCATGCAGTTGGTTGACCCCCAAACCCCCCCCCCCCCCCTTAGCTACGTCCCTGTAAGCAGGAATCTGAGAAGCTACACCGGCCGAGATTCAAACTATGGATGGCTGGTCTAAGACTCTGGCATCCAACACTTGCAGGGATGTAGTGAAGCTCTCATTCATAATGTGCCCCAAGATCTTTTCTCTCAATGATGGTTTAAAGCACATCACATAAGAGCGTTTTTTTAAGTATAACTAAAGGAAAACTTTTTTTAGTTATGGATAGAGTGGAGAGACATTAGAACACCTTTCAGGTTTTATTGCTGTCTGTTAGAGGGATCCACCCTCTCTAGCTGTCCTGTACTTACCTACTGGGCACGTTCACCTCCATTCCTGCCCAGGAAATTTTCAGCTGTCGCATCTTAAATGACAATTGCGGAGTGATGCAGCGCTGTACCCTGACAACATTTTTATCATTTTTTTGCGAGCTTTCTTCTTCTTTCAGAGCTCAGCTAAACAAATCAAAAAAGACCAAAATTTTTGAAAAAAAGAAAAAGTTTTTCTTTGTTTCTGTTATAAAATTTTGTAAATAAGAATTTTTTCTCCTTCACTGATGAGTGGCATCACTGATGGGCACAGATTAGCAGCACTAGTGGGCACCGTTGTGGCTGCACTAATCATCACGACATGACCCGGGTAGTCCTGATGCGGCCATGCCACTAATACCTATACTCTCAATAAATAAATAGACACCACACCGATTGGAGGTAAAAGGGGCCGCTAGGCCATTTATTTAAACATCAAACCTTTAAACAGTTTAAACAACAGTACAATGTAATTGTAAAGCAAGTTTGAGATCCCAGGAGGCCGCATCACCAAATTGCGTACTTGAGAAAAACCAAACTTCCCAGCCGCACTACGCCGGCTCGGGTACTTTCCTTTTCCAGTTAAACCAAGTTAACTGGAACAACCGCACTGAGGACTCCATACCTGAGATGGATCCTTATCCCTTGACTAATGAACTGACAGGCCTCCTGAGATCCAACCGCCCATCACAACACCTACTGCTACACCAATTAA
>BLSH010093213.1:76644-97256 GCA_018402905.1 Glandirana rugosa
AGGCGACGGACGCGTTGGGGGGGACGCCGCACGTAGCCGACACTAACCCATTTCTCGGTTAGTGTTTCCGAGAAATGGTGTTAGTGTCGACTAGTGACTACATTTGTCCTAAACGGCCAACAACCGTTAAGAGGGGAGTGTGACTGTCGTGTACTTCTCTCCTCTCGGGTTTAGGCCGTTTGTACGTGTCCCCTGTAGACGTGACTAGTAGTTCCGTCCGGGCCTCGATATTTTTTTTTTTTTTTTTTTATATCGCGTCCCGGTGTACTGTCCCCACGGGACCCCGGTCCGTAGTCCCCCAATTGGAACGGTCCGCCCACTAGCTTGCCTCCCACCCCCTCTGGCAAGGTTAACCCCCTGATGCCTGGCCCCAGGGCACCCCTGTCATGTGGCCCTGCGCTATATTTTTTTTTTTTTTTTTTTATAGCTCCGGGCCTGCCTTGATGATCAGTGCAGATGTCCCCTGTGCATGTTTGCCGGATTTGGGCTCTCCTCTCTTCATGTGCTGTCAGTGTGAGGGGAGAATTGCCAACAACCGGCAAATCCTGTTTACATCAGTGATCAGCTGTGATTGTGGTAAAGAGCCTTTGTGATTGGCTCTTTACCCAATCACAGCCGATGCACGCCGCAGGGGGGGTTGCGCAGGCAGCGGAGCATGGGAGGACGTCATATGATGGCCTCCCAGCAAAGCGCAGCCGTGCTGTAGCCGTCATTCGGCTATAGCGCGGTCGCAAAGTGGTTAACCACTTCAGCCCTGGAAGGATTTACCCCCTTTCTGACCAAAGCACTTTTTGCGATTTGGCACTGCATCGCTTTAACTGACAATTGCGCGGTCGTGCAACATTGTACCAAAACAAAATTGATGTCCTTTTTTCCCCACAAATAGAGCTTTCTTTTGGTGGTATTTGATCCCCTCTGCGTCACTCATGATCACCGCTATAAACAACAAGGTCACATACCATCTGCTTACAAAAAAATGTCCTCTTAAAATTATGAGGTCACGTGTGCTTGTCATCTGCCTTATATTTGCAGCCACTTCACTCAAAAAGTAACAATGCAGGTATGATGGCAGCGGCCTTTCACCACCCTGTCCAGTCCGGTACCAACCAGAGGAAACCCCGTATATGCAAAGAATAAAGCACGCTATGGTATTATTATGGTGCAAGCCTAGTAAACAATCTGTCTCTTTATCCGAGTACATTTTTGTTGTAAGTACATTATTTTAATAAAACAGCACAGTATGCCCTGCTAATGCACTGTACTGTGCTTTATTCTTTGCATATACGGGGTTTCCTGTGGTTGGTACCAGACTGGACAGCATGGTGAAAGGCTGCTTTTGGGAGAAAGCCATTATACCTGCATTGTTGCTTTTTGAATAAAGTGGCTGCAAATATCCAGCAGATGACAAGCACACGTGACCTCATTAGTCTATGGATTCAAATTTTTTGGTAAGCAGATGGTATATAATCTGTCTTGGTGATGTTACACTGAAGTTGGTGCAAACAGCTTGCAGTGGATCTGCACACGTTTATCTCAGCACAATTTTGTTGGACTTTTTATATGAAATGTATGTTCTATGCATATTATTTATTGCACTAGCACTTGGAATGTATATGTATTAATTGTTCTTGATTAGTGTTGAGCGAACCCGGACTGTAACGTTCGGGTCCGTACCAAACTTTGGGGTGTCCGGGACCCAGACCCGAACATGGACATTTCAAAAAATGTTCGGGTTCGGGTTCTGGGTTCTGGTAGTTGATCACGCATGTTGAATAGCTGCATGGCAGCCAATCAAGAAGCATTTCACTGGTTTGCCCTTAGAAGCCATCACAGCCAAGCCTACTAATGGCATGGCTGTGATTGGCCAGTGCATCATGTGACCCAGCCTCTATATAAGCTGGAGTCACTTGATGCTGCAGTCACATGCTCTCTGAGACTCTGAATAGTATAGGGAGAGGAAGCTGCCAGCGTTTTTGTGAGGGACAAATTGCAGACACTTTAACATCTGATCCTGCATCCTGAGATTACTACTACTGTTGCTCTGAGGGACAGATTGCAGAAATTTGAGATTTCACATACTGCTGCTTTGAGTGACAGATTGCAGATCAAACTCTGCATAACACAACGATCGCTACGATCGTACACAACGATCAGATTGTGGGAGTAATTTGAGATTTCACATACTGCTGCTTTGAGTGACAGATTGCAGCTCAAACCCTGCCTAACACAACGATCGTTACGATCGCGATCGTACACAACGATCAGATTGTGGGATCGTACACAACGATCAGATTGTGGGAGTAATTTGAGATTTCACATACTGCTGCTTTGAGTGACAGATTGCAGATCAAACCCTGCATTACACAATGATCTGACTGCACTTGGTAGAGGCTTCTGCTTAGAGGGACAGATTATTGTTCAGAAATCATTGCCTACTCCTATAGGGCCAGGTTCCAGCTGTTGCTGTAAGCGACACATTATTTATTGTTCAAAAATCATCTCCTAGTTCTAAAGGGAGAGGTTCTAGCTGTTGCTGGAGGGACACATTATTGTTCAAAAAGCATCTCCTAGTTCTAAAGGGAGAGCTTCCAGCTGTTGGTGTGAGCGGTGCATTTCTTGCACCAAAATAAAAAGTCCAGCTACGTTGGTGTTTTCAAAAAAAAAAAAAAAGGTATTAATTGGTATTAATAAATACTTACATAGCGCTACATAGTACATTTGCGGGCCCAATGAGGAGAGCAAATGAGGGACGTCGTCATGGTGCTGCTGGTGCTGCTGGTGTTGGTGGTGTTGGTGAACTTCCTGTTGGAAGGAGAGGACGTGGTCGAGGTGTGCCAGCTACACGCACAAGAGAAACACCTTCCTCAGGTAGCCAACAGAACCTTCACCAGTATATGGTAGGTCAGAATGCCCCTCAACGATTGGTGAGGTCAGAACAAGTACAGGCGATAGTAGATTGGGTGGCTGACAATGCCTCCAGTTCCTTCACATTGTCTCCCTCCTGGTCCCTTGATGAAAGCTCAGAGTTGGCACCTGAACCCCATTTCCATCTGTCTTTCACCTCTGCCCCTTGTAAATTAGCCAAGCAGTCTGAGCCCCAAGTCCTGCAAGAGACTCTTATGCTTTTTGATGACTCTCCTGGTGTGCTTTCCGTGGGCCATCCATATAGCGCTGCCCCAGAAGTGGAAGACATTGAGTGCACCCATGCCCAACCACTTCTGTTGCAGGATGAGGACATGGAAACACCAGGGCAGCACATTTCTGATGATGACGAAACACAGGTGCCAACTGCTGCAGCTTGCCTCAGTGTGCAGACTGACAAGGAGGGCAGTGGTGAAGGGTGGGTGGAAGATGATGTGGAGGATGATGAGGTCCTAGACCCCACATGGAATGAGGGTCATGCGAGTGACGTGTGCAGTTTGGAGGAAGAAGTGGTGGTCGCACAGAGGCACCAGCACAGCAAAAGAGGAAGCAGGTTGCAAAAGCGGAGCGAGCGTCCCCTAGACAGTAGGCCTGCTACTACCCATCGCACCCAGGGACCTAGCACACCAAAGGCAGCTCAAAGGCGTTCCCCCGCTTGGCAGTTCTTCAGACAATGTGCTGACGACAAGACACGAGTGGTTTGCAAGCTGTGCAATGATAGCCTGAGCCGGGGCATAAATGTTCTCAACCTGAGCACAACCCCCATGAACAGGCATCTAAATTCAAGGCACAAGCTGCATTGAAATAATTACCTCAAAATCCAAGACAGGTCTCGGCCTCCTCCTGCTTCCTCTTCTGCTGCTGCCTCGGCCTCTTCCTCCACCTCTACAGTGACAGTTTCATCTGCCACCCAGCAAACAGACGATATGACAGCAACGCCACCATGTCCGCCACCGTCACCAAGCATTTCCACATGGTCCCATGGAAGCTTACAGCTGTCCATCTCCCAAACCCTGGAGAGAAAGAGGAAGTACCCCCCTACCCACCCGCGATCCCTGGCCCTGAATGCCAGTATTTCAATTCCTGGCCTTTGAAATGCTGTTATTCCCTCTGGTGGACACGGACAGTTTCAAAAACCTGATGGCGGTGGCTGTCCCACAGTACATGGTACCCAGCCGCCACTACTTTTCCAGGTGAGCCATCCCTTCCCTGCACAAACAAGTCGGGGACAAGTTCAAGTGTGCACTGCGCAATGCCATCTGTGGCAAGGTCCACATAACCACTGATACATGGACCAGTAAGCACGGGCAGGGACGCTATATCTCGCTAACTGCACACTGGGCAAATGTAGTGGCGGGTGGGCCTGAGCTGGCTAGCCATTTGATGTATGTCCTTCCACCACCGAGGACTGCAGGGCATTTCTCTTTGCCTCCTGTTGCCTCCTCCTCCTACTGCGCTTCCTCCTCCTCGACCACTTACTCATCCGCTCAGCGTAACACCTTCACCACCAACATCAGCACATCCAGGGGGAAACGACAGCAGGCTCTTTTAAAACTGATATGTTTGAGGGATAAACCCCACACTGCGCAGGAGCTGTGGACGGGCATTGAACAACAGACCATTGTGTGGTTGTTGCCACTGAGTCTCATGCCCGGCCTGGTGGTGTGCGACAATGGCCGAAATCTCGTATCGGCTCTGGGCCGAGCCGGTTTGACGCACATCCCTTGCCTGGCGCATGTACTGAATTTGGTGGTACAGAATTTTCTAAAAAACTACCCGGATATGTCAGAGCTGCTGCATAAGGTGCGGGCCATCTATGCGCACTTTCGGCGTTCTCACCCTGCTGCTGCTCGCCTGTCTGCGCTGCAGCGGAACTTCGGCCTTCCCGCTCACCGCCTCATATGCGACGTGCCCACAAGGTGGAACTCCACCTTGCATATGCTGGAGAGACTGTGCGAGCAGCAGTAGGCAATAGTGGAGTTTCAGCTGCAGCACGCACGGGTCAGTCGCTCTGCGGAACAGCACCACTTCACCACCAACGAGTGGGCCTCCATGCGAGACCTGTGTAGCGTATTGCGGTGTTTTGAGTACTCCACCAACATGGCCAGTGCTGATGATGCTGTTCTCAGCGTTACTATCCCACTTCTATAGATAGGAGGTGGTGTTACTGCGCTAGGCTTAAATGGTTATAACAGGAGGGTTGAGTGAGCTGCCACGCAACGACCAAACTAATCGTAGAAACAGTGGAAGTGTGTGGGGTGGCGCTAAACCCAAAATAATTAGAGAAAACAATATCAATCTAAGTGTAAGTCAGATAGATAAAGCATGTAACAATATGTGAATATTTTCCAAGAAAAAAGTGATACAAACATAACAAAATATAAATCTCATAAATAAACAGTGAAAACAAGTGAATATATTTGAAGAAAGCAATAGTTCAACCATATGCTGTCCATTCAAAAAGAGAGTATTGACTTATTGAACCCAAAGTTCATCTCGGGCATAAGCAAAAAATACTCCTAGATGATTGTGCAGGTGAATGAAAGTGTTCCAAATGGCATCAATGTTTGAAAAACAATATAACCAGGCCAGGGGGCCATCACACATTCCAATCCGTCTGCGTTCAGAAATCCGGTGCAGGGAGATCGTGATCCAAGCTCCAAAGATAGGGTAAGGAAGGAGGTCCAAAGGCAGGTTCAAATACGTGTAAAAAACAAAAGACTCGCCATAATATAAAAACCTCTATGATGAGGAGGCGGTTTATTCGAAAGTGTTAAAAATCCATAAGCTTATAGATACAAAGGTTCAAAATAAGTAACGCAGCAATCCAGGGTCAGCAGGGTCAGCAGCGCCCGATGCCTTTCGTGTTATAACACGTCGTCTGGGGGCTGCTGGCCCCCTAGAAGGCTGCGTTTAAATGCTCTATCCTCCCACGATTGTAAAATCCGCACTTCCGGCCATGGCGGCCCGGCGTGCGTTCCAATGGCAATTTTCGGTCTCAATATGTGGCCATATTAGATCGTTTTTGATGTGAACTTGGGTCAATGAAACAACCAAATGGAAGGCCTCATGGACAAAATGTCCCAATAAGAAGTACTATAAAACCCATTATAGAGAACAACCAGTGTGTTCATCGCTAGGGCCAGGTTCGCCGTGCGTACCAGTGATGCACATCCGGCGGAACGAACACCGGAAGTACTCACCCCGGAAATGCTACCATCATAGCCAGCCAATGCAAGGCCGCGGTGACCCGGAAGTAGCGGAAATGACACATCGAAAGGATAAAGGACTAAAAAAGACATGTGTTTTATATTACCTGCCCAAAATCCACAAGGATCTCCAAAACCCACCCGGGAGACCTATAGTGAGCGGCATAGACTCCATTACCTCTCGGGTGGGTAAATATGTAGATTATTATTTACAACTATTGGTCAGAAAAACCCCTTCCTATCTACAAGACACCAAGGATGTTATCAACCTTTGGAAACGAACCCAGATGCATACTCAGAGTTTGATTGCCACAGCAGATGTAGCATCCCTTTATACCTGCATACCGCATGAGAGAGGAATAGACGCAGTCACATACTTTTTGACTTCCGATGCTACACTTCCAGATATACATAAGAATTATATTATTGAGTTATTGGAATTTGCTGCAACCCACAACTATTTTTGGTTTGGCAACAGATTTTTCAAACAAGTGAAGGGAGTCGCCATGGGGGCCAAATTCGCCCCCAGTTTGGCAAATCTCTTTATGGCCAAATGGGAGGAGGACGTCGTCTATGCCCTCAAACAACCTCAACTGATACTATGGGCCAGATATATTGACGACGTCCTCCTCTTGTGGAACGGTACTGAACAGGAACTGGAACAATTCTTTACGGTTTTAAATTCCAACAATAGAGGCATATCCCTCACATATGAGTACAGCAGTATTAACACGAAACGCGTCGGGCGCTGCTGACCCTGGATTGCTGCGTTACTTATTTTGAACCTTTGTATCTATAAGCTTATGGATTTTTAACACTATCGAATAAACCACCTCCTCATCATAGAGGTTTTTATACTATGGCGAGTCTTTTGTTTTTTACACATATTTGAACCTTCCTTTGGACCTCCTGTGGGGCATCCCGCCCCCCTCCTTCCTTACCCTCTCTTTGGAGCTTGGATCAGGATCTCCCTGCACCAGATTTCTGAACGCAGACGGATTGGAATGTGTGACGGCCCCCTACACCAAGGGACCCCTGACGAACCGTGGATAGTGTGACGTGGTCTCTATGCACCGGGAAGTCCATACCCATCCCAATCAGAAGCGATATTACATCTTTTTTCCGGTAAGCTTTCACTTTATAAGGGGTCGGAGTGTCTGAAGGAATTTTGCTGATCCTGGCCTGGTTATATTGTTTTTCAAACATTGATGCCATTTGGAACACTTTCATTCACCTGCACGATCATCTAGGAGTATTTTTTGCTTATGCCCGAGATGAACTTTGGGTTCAATAAGTCAATACTCTCTTTTTGAATGGACAGCATATGGTTGAACTATTGCTTTCTTCAAATATATTCACTTTTTTTCACTGTTTATGTATGAGATTTATATTTTATTATGTTTGTATCACTTTTTTCTTGGAAAATATTCACATATTGTTACATGCTTTATCTATCTGACTTACACTTAGATTGATATTGTTTTCTCTAGTTATTTTGGGTTTAGCGCCATCCCCCACATTTCCACTATCCCACTTCTATGTCTCCTTGAAAAAACACTTCGGGCCATGATGGAAGAGGATGTGGCACAGGAGGATGAGGAGGAGGAAAGGGGTAATTTCCACGGTTATCAGGCCAGTCATTCGCAAGTGGCTCGGAGGGTGGGTTCCTGCACCAGCATAGGCCAGGTCAAAAATATTCAAGCCAGGGCACAGTTCTGGAGGACGAGGAGGATGAGGAAGATGAGGAAGAGGAGGAATCGCAGCAGGGTGGCACCCAACGCAGCTCGTGGGCATCACTGGAGCGTGGCTGGGGGGATACAGAGGACACAGATGATATACCTCCCACAGAGGACAGCTTGTCTTTGCCTCTGGGCAGCCTGGCACACATGGCCGACTACATGCTGCAGTGCTTGCGCAACGACAGCCGAGTTGCCCACATTGTAACTTCTTCTGATTACTGGGTGGCCACCCTGCTGGATCCCCGTTACAAGGACAACGTGCCGTCCTTAATTCCCTCACTGGAGCGTGAGAGGAAGATGCGCGACTACAAATGCACACTGGTAGAGGCGCTGCTGAGGGCATTCCCAAATGACACCGGGGGCTCAGTGGAAGCACAAGGCGAAGGCAGAAGAGGAGGAAGAGGCCACCAACGCAGCTGTGCCACCGCCAGCACCTCAGAAGGCAGGGTTAGCATGGCCGAAATGTGGCAAAGCTTTGTCAGCAGCCCGCCACAACAAACAGCACCACCAGCCGATAGACAACATCTTAGCAGGAGGCAGCATTTCAGCAACATGGTGCAAGAGTATGTGTGCACACGCCTACATGTACTGACTGATGGGTCTGCCCCATTCAACTTCTGGGTCTCCAAATTGGCCACATGGCCTGAGCTTGCCCTTTATGCCTTGGAGGTGCTGGCCTGCCCTGCAGCCAGTGTATTGTCTGAACGCGTGTTTAGTAGGGGCGTTATCACAGACAAGCACAGCCGCCTGTCCACAGCCAACGTGGACAAGCTAACCTTTATTAAAATGAACCAGGCATGGATCCCACAAGACATGTCTGTACCTTGTGCAGAATAAACATTTAGACCGGACTCAGACAGCCAGTCGTATACTTGTTTTTTGAATAGGCCTCAATATTTTGGGGGCTACCTCAATTATAAACAAACAAAAAAAAAAAAAACAGTGTTGGCTACCTCCTCCTCGACCACCACCACTTCCACCTACACTGCCACGGTCACGGCCTAGTCAACCTATAGGCTCCTACTCCACATCCACCCCCCCTTCCCATTTTTTTATTTGATTTCAATTTATTTTCCCTATCCCCATTTTTTTGTAGGGCACTTGCCCTACTCTTACCCCCATTTTACTTCCTTTTGCAGCCCTCTAGCACTTGCCAGGACTTTGTTACAGCCATTTTTGTGCCTAAAAGTTCGGGTCCCCATTGACTTCAATGGGGTTTGGGGTACGGGATAAAGTTCAGGCAACGTTCGGTGCCGAACCCGGACATTTTCCCAAAGTTCGTTCGGACCCTCCGAACCCGAACATCCAGGTGTTCGCTCAACTCTATTCTTGATATCTACCACATTGCACTTATTTGTGGTTCTGCAAACTCTTGTGTAAAGAGCCCCCTTACATCAGAGTTGCCAGTGCTCCCCCTAAAAACAGGGTACCCAGAGCCCCTTTTCATCAAAGTTCCC
This sequence comes from Glandirana rugosa, assembly GCA_018402905.1. Classification (NCBI taxonomy): domain Eukaryota; kingdom Metazoa; phylum Chordata; class Amphibia; order Anura; family Ranidae; genus Glandirana; species Glandirana rugosa. Next base: position 85,972 of record BLSH010093213.1, read on the forward strand.
CATTACAGTATAAAGGGGAACTCTGCAGCTTCTGATGAAAGGACTCATTCAGACAGGTGCTGAGTCCCATCCTCCATGTAGAGCGGCTGTCTGAGGTCGGCGTGATGAAAGGATAGTGAGGGGGGGCACCAAAATGCACCTTTGCCTATGTACAGAAAAATTCTGGCACCGGCCCTGACTGTACCTGTTATTTTATGTAACTTGTAAACACAGAAGCCCGGCTTCTGTGCTACAAGTGACAGCGCACTGCTCAGTGGCATCGGGGGGGGGGGCAATCACCGCTGGTTTACAGAGCGGGGATCTCCACCTCCTGCTAGTTTGACAGAACGCAAGTGACACACAAGGTCCCACCTCCTGGACCAGCTGAAATGTCCATCATAGGAGCTGACCCGTTCCAGGAGGTGGGGTCTCGTGTGTCACTTAGTCGTGCCGGGGCCTGCTCTGTGTAAACCGACTTTGGAGGCTCTCCTCTTCAGATGCCTGGACTTATGGGATGGGGCTGGTCACTGATGATGAGGCTGCATTACTGGACACTGATGGCTGGGCTCTGATCAGGCTGCATTACTGGGCACTGATGGCTGGGCACTGATCAGGCTGCATTACTGGGCACTGATGGCTGGGAACTGATCAGGCTGCAGTACTGGGCACTGATGAGGCTGCATTACTGGGCACTGATGGCTGGGCACTGATCAAGCTGCATTACTGGGCACTGATGGCTGGGCACTGATGAGGCTGCATTACTGGGCACTGATGGCTGGGCACTGATCAGGCTGCATTACTGGGCACTGATGGCTGGGAACTGATCAGGCTGCATTACTGGGCACTGATGATGCTGCATTACTGGGCACTGATGGCTGGGCACTGATCAGGCTGCATTACTGGGCACTGATGGCTGGGCACTGATCAGGCTGCATTACTGGGCACTGATGGCTGGGCACTGATGAGGCTGCATTACTGGGCACTGATGGCTGGGCACTGATGAGGCTGCACTACTGGGCACTGATGGCTGGGCACTGATGAGGCTGCATTACTGGGCACTGATAGCTGGGCACTGATGAGGCTGCATTACTAGGCACTGGTGGCTGGGCACTGATGAGGCTGCATTACTGGGCACTGATGGCTGTGAACTGATCAGGCTGCATTACTGGGCACTGATGTCTGAGCACTGATCAGGCTGCATTACTGGCCACTGATGGCTGGGCACTGATCAGGCTTCATTACTGGGCACTGATGGCTGGGAACTGATCAGGCTGCATTACTGGGCACTCATGAGGCTGCATTACTTGGCACTGATGGCTGGCCACTGATCAGGCTGCATTACTGGGCACTGATGGCTGTGAACTGATCAGGCTGCATTACTGGGCACTGATCAGGCTGTGCACTGATCAGGCTGCATTACTGGGCACTGATGGCTGGGCACTGATCAGGCTGCATTACTGGGCACTGATGGCTGGGAACTGATCAGGCTGCATTACTGGGCACTGATGAGCCTTTGTGAAGACATCAAGATCCCAGCTAGCTGTAGCTGGGGGGCCTATTTGCAATTTCAAGTGCAGGGATCAAGTTGAGTCTGGAGAAGCTCACAGGATAAAGCCAGGAGGAAATTGGTGGGAAAGAGTCCAGCTGTCCTATGGTGGTGTGAGTCTCCCTCACTAGTGGATTTCGGCAGGAGGCTACCGATGATTCTATGGCTGTGTGTAGTTGACCTCAGCTCTGGAGGAAAAGTGACTGCATGTAGCTAACTCTAGAAGGAGTACAGATCATCTACAGCATCAGAGATCCCGTGGGACATTCAGCAGTTTGTGCAGAGCAGTCCGACGTTCTTTGAAGTGCAGCCAGAAGTTGAGCAGTCCTCAGTTATCCAGTTTTACTGCTTTTTGCTTCTTTTACCCAATCCCAGATTCTCGTGCCCAATAAGAACCCCTAGACTGTTTTCTGAGCCAGTGGAAGAGTGCAGAAAACGCTGTGCCATTTTGATGGTCTTCCTGCATTTTGGGGACTTGCTCATGTTACCAAGTCTTCAGGACACTGTGGATACTGATATGCTGGACTGTTGGTGCTGTTTGTGAGTACACATCTGTTTTATTACATTAATGACCACTTACTGACCCGCGACGTACCCTACATCGCTGGACTTTTGGTGGTAATACCGGGATGTTTAGAGACGGTGGTCAGCTCTCTTGTAAAAGCAATCCTAGCAGCTCATTGCTATTACAAGCATCCGGAGGAGACAACCCCCCTCTTGCCACCTTCCTCGGGCTCTCCTGTTCTACCGGGAGACCCAAGCAACCAGCCAGCACGTCCGCTGGCTGGCCGGACAGTCAATCAAAGCTGGATCTGGCTTTGATTCACTGTTTTGATCGGGTGTTCATGATAATAACCTGGTCAACTGCGCTATTTTTGAAAAATCAAAAGTATTCAAAAACTGATCTTGCTTTCAAGGGCAAAGGAGTTATTTGGGTTCTTATAGACCCCAGATCCCTCCATAAAGAGTACCTGTCACATGACTATTGCTGTCACAACATTCTTTGTGACAGCAATAAAAAATTTAAAGTGCCCCCTGTCTGGGGGTGCCAGCACACATGTGAGGTATCGCCGCGACCGTCAGGTCATGGGCAGTAATTCTAGTATCAGACCTCCTGTGTAAATCTAAAGTGGTAAGCTGTAAAGACTTTAAAGCCTATCAATAGTAAAATTTACATTGTCTATGGATAGTTAAAATTACATCGCTTGTTGCCGTTGCACAGGCGTGCACAATTTTAAATTGTGACATGTTTGGTACCTATTCACTCAGTGTAACATCATCTTTTATATTTTACAAAAACATTGGGTTATGTATTGTGTTTTTTTGGATTAAAATTCAAAGAAATTGTATTTTTTCCAAAAGAGTTGCATTTGAAAAACCTCTGTGCAAATACCGTGTGGCATAAAAAAAAATTGCAGTACCCACTAATTAATTCTCTAGGGCCTCTGTTTTAAAAATATATATATATTGTTTGGGGGTTCTAACTAATTTTCTAGCAATAAAATGCTGATTTTTGCATGTAAACAAAACTGTAAAAAAAAAGACCTGGAGATGAAGTGGATAAAGTTTCTGCAACGGTAATGCCAAAGCCGGTGCGTCCTCTTTTCTTGTTTTCCAGTGTGATCTTTGGGCTCCCCCAGTCTTTGGAGGTCAGCAAGGTTTTTGCTTATATTGGAGGAGCTGAAGATTGTTGATCCTTCTTTGCCAGTACATTCCTCTTGAGCGCAGGAGATTGTTCTTTTAGAAAATGCGGTGTGCCTGACCTTGTGTGTGCTCTAAGGGGAAAATAGGACGAAATTCACCAGCGGCTCCTTAGGGGGTATTCCACACAAGGAAACTCTTTGTTTAAAAATGTTAATATTAATTGATAATAATACATATACAGTAATTACACATTACGTCAATTATAATTACAGATTGCATTAATTATAATTAGATATATGGTTAAACTAAAAATGCACAAAACTATAAAAAGGCAATAGTTTCTCTTTATACTGTTGACTAGTACATTGCCAAAAAATACATATTTAAGTCATAGCCCAACCACATGATTACATACAATCTTACCGATTTCCTTAAAACCCAACTCTGAGCTCCCTCTGAGGCCCCCTTGGAGCCCTTCTTGCCTAATTTTTATCCTTACCTTTTACAGGTGCTTTTAAGCCTGTCACATGACCACTCAATAGATTTTCACTGGCCTTGAGTGGTCCTCAGTAATGCAGAGAATGGCACTACTCAGCTCACCAATCACACTGTGAGTGTGGGGCACCTTGGTGACATCTCTGATGGGGGTAAGTTTAGGATGCGCTGCACTTACAGTATGGCCTCATTCTTCTAATTTACAATGAAGTAATGCAGCACATTTTTGTTTTTGTTAATGAGAGAACAGTTCTACTTTAGGCAAGGTTCACACAAGGTTTTTGGTTGGTGTGCTGCAGTGCCATTCCTTCTTAATGGTACCCCAACACACCTTGCCACTAGACATGTGTTGTGGTGCACTGCGTTAAAAAAAAAACATCCACACACACCTGTGGGCAGGTGCAGTTAGCCACTTTGTCACTAGGTGGCTCTGTACCAGAATAGCGCCTAGTACAGCAGATAGTGACACTAGGTGTTAGGTCCCTTTTAGGTAGAGCTCTAGAGCAGGCATCCTCAAACTATGGCCCTCCAGCTGTTGCGGAACTACACATCCCATGAGGCATTGTAAAACTCTGACATTGACAGACATGACTAGGCATGATGGGAATTGTAGTTCCTGAACAACTGGAGGGCCATAGTTTGAGGACCCCTGCTCTAGAGTGATGTCAGGGGTGAGTCAGCAACCACTTATTAGCTAGGTGACATACACTGATTTGGGGCATGGGGGCCAAACACCCAACACCTGTGAGCATATAACCAACACAAGCAGGCCCTGGACAGGGCAGGAGGCCAGGTGAAGTGGACCTGTATGCAGGAGGAGCTGGCTGTAGTCACCTTAAGAAGGTGGGGACTAAGGGAGGCTGCAAAAGACTTTGCAGGAATTTTGTGATTAGGCCTATGGAATGGAGCAAGGCACAAGATGGTTGACGGGTTGGCCTTCGCAGGTGGGATTATTTTCTAGCAGGGCTGGATCAGGGGTAGGGCCTTTTGCTTGGACACCAAAATTAGCCTACCACAGAGCCCCTCTTACACACCTTTTTGGTGCGCTTTGGTGCATTAGTCTACTCCTAATGTGGCATAATACACATCAACGCTCCCCAACAGTGGGAACCCAGCCTTAAAGTGAAACCATGCCAGAACTATGACTGGTAACATTTCTATATATCCTTAAAGCAGACCTTTGCTCCATTAATACACTTTACTTTAGTGAAATCTTTCCCCTTTACAATCTAAAATGCTGATAATGCTGATTTTTTATTTTTTATTTTGTTTTATTTTTTTATTACCTTCTAACCTGCCCATGCCTCTATTCTGACCTAGGAGATAATGTCTGAAGCCTCTTGGGATACACACATCACATATTCTAGGATGTATCAGCTTTAACATAATCCCTAGAGAAGGGCTGATCTGGTGAGGTGCCATCAAAGGGCAGGCTGTCTGCAGTAGAAAGAGATGGCCATATTCCAATAATGTCAAAAACAAAGATGGCAGCACTGGACCTTGTGTGAAGCACAGAGTGGTGGATCACAGCTGACCAACACTGGAATCACGAGAAGTGTGAGCATTACTCCATAACCCAGCTTAAAATCTAAGAAGGATTAAAAAAAAAACACGGGACCGAGTGAAGTTCTTCTTCAAGTAACAATTAAAGTGGTTGTCAACTTGTGACGGTTCAGGAGATATGCAGTGTACTACATGTGCCGACGTCATTTCAGCACATGCGCAGTAAAGAAACGGCGTCCGTGCTGTTTCTTCACTGTGATTGTGCCGTGACTCGCGGCTCCCGTGTGTGGGAGTGACGTCACACGACTCCAGTCAGCCACAGAGCCAGAGTCATGGCCCCGGAAGGAAGAGGGGCAGAAGATGGATGCTGCCAGCACAGGGGACAGCGCTGGACATTGCAGGCTTTGTTTGCAGGTAAGCGATGCAATGTAGTAGCCCATTATGCATCTACTTTGCAGGGGAATGTAGAGGAAATAGACCCTATCTGGGTTTACTTCCTCTTTAAAGAGCATTAAAACAAGCCATTCCTGACCTCTCTAGCTGCACATAGTGTGAAGTAATTCATCCTCAAATATCAAAACAGAGACCCTAAAGTCAGGTCCCAGTTTGTCTCTTAACAGTTTACAAACAAAATTCTGCTGGAATAGAAAGTCAAGAGGAAAAGAGTTGTGATTTCAGTGCATCTGCTATGAATTTTAAAGATGAATATCTCACCAATGCTTACAGCTACAGAGGTGAACAAGAGCTTGTCTTATAGGGGTTGATTTACTAAAACTGGAGAGTGCAAAATCTGGTGCAGCTCTGCATAGAAACCAATCAGCTTCCAGGTTTTTTTTGGCAAAGCTTAATTGAACAAGCTGCAATTAGAAGATGATTGGCTACCATGCACAGCTGCAACAAATGTTGCGCTATACATTTATACTAAATCATCCCCATAGTGTTTTTACTGCTTGTGCGGAATGGGTTCACATTAAGGACACTTTGCAACTTATGGACATTTAAAAGAGCTGTAGGGTGTGCATGTGTTCCTGGAGGTAAAATCGTACAAACCCCAAAAAATTAATCAAACAAAAAAGATTTGAAATCATTATAATTTTCCCATAAAACTAAAGGACATCTATGTGACGTACAAAATTAAATTTCTGAAAGTATATTTTTTTTGCTTGGATTTCCACTTTAAAGATAAACTGAGTGGAATTTATGGCATAGCATGGTGGTAAACAGCTGATTTTACCTATTCTCAGTCATGCTGTATGGTTTATAGGAAACTTAACTGTGCTTCAGTAGAATAAATGCAGAACAAGCAATCCAGCTTTCAATGACTGGTTGGCTCACCATTGCCTGTTTTTAGCACCACTACCATACAATTTAATAGGTACATCTTTAATTTTAATGTCCAAAGGCCTAGCCCTAGACTAACTGGAATGCTGAATTCAGTAAGAAATATTGCCTCTGGTGGTTCCTTACACACAGGTCTCAGAGATCAAGTAAACTGTACAGATATCTTTATTTGGTGTCTCATGAACATCATCGCTACCATTTCCAAATCTTCAAAATCAATCAAGAAGGCATAGTTATTGTGGCAGCACATTCAAAGTAGGATTTGCTGATGGAAGCAATATTGCTTACCGTGAGTCACCAGTACATTTAGAATTATAACAATGCCATGACAACAATCAAAATCATTCATAGAAAGGTGGTGATGAACTATTGCCAAAGAGTGGAAATCCCTGACCTTGGTTATGGCTGAAGCTAGACATAGAATAAATAAGGTTCTTATTCATGCTAAAATGGGAGCCATCGAAAACTATAAGATCTGCAAATTCGAGAAAATACGAAAGCAATGGGTTAAGCATTGCTTACCCCCCGAAGTTGACAACCCTTTATTAATGCCTTGGTAAGCTCATTTGTTTTTCTTCCCCCTTCATTATTTTGTGTACTAGAACCACGCTACTATTCCGGGGAGCGTTCTCCCTCTTGCTATTGTACCTTTACTCTCTCCTCCCTAATCTCCTGGGCGGGGTCAATCGTTGGAGGTCCTTCTTTTACTATCCATTTCCAATTCATTCCATACCCGTCCTCTCTTACTCTCCCTTTCTCCCCCCTCTTCCTCTCCCTTTCTCCCCCATCTTTCTCTCCCCTACCTCCCACCCATGATATCCATACTTATCACCATCTCCATCATATATACAGCTGTGCATACTTAAAGTGATAATTCTGTTATATTAATCAGCTAACGATCCTACGCAGCATCCATCCTTGCTTTCCTTTTTTACCTGTAATCTTTGTATTGTTATGATTGGTTGGCCACCTGCTCAAGTGTATATGCATTTTGTAATGGTTTTCCCCAAGTCTACATGTTTCTATGTCTTATGTTAAAACCAATAAACATCTTGGAAAAGAAAGGTGGTGATGAGGGTTGGCAGAGAAGGCCCCAAGTGACAGAGACAGGCAGTTCCCCTAGCTTGGTTCATGCACATCATTGGGAAGACTCATTTTCCAACTCAAAAGTTACTTGCATCCAACTTATTGAAAGAAGTTGTACAGCTTATCTGGAATAAAATACGAATATTCCAGAAGGTTCCAACTTTCTATAGCTCTTAAAAACAGTTTTGTAGCTTGTATTTGGGTAGAGATCTTGTATACAGACTTAAAGGTGAAGAGTGGAAAGTCAAACACATTCTGATGAACTATGAGTCTTCAGATAATTATATAAAATCTCCACAATTATATAATGCTTAGACAATCTTGCCTCTAGATGACCCAAAAAATAGTACTCCTCAAGTAAAAATAATCTGTCCGGAGACTAATCTCCACCATATTGGTCCAGGCTCAGTCAGGTAAATTGAGACTCTTGGTCAGAAAGAGACCGGGGATTTCCTAGACTGTAGGCGTTCTTCCCTTGCTCCTCACTAAATGCAGTTTCGAAAGCTGAAAGGATAGATCTTCTCAAGGATTCTTTAAAGTCTCTGCCCAGGAAGACATAGAGGAAAGGGTTTAAGCAGCTGTTAAAGAAAGCCAGACTGGTAGCCAGTGGACTTCCAATAAGAACAGCTGACTTTAATATTTTATTGTCCCAGTGGTGCATCACAACTTCTAGTACAGAAAGGATGTGATATGGGAACCAGCAGAGGAAGAAAGCAACCACAACAGATGCCATGACTTTGAACGGTCGGCTGGACCACGAAAGATGGCTTCTTCTCAATTTCAAAGCCATCAAAGAATAGAAAACTAAGATAAGTCCAAATGGTAGCAAGAACCCAAAAAGAAACCTTACAGATATCATTACTTGGTGTCTCATGTTCCTCAAAGCTACTACCTCCAAGTCTTCAAAGTCACTGGAGAAGGCATAGTTATTGTAGCAGTGTGTGACATTGTTCTCATTGTCTCGTATGGTGTCCCGAAAGGCCAAGTAGGGTGAACAGAGGATTAAAGCCGCCAGCCAGACAGAAAGGGCGATAGCGGAAGCCAGTCTTGGAGTCCTATGGTTTTGGGCCCACACGGGTCTGACCACGGAGACACAACGGTCAGCGCTGATAACGGTAAGCAGGAAGACACTCGCAAACAAATTTAAGAAAGCAATGGTGCTGTTCAGCTTGCACAATAGAGTTCCAAATGGCCAGTTGAAACCCAGAGCAGTGTAAGTGATGCTTAATGGTAAAAAGAATGTGAAAATGAAGTCAGCGATTGCAAGGTTCAAAAACCAAACTGTATTGACGGTTCTCTTCATCTTAAACCCAGCAATCCATATCACCAATCCATTTCCAGTGGTTCCCAGGATAAAAGCTATGCTGTATATGATGATGGACAGGTAACGGAGTGTTTTATCAAGTTCTGAGGGTATCTCTTCCCCTGTCAAATATTCATCTTCTTCCTCATCAGCCTGTAAGGCCAGGGGGTCCGGGGAGAAGTACTGTAAAGTTGAGGTGTCCATGTTACCCAGCCCTGAAAGACAAACATTTTGATTATTTGTTCAGAAGGGAAAGATTGTGGATCTTTTAATCACTTCAATACTGGGCACTTTCACCCCCCTCCTGCCCAGACCAGCGCTGTCACACTTTGAATGACAATTGCACAATCATGCAACACTGTACCCATATGAGATTTTTATAATTTTTTTCATGCAAGTAGAGCTTTGTTTTCATGGTTTAACCACTTGCCGACCACCCGCCGTGGTTTGACGGCGGCAAACCGCCGTCAACTGACGGTGGCCTTGATAACGAGTATTGTGAGCATGTGCGCGCCACCGGAGGCACGCTTGTGCGCTCACTGTGTTCCGAGGGGGGGGCCAGGAAGTGGGTAGGGTGGACTCGACCACCGCTGGCTACCCGCGAGAGACAGAACGGAGGTCCGAGGAAGGGATGTGATCGCAGACCTATCTGTATATGGAAGCCGTGATCACTCCCCACTCCCTGCTAGCCCAGCTCCCATACAGTTAGAACACACTGAGGGAACACAGTTAACCCTTAGAGCACCCCCTCCAAGTTTACCCCTTCACTGCCAATGGCATTTACACAGTAATCAGTGCAATTTCGTAGCACTGATCGCTGTATAAATGCCAATGGTCCCAAAAAGTGTCAAAATGGTCCGACATGTCCGCCGCAATATCGCAGTACTGCTATAAATCACAGATCGCCGCCATTACTGGTAAAGTATAAAAAAAAGAAAAACCCCATAAATGAATTCTCATCATTCGTAAACGCAGCAACTTTTGCGCAAACCAATCAATACACGACGATTGTGATTTTTTTTTACCATAAATATGAGGAAGAATATAAATCGGACAAAACCGATGAAAAAAATGTTTTTTTTTATATTTTTTGGGGGATTTGTATTTCAGCAAAAAGTAAGAAAAATAGTTTTTTATGCAAAATTGTCGCTCTTTTTTGTTTATAGCGGTGGTCATAAATGACACAGAGGTTATCAAATACCACCAAAAGAAAGCTCTATTTGTGGGAAAAAAAGGATGCAAATTTTGTTTGGGTACAACGTCGCACGACCGCGCAATTGTCAGTTAAAGCGACGCAGTGCCGAATCGCAAAAAGGGCTCTGGTCCTAAAGTGTGAAATCCTTCTGGGGCTGTATCATAGCTTTGTTTTTGTTTTTTTTTGTTTTGTTTGTTTTTTTGTAAATAACAATATACTTACCTGCTCTGTGTAATGGTTTTGCACAGAGCAGCCCAGATCCTCTTCTTTTATGGTCCCCCCGCTGGCACTCTTGGCTCCGCCCCCTTGAGCAGTGCTCCCAGAGAAAGTTGCTTGCCCTAGGACGCTCCCGAGCCCTGCATCCATAAGATACATAGAGCTGTGGCTCGGTCCCGCTGCCCCTGCTCTCTCCTCAATGGCTCAATGGCAGCACACAGGTAAAAAACCTTCAGCCTTTAGAACCACTTTAATGGCCCTGCACTCTATTTTCCATGAAATTAGTTCTTACTGTGCTTTTCTGCCCCCTTGTAACCCCCTCTGTGAGCACCTGAACCTCTCCTTTCCCCCCTCACTGAGAGGGTGGCCACCGTCTTACATACAGTGGGACCATGGAGAATGAACATAGCCACTCTCTAACACACATGTGTCAAACACAAGGTCTGCAGACGGAATCTGGCTCCCCAGGCCATTTCATGTGGCCCACGCACCTCTCCTGCAGCTGCAGCACCAGCACCCCCCTTTGTCTCCATACCCACCTTGTCTCAGCAGTAGACAGCAGAGAAGAGGACAGAACTCCTCCTCCAGATCCTGCGCTTCTTCCTGCAGGTGTGGAGAGGCTCCTCTCTGACCCCCCATCTCAGCAGTTGGCAGCAGAGAGGAGTAGAGATCTCCTCCTACAGATCTTGCACTTCTCCGTGCAGCCATGAGAGGCATGTCTCTGGCCCCCCCCCCCCTCCGCTTCCCCAGCTCAGCAGTCAGCAGCAGAGAAGAGGACTGAATTCCTCCTCCAGATCTTGCTCTTCTCTGTGCAGCCATGAGAGACATTCCCCCACCCCCCAATCGCAGCAGAGGAGGACAGATCTCCTCCTCCAGATCCTGCACTTCTCCTTGCAGCCGCGGAGAGGCTTGTCTCTGTCTGCCACCCCTGTCTTAGCAGTTGGCAGAGGAGAGGAGAACAGAACTGGGGGGGGGGG
>BLSH010093213.1:97266-122566 GCA_018402905.1 Glandirana rugosa
CCAGACCTCCACCCCCAATCTCAGTAGTTGGCAGCAGAGAGGAGGACAAAACTCCTCCTACAGATCCCATGCTTCTCCATGCAGTAGCGGAGAGGGTTGTCTCTGCTCCCCCTCCCCCCGATTCCCTGTCCCAGCAGTCGGCAGCAGAGAAGAAGACAGAACTTCTCCTCCAGATCTTGCTCTTCTCTGTGCAGCCATGAGAGGCATGTCTCTTTCCTCCCCTATCTCAGCAGCTGGCAGCAGAGAGGAGTACAGAGCTCCTCCTACAGATCCTGTGCTTCTCCATGAAGCCACAGCTCCCCCTCGTCTCCGCCTCCCCTAAGCTGACTCCAGCCCTCCTCTGGTCCACCTCCAGACCCTGCACTTTCTGCTTCCCAGCTCTGCCCCCAGCTTCTTCCTGACAGCAGCACAAGGTAAGGGGGTGCACTGTGATGTAAGGGGTGAGGGGGTGGGGGGACTCTTGATTTCCGATGGTGGGGGGCTCTTGACATCTAGTCTCACAGGCACAACTGGCCCTTTGGGGGCAACCATAATACTGATGTGGCCTGCAATGAAATGGAGAGCGACACTCCCGATCTAACAGGAATTTGCATCACAGCAGCAAAAAATAATAATAATTTGGAGATTCGGAGGAGGCTGATTTTAGGAACGGCTTCTATTTCCTCTTTGTATTTCTCGGAAAATTATTGAAATGTTGTTCCTTGGCAAATTCCAATGTGTGGTCAGCCTGACTGTTTTTAGGTGAATTCCATTAAGTTTACAGTTTAAAAGTTTAAAGTTTTTTTTTTCATTTAAGAGTAAGGGAGAGCTATCATTTATTTATTATTATTTATTTTATTTTTTATGATTATTGTTATCATTTATTATTATTGTTGTTATCAATATCATGATTACTTTTTAACCAGCTCTAATAATAAAATCATTGTTTTGGTTTTGGTCACTTTAATAAAACAGAACTAAAGGCAACCCTTTTTTTTATGTTGGATAGAGAAAGCGAGGGTTATAACCCCTGTCTGCCTTTTTTTGCCCTCTGTATCCCATTGAGGGGATTCCTCTTCACTTCCTGTCCATAGCTAAAACAGGAAGTGAGAGGGAACCCCCGACTGTCACCAGAACTAGTGTCCCCATTGGAACATTTCTCCTTTATTCCTGTTCTGGGGACAACCCAAAATGTGGGTCAATGGAGGCACAGACAGCAATAAAAACCTGACATGGGTTCTAATCTCTCTCCACTATATCCTAAAATTTTAAAAAAGAGTTCTACCTTTAGTTATACGTTAACCACTTCAGGGCGGCCCGCTGCTCTGCATCATGTACATATGCATGATTTTTTTTATTTCCGGGCATTACCCATCAGTGCTGCCTATCAGTCCCCATCAGTGCAGCCTGTCAGTGCCCATTAATTAGTGCCATCTATCAGTGCCAATCAGTGCAGACTATCAGTGCCCATCAGTGCAGCCTATCAGTGCCCATCAGTCAGTGCCATCTATCAGTGCCCATCAGTGCAGCCTATAAGTTCCCACCAGTGCAGCCTATCAGTGCCCATCAGTCAGTGCCATCTATCAGTGCCCATCAGTGCTGCCTATTAATGCCCATCAGTGCCCATCAGTCAGTACCATCTATCAGTGCCCATCAGTGACACCCATCGGTGTTGCCTATCAGTGCCCATAAGTGCTGCCCATCAGTGCTGCCTATCAGTGCCCATCAGTCAGTGCCACCTATTAGTACCCATCAGTGCCACCATCAGTGCCCATCAGTGCTGCCTATCAGTGCCCATCAGTGCTGCCTATCAGTACCCATCAGTGCAGCCTGTCAGTGCCCATCAGTGCTGTCTATCAGTGCTGCCTATCAGTGCCCATCAGTGCTGTCTATCAGTGCAATCTATCAGTAACCATCAGTCAGGGCCACCTATCAGTGCCCATCAGTGCCACCCATCAATGCTGCCTATCAGTGCTGTCTATCAGTGCCGCCTATCAGTGACCATCAGTCAGTGCCACCTATCAGTGCCCATTAGTGTCGCCCATCAGTGCAATCAGTGCTGCCCAACAGTGCTGCCTATAAGTGTCCTTTAGTGCCGCCTATTAGTGCCCGCCACCCCGGCTTTGCTGCCATTCGCTACGGCACAAGCTGATCAGCAGGTCCTGGCCAATGATTTATTTCCAGAACCCAGGGGCATTGCTAGGTGGGAAAAATACCAGGAGCTTCAGCCCGGGGGGGCAGCTGTAGCCGGGGGGCATTAGTCGGCAGGGGGGGGGGGCGATAGTTGGGGGTGGCAGAGGCTGGGGGTGCCCATCAATGTTCACCACTTAACTGACCTACCTGATTCCTACACTGACCCCTATCAGACCCCTACACTAACCATTATACTGACCCACCTGACCCCTACACTCAACTCGACTCAACTACCTGACACATACACTGACCTACCTACCTGACGCATACACTGACCTACCTACCTGAAACATACACTGCAGGGTGACACTGATACAGCATGGACCTGTAGGACCTTCCTGCCCCTCCCACTGCAGAATGATCACTATTTAAATGATTACACAGTCCCACCTTCCTATCAGATGTAAACTGTAGAAAGCCAGCCAGCCTAGGCCCAGATGTGACACGAGCGGGGCGCCCAGCACGGTCCAAATCTCCCACGCACCCGCCGCACAGACGCAGTGCCGCTCTCCCGCCTTCTGAATGCGGCGGTGCTCTTTAATGGACGTCCCATGCTAGCGGGATTGGGCCAGTGTGACGTGACGTCCATCATCTGCTTCGCTAACGGCCGCTCGCTCTGAGCTAATAATAGAGTTTGACTGTTTTTCGGAGGCCCGTTCAGGGCTGTAGCTCTCTCAGCCCCCCACCTCCCGACACCACTGCCGGAACCCACCGATCGGCTAAGTGAATGACAGAGGAGAGCCTGCAGCAATGTGCTGTTTTTTTTCTCTCTGCAAGTAAAAGCAGAGCACACAGTAAGCATAGTTGGGCACACATTTAACCCTTTCATCACCCTAGATGTTAACCCCTTGCCAGCTAGTGTCATTAGTACAGTGACGGTATATTGTAACACTGATCACTGTATTAGTGTCACTGGAGATGTCAGTGCCAGTTAGTTCCCCCCAGTGTCAGTTAGTGTTAGATTGCCCGCCGCACTATCGCAGTCCCACTATAAGTCACTGATCACCACTATGACTAATATAAAAAAAACAAAAAAAAATTCTGGTGTACTGTATATATCCCATAGTTTGTAGACGCTATAACTTTCACACAAGCCAATCTATATATGTTTATTGGGATTTTTTTTACCAAAAACATGTAGCAGAATACATATTGGCCTACATTTATGAAGAAATTAGATTCGATTTTTGTTTACTGTTATTTTTTAAAATATTTTTATTGGTCTTTTTTCTCGAATATCGCAATAAAAAATAAAAGAAAGCTCTATTTGTTTGAAAAAAATGATCCACTTTTCGTTTGGGTACAGCGGTGCATGACTACTCTGGATGAAGGAGCACAGAAGGCATGGCAGTCCCAGTGTTTGTATCACCCCCCCCCCAAATATTTATCTGATTTCTCACTCATTCCAGCACTGTGCCTGTCTCTAGCGGCTTTCTCCTCTCTCTCTCTCTGCATTCACAGGACTCAGAGGCAACGGTGGGAGTCATTGGCTTCTGCTTCTGTCAATCATATGCTGTGAGCAGAGAGTGGGGGGCCGAGCTGCACTGTGTGTGTCTATGGATGCACACAGCAAGCCCACACGTCTTTACCCAGCAAGTGGGTTGCATTGGGGTCAGACTCAGAAGAGGAAGACCAGAAGGGGTCCCAGAAGAGAAGGTTCGGGGTGCTTTGTGCAATTCCAATGCAATTACATATTTATTATTTTGGAAAAAAAATAACTTTTACCAAAACTTTATGAATGTTTATTTGATTTTCTAATTGTTAGTGGCATGGGCGTCCGCAGAACTTTTTTCAGGGGGGGGCATCATTTTAAGGCCACTCATGCTCTGGCCCTTTTCAACAATGTCCCCCATATAGATTCCCCTTTAAAGCAAATTTTTTGGTCTTTTTTTGTTTGTTTAGCAAGAAAATAGAAACCCAGTGGTGTTTAAATGCCACCAAAAGAAAGCTCTATCTGTGTGAAAAAAATTATAAAAATTTCATAATGGTGCAGTGTAGCATGGCTGCGGGCAGGAGGGGGTTAAAGTGCCCAGTAAGCAAGTGGTTAAAATAGAGTCAGGAACATTTATATACTCCTAGATTAGTGTTTTTCACAATGTCGTCTGCAGGCCAGCAGTGGTCTATAGCTAAGTCAGGTGGTCCCTAACCATCATCCTCCACAGCAGTCACTGTTGGCAGTGGGCAGGAGGATCCTTTTCTGCTACAGCTTCAACCAATCCAAGGATAAGTATGGTTTCATACTGAGCTGTCACTCATGATATCACGAATGACTCCATAAAGCAAAACACTTCTGGTTTATCCCTTCATTGTCAATTGTCAGGGCAATATTTGAGCCATGAACAGAGTTTTGGGGTAACAGAGAAAGGCAACCCAACACCAAATATGGCCACAGGGGTGGTTATGGGCAGGGCTGCTGATAGAATTTGTGGGGCCACTTACAGACCTCCTGACAGCCCCCCCCCCCCCCCAAGAAAATATTGAAGCTATATTTTGTTAAAAATGCAATAAAATCATTATTAGCAGACACAAATACAACATCATTTACAGTATTCCTGCTGTAGCCGTGTGCTCCATCAAGAGTGGCTGATGTTGTGGTCCACCTGCCCGCTGCCTTCAGTCACACGAATCCCACACAGCCGGAGTCACTGAACAGGTCGGTACTTTGTTTTGTTGTTTTATTTAGGGGTTGAACTTGGATAGGGAACAGGGATGACTGTGGGATGCCCAGTAATTGAACATGGGACCTTACTACATACACCTGCGGTATATACACTTCTTCTCCTCCAGCATACTACTTGCTGACCGTTACTCTTCTCCTTTTCCTCTCTCCAGCACTCACTTGCCGACCGTTACACTACTTCCTCCCTGGTCCAAAAGGAAATTTATCAGACCTCCATGACACCTCCTCTTCACCACAGCTAGCACATGGTGAGGCCTTCTGCAGCCGCTAGCAAGGGCTCAGGACCACCCTTTCTGGGTAAGAATCGCAGGTTTCCATCCTTGAAACCATGGACCCTCTCTTGTGTAGCTAAGTACGTTGGTGCTAGCTAGGCCGTGGATGAACTACAATTCCCGGCCCATCCATCTTCCAAACCAATCCGGCCTGTCCTGCGGTCTAATGGCTCGCCTTCCCCTTGGTTAGCTCCTCCGGGCCTCTACAGACCGCTTGCTCTCCTCCAGGCCTAGGGCGACCAGATGTCCCCGGTTTCAGGGGACAGTTCCCGGATTGAGGACACTGTCCCCGGACTAAGTCTGTCCCCGGTTTTGACCCTGTTGGATTTGAACAGGGGCCCAAGCCATTTCAAAGACAGTGCAGAATTTTAAAAAAAAATCTGAATTACACCCCCCGCTCTGCTGCTCCTACCAGCTTGGGGTGGGGGGTGTAATTCCCGCTCTCATGTTCTTCTGCCTTGGCTCAAGTCCTGGCCAGCCGCCTGCCTGTCTATCTCCTTGCCTTTCCCAGCAGAGAAATCTTCCTCTGCTCAGTTCCGCTCCCCACCCAGTAGTAGCCAGGGCACAAAGAGAGGCTGTGAGGCGGGCAGTGGTGGTCACAGGCAGAGAAAGGCAGCTGAGCTCAGCCGACAGAGTACAGCAGCGGGCACAGAGGGGAAGCGGATCGGATCGTGGGGTTGCCAGTGCCTTCAAGGCTTCAACACCGGTGTGTTTTGGGGGTGTGTGTGAATACACTACATTGCACTGTGTGTGTCTCTCTGGCATAATGGATGGCATCATAACTCAAAGGCAGCGTGCACTTTATCATGGCTCTGGCTGGTTTTGCACTGCCACAGTGTGTCACAGCTTGGCTTCTGGGACAGGGATCTGTGCCTTCCCTTAGTAAAAGCAACCTCCCCCACAGTGAGAAAAAACTGGTTAGGCACACATTTAACCCTTTGATTGCCCTAGATGTTAACCCCTTCCCAGCCAGTGTCATTAGTACAGTGACAGTGTATATTTTTAGCACTGATCACTTTATTAGTGTCACTGGTTCCCACAAAGTGCCACTTAGTGTCCGATTTGTCCGCCGCAATATCGCAGTCCCGCTCTAAGTCGCTGATTGCCGCCATTACTAGTAAAAATAAAATATGTCTCCGGATTTCATTTTAAAAATCTGGTCACCGTATCCCGGCCTGTCTCAGCCTTCTCATCCAACTCCCAGGGGCTGCCACTCACTGACAATTTGGTGGATACTTTAACCACTTCCACACTGCCTACAGTATAATTACTGCAGCAGTGTGGACATGTCCCACTAATCGCTGTAAATAAATGGCGATTTGTGGAGTGGCAGCTAGGGGGCGCGTGCCCACCGTAGAGGAGTGTGCTTGCGCCATGCAGCTCGGCGGACCCCATGTCCACCGGCGAGCTGCCACAGCAAAAGAACGGGGAACCATCAGCGTAAACACGGCGGTTCCCCACTCTGTCAGTGGGGACATAAGAGATCTACTGATCCCTGTCACTGGGATCAGTTAGATCTCTTATGCCCATGGTAGCCCAGCCCCCCTCACAGGGAACACAGTTAACCCCTAGATCTCCCCCCTGCAGGTTAACTCCTTTACTGCCAGTGACATTTATACAGTAATCAGTGGACATTTAAATTTCTGATCGCTGTATAAATATCATTGGTCCCAAAAAAGTGTCAAAAACGTCCAACATGTCCGCTGCAATATCGCAGTACCGCTAAAAATCGTAGATCGCCGCCATTACTAGTAAAAAATGTAAAAAAATAAAAACCCCAGAAATGAATTCTCATCATCACCCCGGCAACTTTTGTGCAAACCAATCAATAAATGACGATTGCAAATTTTTTTACCAAAAATATGAGGAAGAATATAAATCGGCCAAAACCAATGAAAAAAAATGTTTTTTTATATATTTTTTTGGGATTTGTATTTTAGCAAAAAGTAATGTTTATAGCCACGATCAGAAATGACACAGAGGTGATCAAATACCACCAAAAGAAAGCTCTATTTGTGGGGAAAAAAGGACGCAAATTTCGTTTGGGTACAACGTTGCATGACTGCGCAATTGTCAGTTAAACGACGCAGTGCCGAATCGCAAAAAGTGCTCTGGTCCTAACCTGGGAAATCCTTCTGGGACTGAAGTGGTTAAAGAGTCTCTTTCCGTGTAACCCTCAGCTGCTCTCCTGCTTCCTTGTGCCACTCCAGGAGCCGACTCCAGCTCCCGCCTGCACCCAAGCCCCAGGCCTTGGGTTCACCCCCCCAGACTGAAGGCTCCCCTCCCAGGCCATCCTCCTCTCTTCCACCCGAACTCTCCTGACACCTGCTGGCAGATTGCTGTATTTAAGGAGGCCTGCCCCATGACAATCCAACCTGTGGCTTGGTCAAGACTTCTTGTCATACATCAGGAAGTGACACCTCCTCATCCATCCCCCTTCTAGAGCTTTCCCAGCTCAAAGGGAGGAATCTCCAAGGGGTGTTCCTTCCCTCTATCTCCAGCCCCTCCCCTGAGCCACTCCCCAGCCCAGATCAAAACATTCAGGCCTGCACTTACAGTCAGGCCTGACTAGATTTTTCCTTTCCTATCAAAAATCTACAAAAGTAAAGCACCTACACTATGGGGGTGCTACACTGATAAATCTAAAAGACAAAA
Organism: Glandirana rugosa; assembly: GCA_018402905.1. Lineage (NCBI taxonomy): Eukaryota > Metazoa > Chordata > Amphibia > Anura > Ranidae > Glandirana > Glandirana rugosa. The sequence goes on from BLSH010093213.1 coordinate 105,046, forward strand.
CTGAGTTAACCTCTTGCCGACCACCTCACGTACTTTTACTGCTGCACTGTGGCAGCGTAACGCAAATTGCCGTATATAAATGGGGAATCGCGCAGCCGTGGCTGGCGGGCGCACGCGGCCGGCGGCAGCACGCTCCCGTGCCCACCACATGCTGCACGAGTGTGGCTGCGGATCGGACAGACTCGATGTCCACAGGCGACCCGCGATCACCTACTACAGAGGAAAGACGGGGAACCGCCGATGTAAACGCGGCTGTTCCCCGTTCTGTCGGGCGACATGACAGTGATCTACTGATCCCTGTAATCGGGATCAGTTAGATCTGTCATGCCCCTGACAGTCCAGCCCCCACACAGTTAGAACACGCTGACAGGGAACACATTTAACCCATTGATCGCCCCCTTAATGTTAACCCCTTCCCTGCCAGTGACATTTATACAGTAATCAGTGGCTATTTTTAGCTCTGATCGCTGTATAAATGTCAAAGGTCCCAAAAAAGTGTCAAAAATGTCCGTTCTGTCCGGCGCAATATCGCAGTCCCACTAAAAATCACAGATCGCCGCCATTACCAGTAAAAAAAATAAAATAATTAAAAACGCCATAAATCAATTCTCATAGTTTGTAGACACGATAACTTTTGCGCAAACCAATCAATAAACGCTTATTGCGAATTTATTTACCAAAAATATGTAAAATAATACATTTTAGCCTAAATTGAGGAATAAATTTGTTCTTTTATATATTTTTTTTAAATGTATTATAGCAAAAAGTAAAAAAAATATTGTTTTTTTTTCAAAATTGTCACTCTTTTTTTGTTTATAATGCAAAAAATAAAAACTGCAGAGGTGATCAAATACCACTAAAATAAAGCTCTATTTGTGGGAAAAAAAGGACGTCAATCTTGTTTGGGTACAATGTCGCACGACCGCTCAATTATCAGTTAAAGCTACGCAGTGCCGAATCCCAAAAAGTGCTCTGGTCAGGAAGGGGGTAAATCCTTCAGGGGCTGAAGTGATTAATAAATAAAAATGAAGATGAGATGAAAAAAAAATATATAGGCTGGGCTCCAGGATCAGAGAGACAGAGGGAGAGAAACAAAGTTACTGAGATAACAAACTCAGGAGCAGAGCTAACATTAGAGCCAGTGCTGGGAGGGGGGAGCCTGCACAGGGAGGGGGATTAGTGAGGGATAAGTATCTCTTTCTCAGCAGATAAAAGCTTACAGCTGCTGGAGGAAATTTTCTGCAATCGTCGTCCATCACTAATCTCCCTCCCTGTGTGGGCCCCCCTGTGTGCTCAGACCCCCTACAAGAGGACCAGTGCCCCCCCCATCAGCAGTCCTGGTTATGGGTGCTATTCTCTTAGTCCAGATTGGAAGATTGTGGTAGTGAATAGACAAGGTGAAAACATTTGGAAAGAGGGGATTGATTGGGGAACAGAATACCAATGGCAAGCATATGCAGATATAGTGGAACCTTGGATTACGAGTAACGCGGTTTACGAGCGTTTCACAATACAAGCTGTTTTTTTTTTTTTTTTTTTATAAATTCTGACTCAGTTTGCGAGCGCTGTCTCACAAGACGAGCATGATTCAAATCTCTGTGTATGCAATACCGTATGTGGCCAGAGGTGTGGGGGGGCGCTGGTGAGGCTCGGAGACGCTCGGGAACTTCTAGGAAACACTCGGAGCACCCAAAAGTGACAACAGTTCCCAAGTGTCTCTGAGTGTTTCCAAGCGTCTCCGAGCGTCACCAGCGCCCCTGCACCTCTAGCAACAGTACTTCATACACCAGTGCCCCCCGCACCTCTGGCCACATACAGTACTGCATACACCAGCGCCCCCGCCCCTCTGGCCACATACAGTACTGCACACACCAGCGCCCCCGCACCTCTGGCCACATACAGTACTGCATAGACAAGCAGTTATTGCCTAATAGACATTAAACAGGGTCACCTGTGCTGGCTGAGCCGAGACCCAGGTAGAAGGTCTGTGATTATATGGTGACTGCAGAAATGATGAGGAGAAAAACACAGGAGACAAAGGATACCGGGCCAGCGGCATTCCGTGCACCCAGTGGAACTCAGGAATAACTAGACAGGCGTTGTACCCCTGCAGGGGTGACGCCGTCTGGTAAGTGGGGTGTCTAAAGGGGAGCACGAGTGTCCAGCACACGTTCTGCACCATATAAAATCCACGGTACCAGCTTTACAATATTTGCAGCAAGGATCAGGAACTGTGGCTGCAAAAGGATTTATTGAAAGACTATGGTACATTAATGACGGGAAGTTTGAATAGGACTAAGCACAATTAGCACTGAGCACTTTGATGTTATAATAGTCTCCTTTAGAAGTACTGTGATTGGTTTACACTTTTTACACATCATATTTGATACATATGTTTAAAACTGCATACGGCACTTTGATAGTATGACTCTGTGATTGGATAGGACCTGGAAGGATTACATCATATGCACAGGACATACATGTTATACTTCTACTCACATATATATTTCTTATATGCAAGTCCTCTACCACATACTGTCACACACTTCTATGTGCACACATTATGTAAAGATTCTCACCTATGAACACACCTTGCAATACATTTTATTATATGCAGATTTATATATAACCACTAGGGGTCATAGGAGCACATTTTTGGTTGAGCACATGTTTTTTGTTATATATAGTTTAATCTCCTGAAGGAGTACAAACGAAACAGGGAAAATCCCCATTTATGATAAAGTGGACTTTGCAGGCACACACGAGACTAATGGATTTTGTTAAAATATAACATTTATTGTGTCATTTAAAATATATAATTGTATATAAAATGGGTACCCATAGGGAAACCCTGGACTAGATTCTGCAAAGTAAGTAGTCCTACATTATGCCAGAAAATTATACATATACATGATATCAGAACTGTATGCACAAAAGTAGAAATAGGTTGACGCGTTTCACAAACGTGCTTCTTCTGGACCTGTTCTTTGCAGACTATAAGTAAAAAGTATACATAATATAAATATATTTTAACATTTAACCTTATAAATATGTCCATATATATATATATACACTGCCATATTAGTATCTATTTGATCATACATAAGTTCATGCTTACTTGTGGTTGTAAGAGCTCCAAAAGCGAGGGGCCAGTGAATCAGGAGGGCGGACACAGGGGATATAGTTTGGCCGGACTTAACACATGCACTGTATATCTAGGCATAATAGAGGTGGATTGTGGTTGGAAACATAAAAATAATATTATGTTATGCCTCTATTATGTTATGCCTAGATATACAGTGAACGTGTTCAGTCCAGCCAAACTATATCCCCTGTGTCCGCCCCCCTGATTCACTGGCCCCTCGCTTTTGGAGCTCTTACAACCACAAGTAAGCATGAACTTATGTATGATCAAATAGATACTAATATGGCAATGTATATATATATGGACATATTTATAAGGTTATAAGTTAAATTATATTTATGTATACTTTTTACTCATAGTCTGCAAAGAACAGGTCCAGAAGAAGCACGTTTGCGAAACGCGTCAACCTAATTCTACTTTTGTGCATACAGTTCTGGTATCATGTATATGTATAATTTTCTGGCATAATGTAGAACTACTTACTTTGCAGAATCTAGTCCAGGGTTTCCCTATGGGTACCCATTACAATTGTATATTTTAAATGACACAATAAATTTTATATTTTAACAAAATCCATTCGTCTCGAGTGTGCCTGCAAAGTCCATTTTATCATATATGGGGATTTTCCCTGTTTCGTTTGTACTCCTTCATGTTCTAGGATGGTGGCACAATTTGGAATGCAACCCTTCTCCCTACTTTAATCTCCTGTTGAACAATTGAGCAGCGCCTAGCCCAGTTATCTTATATTCCATTTACATCTCCTCCTTAGGAGAGACTCCTGGGCGGCAGCAGGCTATTCCTAAGCGCAGTACTCTATCACTTTTTTCAAATTGTGGAACAAATCATCAGAGTTTCCATTGTTTCCTATGGGGAAACTTGCTTTGCTATACAAGTGCTTTGGATTACAAGCATTCTTCTGGAACAAATTATGCTCGTAATCCAAGGTTCCACTGTACAGTCTAATAACTAAGCTTCTTACCTAAGTTTGCATATGTATTCCTCTTTCCATAGGTGCAACTATAGCCATAGCAGATCAGGTAACTGCTATGGGGCTCATAAGCATGGTGTCCACTCACTCCAGTCCAGTAAATGGATTGGCTCTGGACTCCATAACCTAGTCATGTACAGTTACCTGATCTGCTATGGCTATAGTTACACCTATGGAAAGAAGACTACATATGCAAACATAGGTAAGAAGCATGTAAGTAGGAGGTGCTTAGTTTTTTGACTGTATCTGCAACCACCCCTGTGGACATATATTTTTGTAAGCATTGCTTACTAAGTGGGGCAGAGTAGAAGAGGAGGAGGAGAAGTTGGGCAGCCGTTGATCTGAGCCAGGTGCCAGTGCCACACAGTGACAGAAGACAGGCGTAGATGACGATCATAACACACACTGCACAGAGCACTCCAGTCCAGAGTCTCCAGACATGGCTCGACTCCTGGCTGCTGTGCTGCTGTCTCTCCCGGAGTCCCAGGTCAGGACCCAGACTAATCCCTCTGATGGATGATCATGCCGCCGGACAGGAGGTGCGTGGAGCCACTGCAGCACTAACACAGGCCTCGCTCCTGACCCAGCCTCACTCTGAGAGCCTATGAGTGTGACATCACTGGTTGCTAGATACCAGGCTGTGTGGCCCTAGCAACTAGTTCTGCCAGTGATTAGTTAGGGTGGCTGCCACTGGCTGTGTGTCCTCTGATTCCGGGACACTGTATTGTCCCGGTATGAAGGTGCCCGGGACCTGGGACAGAGATGTAAACTGCAGCAATCCGATCCACGACGTCCTATGACGAAACGCGTAAAGCAGGCCTTCTGGTACGCCTAGACGTCACTTCTGACATTGAGACACACTGGTTGTGGAGCGCACGCCGCTCCAAACTTAAAAGGGAGTGTGGACTGTCTTTTTATATATGAGCCTTTGACATTGCGCTGTTTCTTTGACTGGTTGGAAAGTCTGTTTTTATCTTTGGATTTACTTTGAATAAAGCAAATTGAAAATTGAATTACGCTATGAGTATCTCCTTCCATCCTTCCACATGCATCTTCTGCCTGGAGGCATAAACGGTGATTGAGGAACTATCCAACCTAGGACCAGGACATCTATAAAGGTGTACACATTCGGTTCACCCCTGCAGGGGTACCGCTCTCTGGTGAGTGAGGACACATTAGGGGAGCACGTGTGGACCCACAGTTTTTTGCACAATACCAAATGTGAATGCAGCACAAAGTCACTTTTGAAGAACGATCCACAACCTCTCTGCACAATATCAAATGTGAATCCTGCACAAAGTCACTTTTTGAAAAAACAGAACTTTGAAATCATTTTTGCACAATAACGGCACTTTTCTATTTTTATGAATTTTTATTACTATACACAATTATTATTGTAAGGTTTCTACACGGTTTAATATAGTCTACTGAAGAATTCAACGCTAAGGATATTTTTAAAAATATTTTAAAAATATATTTTTCACCTTGTACTTTTACTTGGTAATATCTGGACTGCACGCAATACCCAGCCACAGTTCTTTGATTTGTCTAGCGACATGAGAGTTCAGTGGTAATGATGTGGTTTCACCACTGGCGGCGCAGGTTATATAATGCATTAGAAACAATGGACGTGTCCCGCGAAACGCCGTAAATAGACGGCGTTTTGCGGAGTGGCCACTAGGGGGCGCGTGCGCACGCCCGCCGTACTCCGGAGGAGTGTGCCCGCGGCCCGGGCGGACCCGATGTCCGCCGCGATGAGCGGCCACAGCAAAAGAATGGGGAACTGCCAATGTAAACACGGCAGTACCCCGCTCTGTCAGTGCAGGCATAGGAGATCTACTGATCCCTGTCACTAGGATCAGTTAGATCTCTTATGCCCATGGTAGCCCAGCCCCCTCACAGTTAGAACACGCCTAGGGAACACAGTTAATCCCTAGATCTCCCCCTGCAGGTTAACCCCTTCACTGCCAGTGACATTTATGCAGTAACCAGTGGACATTTCAATTTCTGATCGCTGTATAAATGTCATTGGTCCCATAAAAGTGTCAAAAATGTCTGACATGTCTGCTGCAATATCGCAGTACCGCAAAAAATCGCAGATCGCCGCCATTACTAGTAAAAAATAAAAACCCCAGAAATTAATTCTCATCATCCGTAAATGCGGCAAATTTTGCGCAAACCAATCAATAAACGCCAATTGCGATTTTTTTTTTACCAAAAATATGAGGAAGAATATAAATCGGCCAAAACTGATGAAAAAAAATGTTTTTTATATTTTTTTTTTTGGATTTGTATTTTAGCTTTTTTTTTTTTTGCAAAATTGACGCTCTTTTTTTGTTTATAGCGGCGATCAGAAATGACGCAGAGGCGATCAAATACCACCAAAAGAAAGCTCTATTTGTGGGGAAAAAAAGGATGCAAATTCTGTTTGGGTACAACATCGCACGACCGCGCAATTGTCAGTTAAAGCGACGCAGTGCCGAATCGTAAAAAGTGCTCTGGTCCTAACCTGGGAGATCCTTCCGGGGCTGAAGTGGTTAAACTGTCCCTGGGTTGTTCCCCTGCCTTGTCCTGTAATAGAGAGGGTGGATCTCCCCATCAGGGGACAAAGACATCAATAACAACCCGACAGGTGTCCTAACCCTTCCACATCCTTTTCAAAACTGAAAAAAAAAGTTTTGCCATACATTTTAAAGAGTTTTATCTTATAACTACTTTGCAGATTTGTTTGGATAAGTCAATAAATACAAAAAATTACAGTGCTAGGCTGGTAATTTTTGTATTTCCCTTTAATGTTCTATGAAAAATAATAATAATAATGTAGATAAGAGAAAAAGTTGCACCAATCAGAGCAGCCATACATTGCAATGCAAGGGTTTGCCAGTCTCTTACCTGTATAGCAATGTTCTTTCTTCTTAGTCTTGTCCTCCCGGATCTGGATCTCCGGTACAAAGACTGGAATATGGGGAAGCGGCTCCCTTTGTGAATCACAGCTGCTCAGCCCCTTCCAGATGTAACCTCTTCCCTGCTGGAAACCACGGAGGAAGAGTGCGGCTGTTCTGCCTAGAGGATAATGATGGGGAGTTTTCTGGATGCTCCCAGAGGACCCTATTCACTGTTCCTTCTATTTCAGGATGGTTGGGTTGAGTACTGTCCTTCATACTTTTCATGTTTGCAGTAACAGTTATATTTTCAGGACAAGCTTTTGGGGTGTCTACCTCCTTCTTCTCAGTCCAAGCAATACTGAAACACAAACTTTTGACAAAATCAGTTGCCTTACGCATATAATCATATAGATCAGGGTTTCTCAACCAGGGTTCGTGGAACCCTAGGGTTCCTCCAGAGGTTGCTATGGGTCCCATGGAACCCTAGGGTTCCTCCAGAGGTTGCTATGGGTCCCATGGAACCCTAGGGTTCCTCCAGAGGTTGCTATGAGTCCCATGGAACCCTAGGGTTCCTCCAGAGGTTGCTATGGGTCCCATGGAACCTTAGGGTTCCTCCAGAGGTTGCTAGGGGTTCCTTGAGCAATGGTCAATTTCTACCTCTCAGATAAATTCCCAATGACATCATTGATCTTTTTAGCTATCTGTAAGGGGGCAATTCTTCCCAATGACCACAAGCGTAGGGACCATTCTTCCCATTGACCATCACACTAATTTATCATGCGTTGTAGATTTTTAATTTTTAACAGGGGTTCCCCGAGACCGGAGAATTATTTCCAGGGTTCCTCGGTGTTGAAAAGGTTGAGAAAGGCTGATATTGATTAACCCCTTGTCTACCAAGGTACATTTATAAAGGTCCTGATATTCAAGAGGTTAACACAAGCTCATGGTGTGAATTTTTAGAGCTGCTGATGGGCTTTCAGGGAAATGCAATCTGGTAAATTGCAGAGCCACCCAATCACTTTAAGGGGCTAAAGGAGTGCCCCCCTCGCTGCCGCCCATAGCAGTTCTCAGGCTCTCCTCCCGGAAGCCCAGGCCTATACAGGATATGATTGGGGAACCGCCATTCCCTAATCCTCCCTGCAACTAATAAACCCAGGGCAACGTGTATTACTTCACCAAGTTCAGGGCTGTCATTTTTCGGCTACTGTGGTGGGGAAGGCAGTGACACATGCTTGGTTAACTGCAGTGGAGGACAGGGGAAACACTGAAGGTCTATTCTCCAATCCCTCCCTGTAACTAATGAACCCAGAAGCAACATCATTTGCATCACTTCCAGGTTCAGAGCTGTCATTCCCCAGATACTGTAGCGGGGGTAGTACCTAATCAGGTACAATCTGTGCTTGATTAGCTAGAGTGAAGGCAGAAGAGACATTGGGAGTCAGGAGAGTGATCATCTCCTGCAGCATGTCTGCACGCTCCAACCATCTCCTGTAACATATTGCAGTCCCTAACCATCTTCCACAGCATTTTCCAGTCTCTAACCCTTTCCTGCATCATATTCCAGTCTCTAACCATCTCTTGAAGCACATTCCAGTCTCTAAGCATCTCTTGCAGCATGTTCCAGTCTTTAACCTTTTCCCACAACATTTTCCAGTCTCTAACCATCTCCTGCAGCATATTCAAGCCTCTAACCATCTTCTGCAGCATGTTCCAGTCTCTAACCATTTTCCTGCAGCATGTTCCAGCATGTTCCAGTATCTAACCATCTCAGCCATTTCTGTCTCTAACCATTATCAGCATTTTCTCAGTTTCTGACCATCTCCTGCAGCATTTTTTAGTCTCTGACCATCTCCTGTAGCATGTTCTAGTCTCTAAACATCTCCTGCAGCATGCCCGAGTCTCTAAATAGCTCCCACAGCATGTTCCAGTCTCTTACCACCTCCCGCAGCATTTTCCAGTCTCTAACCATCCTCTGCAGCATGTTCCAGTCTCTAATCATTTCCTGCAGCACGCTCCAGTCTTTAAACCATCTCCTGCAGCATGTTCCAGTCCCTAACCATCTTCCGCAGAATTTTCCAGTCTCTAACCCTTTCCCACATCACATTCCAGTCTCTAAACATCTCTTGCAGCATGTTTCAGTCTCTAACCATTTCCCACAACATCTTCCAGTCTCTAACCATCTCCTGCAGCATATTCAAGTCTAACCATTTTCTGCAGCACGTTCCAGTCTCTAACCATTTTCCTGCAGCATGCTCCAGTCTTTAAACCATCTCCTGCAGCATGTTCCAGTCTCTAACCATCTCCTGTAGCATGTTCCAGTATCTAACCATCTCCTGCAGCTTTTTTCATTCTCTAACCATCTCCTGCATCATATTCCAATCTCTACCCATCTCCTGCAGCATGTTCCAGTTTCTAACCATCTCCTGCAGCATTTTTTAGTCTCTAACCATTTCCTGCAGCAAGCCCCAGTCTCTAAATATCTCCCACAGCATGTTCCAGTCTCTAGCCATCTCCTGCAGCATGTTCCAGTCTCTAGCTATCTCCCACAGAATTTTCCAGTCTCTTACCACCTCCCGCAGCATTTTCCAGTGTCTAACCATCTTCTGCAGCATATTCCAGTCTCTAACCATCTGCTGTAGCATGTTCCAGTCTCTAACCATATCCTGTAGCATGTTCCAGTCTCTAACCAATTACTGCAGCACGCTCCAGTCTTTAAACCATCTCCTGCAGCATGTTCCAGTCCCTAGCCATCTCCTGCAGATTTTTCCAGTCTCTAACCATCTCCTGCAGCATATTCCAATTTCTAACCATCTGCTGCAGCATGTTCCAGTCTCTAACCATCTACTGCAGCATTTTCTAGTCTCTAACCATCTCTTGTAGCATGTTCCAGTCTCTAACCATCTCCTGCAGCATGTTCCATTCTCTAACCATCTCCCACAGCATTTTCCAGTCTCTAACCATCTCCTTCAGCATCTTCCAGTCTCCAACTATCTCCTGCAGCACATTCCAGTCTGTACCCATCTCTGTCAGAATCTTCCAGTCTCTAACCATATCCTGCAGCACATCCCAGTCTCTAACCATGTCCTGCAGCATGCTCAGTCTATAACTACCTCCTGCAGCATGCCCCAGTCTCTCAACCTCTCCTGCAGCATGTTTCAGTCTCTAACCATCACCTGCAGCAGGTGCCCAAACGCTAACCATTCCACTCTCTAACCATCTTGTGCAGCATGTCCATAGTATCTGACCATCTGCTGCAGCATATTCCAGTCTCTAACCATCTTGTGCAGCATGTCCATAGTATCTGACCATCTGCTGCAGCATGTTTCAGTCTCTAACCATCACCTGAAGTAGGCGCCCAAACACTAACCATTCCACTCTCTAACCATCTTGTGCAGCATGTCCATAGTATCTGACCATCTGCTGCAGCATGTTTCATTCTCTAGCCATCTCCTGCAGCGTATTCCAGTCTCTAACCATCTCCCGCAGAATGTTCCAGTCCCTTATCATTTCTTGCAGCATGTTCAAGTCTCTAATAATCGCTTGCTGAGTGTTCCAGTCTCTAATCGTCTCCCGCAGAATGTTCCAGTCTCTAACATCTTCTGCAGCATTTTCCAGTCTTTAACCATCAAGTACAGTATAGGTGTACAGTCTCTTACCATCCTGGTATGTCTGTAGTCTCAGATCATCTCCTGCAGCATCTCTGCAGTCTCTTACAAATAAATAATATTTTAAAATATTAACCTTAACTTATAAGAAGCAGGTCTGGGCTATTTACACTCAATCACTACAGACCATTAACTTAAGAGTAAAGCCCAAATAGAACAAATATACCCATGAATGGTGCACCATGTACACAGAGGAATTCAATATGCTGAGCAAGTATCTGGACCTGCTCTGGCTAGCATGCTGTGTGTAGGATTTCACTCTGCAATATTTTTATTTATAACTAGAATTTGGCAGTGATCACCTGAACAGACTTGTTCCCCATTCTGTACATTAATAAATCACCCTTTCTCTGACCTGACCACAGCTATAATTACTAACAGGAAGCAAAACTTGCTTTCTAAAAATTAAGCCTTTGTTCACACCAGGTGAGGTGCAGAATACGTGCAAAATCACGTGCTTTCCCACAACTACAAACACGTGCTGCTCTTTTGCAGATGAGAACGGATGTTATTCATTCTTAATGCCCCCCCCCCCCCCCACACACACACACACACGTCTTGCAAAAACATGCACATTCGCACCCAGCAAAATGAATGGGGTATCGCCAGCGCCGTCTTAATGCATGCACACCCCTGGGCATTGACCAGGAGCCTCAGGTGTATGGGGTCCCATGATGACTTTGCATTACATCATACTTGCCAACTGTCCCGGATTTGCCGTTTGCACGTTTTTTTACTAAGCTGTCCCAGGATGGCCGTGTCTTGGTCAGCGTCCCAGAAGCTGTACTGTGCTCTCCTGATCCCAGTATTGTCCCCTCCTGACTCCCCCTGTATACTGAGCCCTTTGTGTTGATTAGTCTTTGACTTATGCCATGTTTTCCTATTGCTTAAAATGTATTTTATTGAAAGTACTAATAAATATACAGTATTTCACAAAAGTAAGTACACCCCTCACATTTTTGTAAATATTTTATTCTATCTTTTCATGTGACAACACTGAAGAAATGACACTTTGCTACAATGTAAAGTAGTGAGTGTACAGCTTGTATAACAGTGTAAATTTGGTGTCCCCTCTAAATAACTCAACAAACAGCCATTAATGTCTAAACCACTGGCAACAAAAGTGAGTACACCCCTAAGTGAAAATATCCAAATCGGGGGGCCCAAAGTGTCAATATTTTGTGTGGCCACCATTATTTTCCAGCACTGCCTTAACCCTCTTGGGCATGGAGTTCACCAGAACTTCACAGGTTGCCACTGGAATCCTCTTCCTCTCCTCCATGATGACATCACGGAGCTGGTGGATGTTAGAGACCTTGCGCTCCTCCACCTTCCGTTTGAGGATGCCCCACAGATGCTTAATAGGGTTTAGGTCTGGAGACATGCTTGGCCAGTCCATCACCTTTACCCTCAGCTTCTTTAGCAAGGCAGTGGTCATCTTGGAGGTGTGTTTGGGGTTGTTATCATGTGGGAATGCTGCCCTGCGGCCCAGTCTCCAAAGTGAGGAGATCATGCTCTGCTTCAGTATGTCATAGTACATGTTGACATTCATGGTTCCCTCAATAAACTGTAGCTCCCCAGTGCCGGCAGCACTCATGCAGCCCCAGACCATTACACTCCCACCACCATGCTTGACTGTAGGCAAGACACACTTGTCTTTGTATTCCTGGTTGCCGCCATACACGCCAGGTCAGACTGACCCCCTACACCACCAATCGCCATGATGCGCACCCCCCCCCCCAGGCGCGTGGCGGCTTGTTATCCTGAGGACGTCATATGACGCCCAGTCAGGATAACTCAACCACTTCCTGGCCATCATTCTGCATATGGCGGTCAGGAAGTGATTAATGAATGCTCGTTGTTTGAAAACTAGGTAGCTTTAGAAAAGATATATATGGGACAACGTGTACTGAGTTATGGTTCGTTACTGTTTTATATTTGTTACGGTAATGTAGAAAACAATGGACGTCTGTTCAGCATCCTTGTAATGTCCTTTGTGACTGTTTATTACCTGTATCTGGCTCCTGATGTCTGTCATTTTCCATCTGCATTGTTTTTGTATTATTACGGCTGGTTGTACAGTCGCCTTGTGCAATAAAAAAAACAAAGAGGAGTCGTAGACCCTATGCTTTCCCTTCTAATTAGGAAACGTCCCCTACCAATACCACTGTCCCTACCAGGTGGGGTATCTTTGCCTACTCTGCACACTTGGAAATGTGCACCAAACCCAGGGGACAGGTCCTTAAATAGGCTCTGCCTGACCCAAGATGGCCACCAGAGTCACATGGGATGGCAGCATCCAATAGGATAGCTTCCCCAGTGACCCAGGAAACCATAAATGAACCCTGTTCCTCTTGAATTCCTCTCCAACAACAGTGCTGCTGCAGAGAGCACCACCTGCTATGGAGAATGCAAACTGCACCTTCCTACATGCTGACAGGTGACAGGCTTTTCCTCTCTGTGACTGTGGCTACTTTTTACAAAATGAGTGGGAGCCACGCTGTATTTATGCCTCTTGCACTACTAACCACAATCACATGCTGAAGAGGAGTTATCCAGTCTAGAATACATTGACCGTCACAGACTACGTGAATGTCTCTATGAGCTTAGGTGAGGTTCCTTATGGCTTGACAGCTCTTTCAGTTCTTGTTTTCTAGCCCATGGAGTTCCCCCAATCCCGGCAGGAGGTGGGTTAATGCTGAATGAATCATTTTTAGCAAATGTCGAAAAAGCAAAACATGAAATATGCAATTTGACTGAGAGAGGCCGGTGCGGTAAACCTCGAGGACAATATGAGATCGCATAACCACACAGTTCAGGCTAATCCGAGGGCTCGGCACACAAATGCGGTTCTAAGGAAAAGAGCTCTGTGTCCCATCACTTGTCCACTAGATGGATGTTTGGAAGGTGACAGATCAGAGCAGAAACTCCAGAAACCTGAAAAAACTTAAAGCTGACCTCCAGACAGAGGCGTAACTAGAACCTTCAGGGCCCCGGTGCAAGAAATTATGAAGGGCCCCCCTGACCCCTGGCCAGGGCCCTCCCTCTTCTCACTGATCCTGGGGCCCTTTACTCCCATCGCGGGTCCCTTTATTACGGTACCGCAGTGGGACCCTTTCACAAGCTGTGCAGTGGGCCCCCTTTCTGCCATCTTCGGGCCTCCCCATGATGGTGAGGTCCATAGACTTCAATGTTAAACCCTCAAAGTCGCATGCAAATCGCACTGGAATAATATAGATGCGTTTTCTGTACTATTTCTGTACGAATTTGTAATATGTTTTCATTGTTGCAACAAAGTCGGACCAAAGTCGTACTGATCCAAAATCGTGGTAAAATTGCGGCAAAAATTGTGGTAAAATTGCATCGCACAAGTGTGATGCGGGAACCAGCGCGGAAACCAGGGCCCGGTCGCAATTGCAATCCTGATTCCCTCACTGGTGTCAGAAGTTTTTCATTTTTATTTTATTATTTTTTTACCATTTAATTTTATTTTTATTATTTTTTACAATTTTTTAGGAGCCCTGTTGGGAGGCTTTAATGAGATATCAGGGGTCTAAACAAACCTCAGCCCTCAATCTCCACCTGTGTAACCTCAGCTGTACACAATGAATGGACAGTAATAGTTGAGTACCGCGCCTCCCATTCATTCAGAAATGGAAGTATAGTAAAAACAGTTTACTATACTTCTGCAAACCAATTGGTACCAATCACTGGCTGTGTCCATTCAGAAAAGGAAGGAGCCGGTAAATGACAAATTTACGGACCATTCCCATCTCTCCATCATGACTCATCTTCTACAGCAGCTGGCAGGAGAGAGGAGGGGGGAAGACAGCAGCTCTGTGGGGGGGACCAGGGAAGCACACAGGGACCCTGGGAACAGCAAAAGAAAAGTAAACTGGATAGGAGGGGCAGCATATAGAGGAACCAATCTCCTGCATTAGGAGGAAAATGGAGGAGACTGGTTCCTCTAAATGCCACCCCGCCATCCCTCCTATCCAGGTGTACAAGGGAGGCACACGGACCCCCTGGGCATGGGGGCCGGTTACAATTGCAACCCCTGCAACCCCTGTAGTTACACCTCTGAACATAGGCAAAGGCATTGATTCAGGGCCGCCATTAGAAATTGTGGGTCCCTATACTGCCTGTCTGACAGGGACCCAAGCCCCCTCCCCCTCCTATTTGGGCAAGGATAAGAAAAAGATTTGGTCTGAACCTGGGCTTGGAGTGAACTTTGGCTGTTCGGGCACTCAGATAAACACCCAAACTATTGCCCATTCGGCCTCAACTTTTATATATAACAGCTCCCCTCTGTCAATGGTTCTTAAGGAAGCAGCAGGTACTGGCACCTGCCGCTTACCTAGCAACCAACACAGGTTCTGATAAGCCCCCCACTCAAAGATCCCCAACAACCACAGGGCCTGGGTTGTGGGGAAGAGGCCCTTGTCCCCAAAAGTGGAACTTCAGCTTTAAGTTTTGGTGACCCCCTGACATGCCACAATTGGCATGTCATTTTTTTTGGGGAGGGGGGGGGAAGACCCTGTTTTCACAGGGTCCAAGGTCCCACTTCCTCTCCTGGCTCTGGAGGGAAGTTCACATTCCCCCCTTCCCTATCGGCGATCTTCTGGGACAAGTCGCAGGTCCCAGAATATACACCGGCCATTCACAGCGCGCAGCGCTACTCAAGCATGCGCAGTGCGCGCCAGGCTTTGAAGTCAAAGCCGGGTGCCCACACTTTTGAGGAGGGGGAGAAGAGCGAAGCGCCGGGCGGCTGCATCGCTGGAGCCTGGGACAGGTGATGTCTGATTATTAAAAGTCAGCAGCTACACTTTTTGTAGCTGCTGACTTTTAATAGGGTGGAACTCCGCTTTAACATGGAGTAATCTTCCATGCCATAGGGATTACTCCCCCTGCTCCTGAAAATTAGTGTATAGTCCCCTCTATGTCCTCAGCCCCTGCTGCTGATCTGATGGAGCCTACGGAACTTTAATTTAGGTGCTTGGAACCACGGCCCATTTGACTACAGAGCATGAGCCCGAAGGTATTAAGAGCCCCTTCCTTGACCCCAGGCCCCCTTGCTGAACTAATTGTGCCCAGGTCCCATACAGCAGGGCTGGCTCTACCCTCCCATTGGCAGCTTTGGGTTGATTTACTAAACACAAATAGGCTGTTTACTATACAAGGGATTTTTCTGTTGGCTTAGTGCACGAGGTGAATCTCTGCTGGCTTCCATCATCCAATCTTGTGCAAAAGGGAGCAAATTCATTTTTTCATAAACTTAGTACAACCTTTGTTGACAGCAACGGAACAATGCTTATCACCTACTAATATATATATATATATATATATATATATATATATGTATACTGTATATATATTATATATATATTTTTTTTTTTTTTCAAATATGGAATTACCTTAAAGGAAAATGCCTCCTACTGCAGGGCTTGCAAGTTCTGTGTTCACTATGAAGTAGAATTACTTTCTAGACAAAATAGCCTTTGACGATCGGGTTTCTTCAGAAATATTCTTTGTTCAGTGATTTACATATTTGTGGCTTGCTGGACATACTTTTACTTTTCTCGCCCTTCACCTCAAATGCCTTGAAAATGGCAGATATTATAGAATTACACATGATAAATTCGACTCAGTCAGTGACTTTTAATAACCTAGAAAACTTTTAAAAAGTTATTTTATTTAATGCTTAATGAGAACATGGCCATGGGATGACTTTTAACTGTTTCAAGAAATATCTTGGATGTAATAAGATCTAGGATGTGGTGGTGCACTAAGGTCAGAGGCGTTCGGTCCTAATAGACTGACCAGTGGTCTCCGGTGCAGCATTCACCTGAACTTCCTCTTTATACGCTCGTAACACGTCACTAGGTTCGGATTGGTTGTACGATTGCTTAGTGCGTGTCAGTACGCGAGATACATCAGCCAACATACAATTTGGACCGTTGCACCGTGTGTACAAGGCTTTAGACTCTAATTGGGTCGGAGTCATCTGGTTTAATGATCATCAAATTTATTTAGTTCACAAAAAAATGGGCACCTCTGCCGATTGAACCCCCAATGGGCTGTTTTGCAGACTTCTTTTGCACTCACAGATTACTGCAACTTGGTGAACCTGCAGTATGAAGGCCAACTCCATCAAGTTTGATACAGTCAGGCTGGGTTCACACTATCCGACACAAAAACAGTCAGACTTTTGATCCTACTTTGCCCTGCAACATCGGTCCTACTTCTGTCCTACTTTGGTCCTACTTCCATCTGACTTGAATGAACAAGATAAGATTTTGCTCCGACTTTGAGATAGTGACTTGTCCTTTCACCAATCAAAACAATCCCAGCGTGAGATAAATTCCTTTTACTGCTGCTGTAATCACCAAATTGGATATCACAAGTCGGATGGTTACAACAAGGATCCGACTTTGATCCTAAGGCTGGGTTCACACTAGTCCGATTCTCGGACCGACATGAAGAGCACAAGTTGCATTACGTCACAAAAACAATGATTCCCTATGAGAGCCGTCTTAACTGGTCCGACATGTGTTTTTCAAAGTCGGAGCGACTTTGAAAAAGGTTCCTGTACTACTTTTGTCCGACTTTGATCCTACTTCAGCCCATTGAAAAGCATTGAAGTCGGATCAAAGTCGTATCAGTGTCTTCACTGATCCGACTTTGGCATGCGACTTGTCCTCTGGGGATCTTGAAGGGGAACTCCACACCATATTTTTAAAGAAAAAACTGGCATGGGGTCCCCCTCCAGGAGCATACCAGGCCCTTTGGTCTGGTACGGATTTTAAGGGGAACCCCATGCCGAAAAAAACGGCGTGGG
>BLSH010093213.1:148749-175861 GCA_018402905.1 Glandirana rugosa
TGTGGTTACTACCCCTTGGTAAAGGGGATGACTGTCGTTACTGCCCCTTGGTAAAGAGGATGACTGTGGTTACTGCCCCTTGGTAAGGGGGATGATTGTGGTTACTACCCCTTGTTCAGAGGGATGACTGTGGTTAATACTCCTTGGTAAGGGGGATGGCTGTGGTTACTACCCCTTGGTAAGGAGGGTGACTCTCGTTACTACTCCTTGGTAAGGAGGATGACTGTGGTTACTACCCCTTGGTGAGGGGTATGACTGTGGTTACTACCCCTTGGTGAGGGGTATGACTGTGGTTACTACCCCTTTCATTGCTGTCAGTAGGGGAAATGGTTCCCCATCATTGGTGTCAGTAGGGGGAATGGTTCCCCATCATTGGTGTCAGTAGGGGGAATGGTTCCCCATCATTGGTGTCAGTATGGGGAGTGGTTCCCCATCATTGGTGTCAGTATGGGGAGTGGTTCCCCATCATTGGTGTCAGTAGGAGGAATGGTTCCTCATCATTGCTCTCAGTGGGAGGAATGGTTCCCCATCATTGGTGTCGGTAGGGGGAATGGTTCCTCATAATTGGTGTCAGTAGGGAGACTTGTTCCCCATCATTGGTGTTAGTAGGGGGAATGGTTCCCCGTCATTGGTGTCAGTAGGAGAAATGGTTCCCCGTCATTGCTGTCAGTAGGGGAAATGGTTCCCCATCATTGGTGTCAGTAGGGGGAATGGTTCCCCATCATTGGTGTCAGTAGGGGGAATGGTTCCCCATCATTGGTGTCAGTAGGGAAAATGGTTCCCCATAATTGGTGTCAGTAGGGGGAATGGTGCTCCAAGGGCCAGATAAAGGCAAGCAAAGGACCACATCTGGCCCCTGGGCCACTGGCCTACACCTATAGCTAGGGTCCTATCCAACTTCAGACATAGCTGTGCAGTTTGTTTTTATCTACAGACGCCACTTACCTGCAAAGATAGCTTTTGGCCAAAGGTGAAACAACCCTTTAACATTGTTGGCAGACATGTACAGTACAGCATATTATATTTAGCACACCAAATGCTCCCAATTCAAGTGATCCCCCCCAAAAAAAAAAATAGGTGTCCAGGAGGTGGTATATCACGTCTAAGCTGCCTGCCAACTGGCTCTGAAAACCAATCCTCTTTGGTCATGGCTTTTCAGAGCTGTCAAAAAAGCCAAACGAGGCCTAAACCCATATTAATTTTAAGTTGTCTAAATACAATCCAGGTGCAACACACCAAAAGATGCTCACTGTTTTAGAAAGCAGTCACAGCATGCTTTGAAAAGCCTGTCCCCTGCCAGCATGCTGCATAGGAGGTCCTTTGCTCCCTATATGGAACCAGTGGTCTCTCTGCAGAGGTCCATCACATCTCTTGTTCAGCCATAGCAAGAGCTCTCCAATCAACAAAGCTGTTACTCCCTGCTGATTGGAGAGCAATACCTCTGAAGCAGCAGGTGATGTACCGGACCTCTGCAGAGAGACTACTGTTTCCACACAGAGCATCTTTCTCTATAATGTGCTGATGGACAACTGTTTTTTCAGCTAAATACATTCTAGATGTATATAAAAAAAAAAACATTTATTTTAGAAAGCAGCCACAACATGCATTGAAAGGCCTGTCCCCTGCCAGCGTGCTGCAGAGAAGAACCTTTGCTACCTGTGTAGAAGCAGTGGTTTCTCTGCAGAGGTCCATCACACCTCTTGTTCAGCCATAGCAAAAGCTCTCCAATCAGCAAAGCTCTTACTCCCTGCTGATTGGACAGCACTACCTCTGATGGAGAGACTACTGTTTCCACACAGAGCCTCTTTCTCTCTAACATGCTAATGGAGGACTGGCTTTTCAGTTAAATACATTCTAAGTGTACCGAAACAAAAATTTATTTTAGAAAGCAGCCACAGCCTGAGTAGAAAAGCCTATCATCCATGAGAATATTTCAGAGAAAGACCCTCTGTGTGGAAACAGTAGTAGCAGAGCTGTAGTTATGGCTGAACAGGGAGTGAGCCGGACCTCTGCAGAGAGACCACTGCTTCCACACAGGGAGTAAATGTCCTTCTCTGCAGCATGTTGGTAGTGGACTTTTCAACACATTCTGTGACTGCTTTCTAAAACAAACATTGAACATCTTTTGTTTTGATGCTCCAGGAATGTATTTAGTTGATTCAAACTGGAAATTGAATTGGACGTTAACCGCTTCTGGACCGCCGCATATTCATATACTGTGGCAGGACGGCCCTTCAGCGTGAAATCGCATACCTGTACGTTCCTCTTTATTTCTGGGTCTAGGGCACGCATATGCGCTGCCGGCGACTCATTCACCACTGTGATTGGACAGAGGAGGAGCCAATCAGCGGGTCTGGTGGGCCCGAAGTTTGCCAGCACCTGGCAATCATTCCCAAGAGAGGCAGAACGGCCTATGCAAACAAGGTAGATTGCCGTTCTCTGAGAGGGGAAGATGGAGATCCAGTGTTTCTGCTAAGCAGGAACACAACTCTCTGTCTTACCCCCAGTCAAAGCATCCACCCCACAGTTAGCAAGCACTCCAAGGGAACACATTTAACCCTTTTATCACCCCTGATGTTAACCCCTTCCCTGCCAGTGTCATTGGTACAGTGAAGACATAAAGAAGAAGGCGCCTCTGGGTGCAGACGTACAAAAGATTTATTTAGACACATATACAAATTAGCAACTCACATTTGCAGGGAAACAGGTAGGCACATCTATTGGGGATAAGTACCCCAGGCAACTGGAGATATAGCAAACGAAGGCACAACACTGCTGGGAACGCGAGATGTAGTCCTATCCGGAGGAGAGCCGGGAACCTCACCGGCCGTGTCGGCGTCGGCTGTCCAGTACAGTGACAGTGCATATTTTTTAGCACTGATCACTGTATTAGTGTCACTGCCCCCCAAAAAAGTGTCACTTCCTGCCCAATTTGTCCACCGCAATGTCACAGTCGCTGATCGCCACCATTATTAGTAAAAAAATAAATATATAAAAATTCCATAAAAATATCCCATAGTTTGTAGACGCTATAACTTTTGCGCAAACCAATCAATATTTTTTATCAAAAGCATGTAGCAGAATACATAATTGGTCTAAACTAATGAAGAAATGTAATTTTTTTTAAAAAGGTTATTGGATGTTTTATAGCAGAGAGTAAAAAATATTTATTTTTTTTTTCAAAATTGTCGGTCTTTTTTTGGTTTCTAACGCAAAAAATAAAAACCACAGAGGTGATCAAATACCACCAAAATAAAGCTCTATTTGTGGGGAAAAAAATGACGTCCATTTTTTTTTTTTTGGGGTACAACGTCGCACGACCGCGCAATTGTCAGTTAAAGTGACGCAGTGCCGTATTTCAATTTAAAAAAAATGGCCAGGTCATGAAGGGGGTAAACCTTCCGGAGCTGACGTGGTTAATGGAGATGTCATGGTTGCTTTGCATTAAAGCTGATGTACGTATTTAATTGTTTGGTGTTGTCACTGGGTGCTTTGTTCCCCTTTATCTTCTGATTCATCCTCATGATTTCCACTTTATCATCATTACTCACCTCCTCTCCTTTGTCCATTATGTATCTGTGGGGGGTGGTAAAACACAGGGCACACACATAGAGGAATGCAGCAAATACACCACAACTATACATAGAATGTCAGTAAAAAGCCACCAGCAGGAATGGAGCCCACAAATAACGGGGTGAGCACACAATTACAATAGAGGTCCAAGACACAGCTGAAAGGATCCTCAAATTGGAAGAATAGAAAGAATTTTCAAAACCTTAACGTGATTGTGCATTCAGTTTAACCACTTCAGCCCCGGAAGGATTTCACACTTTAGGACCGGAGCACTTTTTGCGATTCGGCACTGCGTCGCTTTAACTGACAATTGCGCGGTCGTGCGACGTTGTACCCAAAATTTGCGCCCTTTTATTCCCACAAATAGGGCTTTCTTTTGGTGGTATTTGGTCACCTCTGCGTCATTTCTGATCGCCGCTATAAACAAAAAAACAGCGTCAATTTTGCAAAAAAAAACATTATTTCTTTTGGCTAAAATACAAATCCAAAAAAAAAAATATAAAAAAACATTTTTTCATCAGTTTTGGCCGATTTATATTCTTCCTCATATTTTAGGTAAAAAAAATCACAATCGGCGTTTATTGATTGGTTTGCATTTACGAATGATGAGAATTCATTTCTGGGGTTTTTATTTTTTTAAATTTTTTACTAGTAATGGTGGTGATCTGTGATTTTTAGCGGTACTGCGATATTGCAGCGGACATGTCAGACCATTTTGACACTTTTTTGGGACCATTGGCATTTATACAGCGATCAGTGCTATAAAAATGCACTGATTACTGTGTAAATGCCATTGGCAGTGAAGGGGTTAACCTGGGGGGGCGCTCTAAGGGTTAACTGTGTTCCCTCAGTGTGTTCTAACTGTATGGGGGGCTGGGCTGGCAGGGGGAGGGGAGTGATCAGGGCTTCCATATACAGGAAGCCTGTGATCACAGCCCTTCCCCCTCTGTCAGAACGGAGATCCGTGTTTACATACATCGACCTCCGTTCTCTCACTGCGGGGGGCCATCGCAGGTAGCCGGCGGAGATCGAGTCCACCCTACCCGCTCCCTGGCCCCCCCCGGAACACAGTGAGCATGCTAGCGCGCCTCCGGCGGTGCACGCACGCTCACAATACTCGTTATCGCGGCTCAGGTGTCGGCGTTTCGCGATAACGAGCCACTTTGCCACCATCACGCTGCGGCGGGCGATCGGCAAGTGGTTAAAGTAGAAATGAAAGGCAAAACATTTTTGTATAGATATAAAAAAAACATTATAAATACCTTTCTACCTTTTTTTTTATAAGTGATTACATTCCCTCTGTTCTCAGCCTCATAAGAGCTGGGGGGAGGAAAAACAGCAGCACACTGAGTTTCCCAGTGAATGGCTGTGCAGGGGGGGGGGGATGTCAGGACAAGTCTGATTATTGGAGGAGAGTACACTGAGTACCCAGCACAGCTAGAAAACTGACCAATCTGTGCTCTCCTGCTTAGTGTGGTCAGTTTTAATGGGAAAGCAGAGGGACTGGCAGGAATTTCACATAAACGAAACAATCTCATACAAGTACATGGGTCAGCAGGTACATATCAGGAATATGAAGTCCTGGGATAACAAACGCTTTAACCACTTCAATACCGGACACTTTCACCCACTGCCCAGGCCAATTTTCAGCTTTCAGCGCTATCACACTTTGAATGACAATTACTCAATCATGCAACGCTGTACCCATATGACATTGAAATGAAAACTAATTTAAATTAAATGAAAGTTCTATCATTTTTGCTCACACAACCAGAGCTTTCTTTTGGTGGTATTTAATCACCACATTTTTTTGCAAAATAAATTAAAAATATTTTGAAAATAAAACACGAGATGATCACAATAGTACCTAATGAATGGCTATGAGCCATTCGTTGTGTATAATTGCCGTGTGATCTGCTGGGATTGGTCACAATGACCACATGGTACCGTCAGCGGTCCAGTACACTGATCTGTCATTGGCTGTGCCATATGAATGTCCACTCAGGATAGCAGGGCTCCTGCTCAGCCGTCATATTATTTTAGGCCAGGCGGGAAGCAGGAGAAGTCTATATTTTGCAAAAATAAATAAATAAATGCACCCACTTTACAAAAAAATTGCATTTTTTTTTTTTTTCATTCAAACTTGCAGAGTAGTGGTGCACTGAAATGAATATTCTGGACCGAAACTGAAACCAAAAATTTAGGATGAACTTGGCCAAAAACCGAAACCAAATATAAAATCTTTTAAATATCTTTTAAATATAAATTGTATTATATTCGTCTTTTTAATGAATAGTTTTTGAAGCGCTTTTGCGTTAAAAAAAGGTGCAAGAAAAGCGAAAAAAAACTGCATCCCTCTAAAATCTGTGTATGTCTTCACACCGGTCTGTTGTGCTTCCATTGCAAAACGCATCAAAAACTCACCAGTGTTGCGTTTTTGATGCGGTTTTTCAGTGACCTATGAAAATTACCGCAAAATTGCGCATGTTTTTCGGTGGCCACTATCGGCATAACGCTGCTAACCCTATTATCATTTTTGATGTCCGATATATCACTGCATTCCTACTGCAAATCATCGCAACCATGATCAGGGGATTGTGGGTGCAAGGCGCCAGCTCCGGTAGACTGTTCTTCTGGCACCAGGTCCTTACAGAGTTATGGACTTTCATCTATGGAGCTAAAGAAAGTATCAGTGGACTACAAGTGCAGGGATGCCACCATATGCTTGTGCACCATTGAGAGCTTCTCCTAACATCTAAAAGGCAAAAAATATATTTTTTAAATCATTTTTTAGGCACACTGTGTGAATGGGAACACAAGAGAAATATATAGAGGGATTTTCTGAAATTTGACTGCAAAAGTGGAAATATGGGATTTATATTACTATCTGCTGTGTGATCTCCTCTAGGGGGGGCAGTTGAGCTTATAGCGTGCAACAACCCTTCCCAGAGTTTATTGCGTACTCTCTTATCGCAAATAACAGACCTTCCCAGACAACACATTTTATCCCAAGGAGCCTTCTGGTGGGAGAAAAATTTTGTGGCAGAGAAATAGAGGAACGCCTGCACCACAAACCACCTTCTACTCCTCCTGATGAAATGAATGGACCAGCCAGGAGTCACACAGCCTCAGTCAATAGCATTTGCAAAGTGTTGAAATCATTGAAGTGCTAACTCTTTATGAATGCTGCTAACCAGGATCCCTGCTGACTTTTCCAACCCCAATCCAACCACTTGTGTCTGTTGCAATTAAAAGGCTCCTCATGCATCAATGAGATCTACTGGCCTTCCACAACAGTGTACAGTGACCCTGTCACCTCTGGGTCACCTTAACCACTTCAGCCCCGGAAGGATTTCCAGCTTTAGGACCGGAGCCCTTTTTGCGATTCGGCGCTGCGTCGCTTTAACTGACACCCAAACAAAATTTGCGTCCTTTTTTTCCCACAATTAGAGCTTTCTTTTGGTGGTATTTGATCCCCTCTGCGTCATTTCTGATCGCCGCTATGAACAAAAG
Organism: Glandirana rugosa; assembly: GCA_018402905.1. NCBI lineage: Eukaryota > Metazoa > Chordata > Amphibia > Anura > Ranidae > Glandirana > Glandirana rugosa. The sequence continues at coordinate 155,836 of BLSH010093213.1, forward strand.
AAGAGCGTCAATTTTGCAAAAAAACCCAAATTTCTTACTTTTTGCTAACATACAAATCCAAAAAAAAAAAATATAAAAAAACATTTTTTTTCATCGGTTTTGGCCGATTTATATTCTTCCTCATATTTGTGATAAAAAAAATCGCAATCGGCGTTCATTGATTGGTTTGCGCAAAAGTGGTCGCGTTTACGGATGATGAGAATTCATTTTTGGGGTTTTTATTTATTTTATTTTTTTTCTAGTAATGGCTTCAATCTGCGATTTTTAGCGGTACTGCAATATTGCAGCGGACATGTCGGAACATTTTGACACTTTTTTGGGACCATTGGCATTTATACAGCGATCAGTGCTATAAAAATGCACTGATTACTGTGTAAATGCCATTGGCAGTGAAGGGGTTAACCTGCAGGGGGCGCGCTAAGGGTTAACTATGTTCCCTGGGCGTTTTCTAACTGTGGGGGGACTGCCCTAACTGGGGAAGGGAAGTGGTCACAGCCTCCACGTACAGGAAGGCTGTGATCACAGCCCTTCCCCCTTCACAGAACGGAGGTCCGTGTTTACATACACGGACCTCCGTTCCTTCGCTCCGGGGGGGCCATCGCGGGTAGCCGGCGGCAATCGAAGCCGCCGCACCCGCTCCCTGGCCCTCCCCGAACACAGTGAGCGCGCGGGCGCGCCTCCGGCGGCACGCGCGCGCTCACTAAGCTCATGATCGCGGCCGCCGTCATATGACGGCGATTTGTGCTCACCAGCCACCTTGTTGCCGTCAGATGACGATCGGCGGTCAGCAAGGGGTTAAAAAAAAGGGTTTAGATACACTATATTACCAAAAGTATTTGGACGCCTGCCTTTACACGCACATAAACTTTAATGGCACCCCAGTCTTAAGGCCCATACACACGGTCCGATTGTTGGCCAACAACGGTCGTCCAACAGCCTGTTGGCCGATAATCCGATTGTGTGTACGCACGATTCTACAGCCGATTTCCAATTGTAATCCAACAGAAGTTGGACAACGAGACTACAAAACTTGTGTTGGCCAACAAGGCGTTGGCCAATTGTTGGCTCGTGTGTACAAAAGTTGGCCAACAAAAAGTTGGAAGTGCAAACACGCATGTGCGTAATCCAGGAAGTGTTAGGTCGTGTAACCTGTGTTCGTAATTCACAAATCACATTCACCTGAACTTCCTCGTTATACCCTCGTAACACGTTACTACGTTCGGTTTTGTTGGCAGATTGCTTGACTCATGTCAGTACGCTAGACAAAACCGCCCTCGACCAATTGGGACAAAAGTTGGACATTCGGTTGGCCAACAATCTGCGCGTGTGTACGAGGCTTTAGTCTGTAGGGTTCAATATTGAGTTGGCCCACCCTTTGCAGCTATAACAGCTTCAACTCTTCTGGGAAGGCTGTCCACCAGGTATCGGAGTGTGTCTATGGGAATGTTTGACCATTCTTCTAAAAACGCGTTTGTGAGGTCAGGCACTGATGTTGGGCGAGAAGGCCTGACTCCCAGTGTCCATTCTAATTCATCCCAATAGTGTTCTATCAGGTTGAGGTCAGGAGTCCTCCACAGCAAACTTGCTCATCCATGTCTTTATGGACCTTGCCCTGTGCAATAGTGCGCAGTCATGTTGGAACAGGAAGGGGCTATCCCCAACGTTGGGAGCACGAAATTGTCCAAAATGTCTTGGTATGCTGATGTCTTAAGAGTTCACTGGAACTAAGTGGCCAAGCCCAACACCTTAAAAACAGCCATACACCATAATCCTCCTCCACCAAATGATTTGGAACCGTGCACAAAGCAAGGTCCATAAAGACATACATGTGTGAGTTTGGGATGGAGGAACTTGACTGGCCTGCACAGAGTCCTGACGTCAACCCAATAGAACACCTTTAAGATGACTTAGAGGGGAGACGGCGAGCCAGGCCTTCTCACCCAACATCAATGCCTAATCTCACAATTGCGCTTCTGGAAGAATGGTAAAACATTCATATAGACGCACTCCTAAACCTTGTGAACAGCCTTCCCAGAAGAGTTGAAGCTGTTATAGCTGCAAAGGGTGGGCCAACTCCATGTTGAACCCTACGGACTAAGACTGGGATGCCATTAAAGTTCATGTGTGTGTAAAGGCAGGTGTCCCAATACTTTTGAAGCCTGATAAAGCCGCTTCCTCCCCTCCTCAGCCCAGCACTCCAGTGAATGCGGGGGATGGCAGAGCAGACAGCAGTGACTGACAGTAACCAGCTCTCTGCTCACGGAGCTCTGAGAACTAAGCAATCTTCAGTGTTTGATCGGTTCTCAGTCTTAGAGCTGGCAAGGGACAGATGCAGCATCCATCTACAGTAGGTAAATATGATTTGGAAAAAAAAGAATACCCAAACTTTTTTTTTAATCTTTACATTTTTTAAGTTTTTAAAATGTCTACAGGGAGTCTGGGGCACAGCCTTAATTTTCAAGAAAAATATGCTCAAAACAGCTGCACATACATCCGGATCTACTAATAATTATGACATGCATTTTTTTAGTAAAGGTAACCATGGATTATGTATTTTTAAATGATATGCTCAGTTTGACCTGTCCAATGTTTACTCTACAACCTAGGAGCAGCAGCTTTCATTGCCCCATTTGCTGGAACACAAAGGCAAAGCTCCGGCACTGCTAAGTCTGTCTATGTACTGTATGTCTAGGCTTGCCTGCTCATTATACCTCCCACACGTTTTTATTGGCTCATCACTGTGATGGACTGCCTCACTGGCCAACAGAAAAGTTTGGAAGGTGGGGGCCTCACTGGCTAACAGAAACATTTGGAAGGTGGAAGCCTCAATGGCCAACAGAAAAGTTTGGAAGGTGGGAGCCTCACTGGCCAACATAAAAGTTTGGAAGGTGGGTGCCTCACTGACAAACAGAAAAGTTTGGAAGGTGGGAGCCTCACTGGCCAACAGAAAAGTTTGGGAGGTGGAAGGAGGGAGCCTCACTGGCCAACAGAAAAGTTTGGAAGACGGGAGCCTCACTGGCCAACACAAAAGTTTGGAAGGTGGGAGCCTCATTGGCCAACAGAAAAGTTTGGAAGGTGGGAGCCTCATTGGCCAACAGAAAAGTTTGGAAGGTGGGAGCCTCACTGACCAACAGGAAAGTTTGGGAGGTGGGAGCCTTACTGGCCAACAGAAAAGTTTGGAATGTGGGAGCCTCACTGGCCAACAGAAAAGTTTGGGAGGTGGGAGGCTCACTGGCCAACAGAAAAGTTTGGAAGGTGGGAGCCTCACTGGCCAACAGAAAAGTTTGGAAGGTGGGAGCCTCACTGACCAACAGGAAAGTTTGGAAGGTGGGAGCCTCCCTGGCCAACAGGAAAGTTTGGAAGGTGGGAGCCTCCCTGGCCAACAGAAAGTTTGGAAGGTGGGAGCCTCCCTGGCCAACAGAAATGTTTGGAAGGTGGGAGCCTCCCTGGCCAACAGAAATGTTTGGAAGGTGGGAGCCTCACTGGCCAACAGAAAAGTTTGGAAGGCGGGAGCCTCACTGGCCAACAGAAAAGTTTGAAAGGTGGGAGCCTTACTGGCCAACAGAAAAGTTTGGAAGGTGGGAGCCTCCCTGGCCAACAGAAACGTTTGGAAGGTGGGAGCCTCTCTGGCCAACAGAAAAGTTTGAAAGGTCGGAGCCTCACTGGCCGAAACGTTTGGAAAGTGGGAGCAGATGGGCAAGTTGTGCCACTAGGAGGTAGTGCCAGAGCTTTACCCAATCAGAATACTCAACAATCAACACACAGGGCATTTAAGATCCATGAACACCACTTGGTACAGCATTCAGCCCCGCCCGTGCTCTGCCATAGACTTTGACAGGCTTCCTTCCTGCTATGGGGTTGAGCGCTGCCCCTGTCATTACCGGGCACACTAAAACCCCAGGAAGGGCACACTGATCGTATACAGAGCTGTGTGCCATTAGCCTGAATTGCCATTTTAGAGAATACGTTTCCTTAATTCAGGGTAAAGAGACTTTTGGCAAAATTTGGATATTCACAAACCAGAGCTTTTAAAATCCATCTTTTTAAGATATATTGAACTCCGGTTGATAGCGTTGACTCCCCCCATTATTAGCAGAAAGCCTATGAAAAGCACATGCTAATTTATCAGACTGGAATGGTTGCGGTTTTTGAACGTCTAAGCATTACCACTTTCTACCACCTGGTGGCAGTCATAAACTAGTTTCAATTTTCTTTTTTCTTTTTTTTTTCCCCACTGCCAGAGGACTTGTATTACAAAAGATTATTTTATAATAGGTTTATAAAATAAAACACAGTAAATACCATCCGCCTTTTTGCTTCAAGTGAATTGTAGATGCTGAAAAGCTAGAAGACAAAGTGGTGGTGGCATAGATATTTTCTATCATTCTTGCCTTGGTAATGTACACTTTGTGAGATATACACCAATCAGCCATAACTTTATGACCACTGGCAGCTGAAATGAATAACATTGACTGCAATGGCATCTGAAAGTGGGTGGGATATATTAGGCAGCAAGTGAACATGTTGTCTATGAAGTTGATTAGTTTAAAGCAGAAAAAATGGGCATCGCAGTTTCTTGTGTGTGGGACTATGCAGCCCATGGTGACCCGCAGCCAAAAGCTCCTACAATGGGCACATGAGCATCAGAACTGGACCACTGAGCATTGGAAGAAGGTGCCCTGGTCTGATGAACCACGTTTTCTTTTACATCATGTGGATGGCCGGGTGCGTGCATTGCTCACCTGGGGAAGAGATGGCACCAGGATACAGCATGGGAAGAAGCCAGGGGAGGCAGGGTGAACTTTTGAGCAATGTTCTGCTTGTAAACCTTAAGCCCTGCCATCCATGTGGATGTTATTTTGAAACTTACCACCTACCTAAATGTTTTTGCTGACCAAGTACACCCCTTCATGGAAACAGTATTCCCTGATGGCAGTGGCCCCTTTCAGCAGGATAATGTGCCCTGCCACACTGCGAAAATGGTTTAAGAAATAGTTTGAAGAACACGAGTTTAAGGTGTTGACTTGGCCTCCAGATTCTCCAGATCTTAATCCAAATTGAGCATCTGTGGGAGGTGCTGGAAAAACAAGTCCAATCCATGGATGTCCTACATCCCAACTTACAGGACTTAAAGAATCTGCTACTGACGGCTTGGTGCCAGATACCACAGCATACCTTCAGAGGTCTAGTGGTGTCCATGCCTTGATTGGTCAGGGCTGTTGTAGAAGAAAATAAGGCTGTTTGGGTGACAAAAGGGGAACCGATTCTATATTAGGTGGGTGGTCAAAATGTTCTGGCTGATCAGTAGTGTTTTATGAAGACACAATGAATTTGGAACTGCAGCTTAGACCTGTGGTAGGTAGGCACATTACCAGTATTCTCTCTGCAGCCTGAGTGGGCTTTGTTGGAAGACACAGGTATATTGCTGAAAATATGTGTATAAGTGGCGGGGCAAATTTCGGAATTTGTTTTAACATCTCAACTTTGGGGTTCTTTCAATGGAAAATGCTGTGGGACAATAATCCTGGGCTGCTCAACTCCTAGAGCCAGGACTGGTGCTGGTTCCTTAGAGCATTTTACAAATATTCACAGATCAAAAAAAAATGAGTTTACTATATTAACCACTTGACCTCCAGAAGGTTTTACCCCCTTCAATGACCAGGGCATTGATCTCACAAATGCGCTTCTGGAAGAATGGTCAAACATTCCTATAGACACTCCTAAACCTGGATAGAGTTCCCAGAAGAGTTGAAGCTGCTATAGCTGCAAAGGTTGGGCCAACTCAATATAAAGGCAATTTAGCACATATATATATATATGTACTATATTGTCAAAAGTATTGGGACACCTGCCTTTACACGCACATGAACTTCAATATCATCCCAGTCGTAGTCCGTAGGGTTCAATATTGAGTTGGCCCACCCTTTGCAGCTATAACAGCTTCAACTCTTCTGGGAAGGCTGTCCACAAGGTTTAGGAGTGTCTATGGGAATGTTTGACCATTCTTCCAGAAGCGCATTTGTGAGGTCAGGCACTGATGTTGGACGAGAAGGCCTGGCTCACAGTCTCTGCTCTAATTCATCCCAAAGGTGTTCTATCAGACCTTGCTTATCATGTTGGAACTGGAAGAGGCCATCCCCAAACTTTTCCCACAACGTTGGGAGCATCAAATTATTCAACATGTCTTGATATGCTGATGCCTTAAGAGTTCCCTTCACTGGAACTAAGGGGCCAAGCCCAACCCCTGGAAAACAACCCCACACCATAATCCCCCTCCGCTAAATGATTGGGACCAATGTACAAAGCAAGATCCATAAAGACATTGATGAGCAAGTTTGGGGTGGAGGAACTTGACTGTCCTGCACAGAGTCCTGATCTCAACCCAATAGAACACCTTTGGGATGAATTAGAGCGGAGACAGTGAGCCAGGCCTTCTCGTTTAAGCATCAGTGCCTCATCAAATGTGCTTCTGGAAGAATGGTCAAACATTCCCGTAGACACTCCTAAACTTTGAGGACAGCCTTCCCAGGAGAGTTGAAGCTGTTATGTCTGCAAAGGGTGGGCCAACTCAATAAAAAGGCAGCATCCCAATACTGTTAACAATATAGTGTATATATCCAATCTTCCTGCCGGCACACAGAATGCTAATGCACTCGAAGGGGGTGCCGAGGCACATCGGGCACACTGCCTGCACACACCTATGTTAATATTATATTTAAATTAGTGAATAAGTCCCCCTTGTATCCACAAGTGCCTGGCAGAGCCCCCTTACATCCAGGAGTGCACATCAGAGTCAACCCTCCTATCTATGTGTGTCAAGCTGAGTGCTTTCTTACTTTTCAGGAGGCAAAGCAGCAGGCTGGAAGCTGGGAGATGAAGGAAGTTATCAAAGGGACAGAAAATGAGAGTAATCACCCACTGATGTAAAATCATAGACAACAATGCAAACCTGTACAAAAAATCCATCCCACACCTACACCTTGAGGAGGTTGCACGACCAACAAAGACACTGTTAAAATACAAAAAGCACTAATGGCCAGCACGTCAGGAGTTAAGGACCTCAAATCTTTACCAAGGTCTTAGTTGTAATGACAACATAAATTGAACAGAAGAAAACATAAAAACCACCAACAACAAAACCTGACAGAAATGTGACCTTTTCCCACAAATTTTGCCTATAGTCAGGTCTTAAAGTGGTAGTAAACCCATGCATTTAACAGGTTAAAAACCAGTCACTTTTCCGGCACGTGCCGGAGATGTAACACTCCCATTGGTTGTGCTCTAAACCAAACTGTCAAACCATCCAATGGCTGGTGTCATAGCTGATCACATGTGCAGCATCACGGCAGTTGTAGATTAAACAGAGGCCAAGATGGCAGCTTCCTTGGCTGAAAATGATAGGAGGGTTTACTACCACTTTAAGGAAGGTTGACCCTTCAAGGTCATCAGTAGCTTTACCACCCATGGCAGGCAAAAGGTGTCTTTAACATTTATCTAATCCAGCCTCTCTCAACCATTTCAACACAGAGGAACCCTTGAAATAATTCCCCTGCTAAAAATCTACAACTCATGATACATTAGTGTGATGGTCAATGGGAAGAACGCTCCTTACACTTGTGGTCATTGGGAAGAATTCCCCCCTTACAGATAGCTAAAAAGATCAATGATGTCATTGGGAATTTATCTGAGAGATAGAAATTGACCATTGCTCAAGGAACCCCTAGCAACCTCTGGAGGAACCCTAGGGATCCACGGAACCGTAGTTGAGAAACTCTGATCTAATGTCTTATTTAAACTGCATTGGGTTCTGTTTTTGTACCTTATTGTTTGTTTTAATGTGTTGTGGTTTGTGGTGTATATGATCTTTGAGTATTACCACATGTGCCATATTGGTTTTTGTTATCGTATTTTTGTGGTTTGCGTGTTAAGTCAAATCTCTGACAATTTTCTCCATTGTTCAGCAGGTTTCTTTATCCTCAAGCCTGTAAATGGATCTCCTTCCCTCCAACCAAAAACCTGGGATGAATGCAATCATATATACGTCTTGCATGTTTAGGCAAAGATAGACGTTTAGAATGGACTCTTGGTATCTATCCTGCAATTATTTGCTGTGATTGGTATTAAACTTTAATGTGAACCTGTATTTTGAGCATTCCAAGCAAAATAACTGCTTCACTGGATAGCCCTGTCTGGTCTTTACCTTCTCCTTGTTCTCTTGTTACCCCATTTTAAAGCTAAACTCCAGCTTTTTATATACTTTACAAAAGCTTGACCCAAACAAACTACATTATGTCCCTCAATAACATTTGCAGTATAAGCTGTATGTAGCTGAGCAGGGGCGGCCCATCCATTAGGGGCGCAGGGGCGCCGCCCCCCCATCCAGGCGTCCGGCCCCCTAATCTACATACAGGGCACCGGACGCTTGGATTCCAATGTGGGGGGTGTTTTTTCTTTTTTTTTTAAGCATGTGATTATAGCCAGAGGCTCTTATAGGCTTCAAAAAAGGATGGGCTTGGGGTGAAGAGCACTGCGCCCGAAGCCCATCCAGTTGTGTGACAATAGCGAATGAATATTCACTATTGTCATACAGATTCTCCTCCCGGCTAATCAGGAAGCAGGTCCCGAGACCCATTTGCCGATTGGCCAAAAGGAGAAGCGATTCTATTGGGCCACGTTGAGGAGAGGGGAGGAGGGAGGAGACGTGGACGCCGCCGGAGGAGCTGCAGGAGACGAAGCAGCCACCTGTCACCCGGAGGGAAGCGCTACCCGTGGGTAAGTGAGGGGCTCATCGATCGACTGACCGGGGCTGTACTGGTGACCCGACCCAAATGACCCACGGAGGGGGTGATGTGTGCGGCGGACCCGACCAACCCATGGTGGGGGGGTGGTTTGCAGGTGACCCAACCGGGTTGCTGTGGGTGCATTGTGTGCCACCCCCCCAAAGTATATACCACCAGCCGCCACAATAGCTGAAGCTGATGTGTTCTGGGTTCGAGCCGACACTTCCTGTCTTACACCCTGAACACAGTAGAGTCTATCTGGTCGACGCGCAGCTATTCAGAGAAAGCAATGTATTCTAGCAATGAATACCGAGCTCCCTCTGATTGGCTGATTCAAAGAGGCGGGCTGATTATGTCACAACCTCTTATTCAGCCAATCAGAGGAAGCTTTGTATTCATTGCTAGAATACATTGCTTTCTCTGAATGGCTGAGCGCCGATCAGATAGACTCTACTGTGTTCTGGGTAGGAGACAGGAAGTTTTGGCTCCAACCCAGAACACAGGGTGGTATGCTATATTTAGCCTCAGCTACATTCAGTTTATACCACATATCCAGCGGCCTCACAGGTTACTGAGGGGCATACACTATATTTTCAAAAGTATTGGGACACCTGCCTTTACACGCACATGAACTTTAATGGCATTCCAGTCTTAGTCCGTAGGGTTCAATATTGAGTTGGCCCAACCTTTGCAGCTATAACAGCTTCAACTGCTCTGGGAAGGCTGTCCACAAGGTTTAAGAGTGTCTATGGGAATGTTTGACCATTCTTCCAGAAGCGCATTTGTGGGGTCAGGCACTGATGTGGATGAGAAGACCTGGCTCACAGCCTCTGCTCTAATTCATCCCAAAGGTGTTCTGTTGGGTTGAGCTCAGGACTCCAAACTCGCTCATCCATGTCTTTATGGACCTTGCTTTGTGCACTGGTCCAAATCGTTTGGTGGAGGGGGGTTATGGCGTGGGGTTGTTTTCAGGGGTTGGGCTTGGCCCCTTAGTTCCAGTGAAGGGAACTCATAAGACGTCATCATACCAAGACATTTTGGACAAACAGTTTGGGGATGACCCCTTCCTGCTCCAACATGACTGCGCACCATTGAACAAAAGCTTCAAAAAAACCCATCATGCCTCTTACTAAATACATTGGACTGTCTACATTCCAAAAAGGAGTCATTTGGGGTATATTTGTACTGTCCTGGCATTTTGGGCCGTCAGTGCATCAGGATTGATCAATTTTCAGATATACAGTTGTGCTCATAAGTTTACATTTCAACAGAACCCCTCATTTTCCACTTCTTGATTAGAGTTTGAACACTGCTGGTTGGCATTCTCAATTCCTTGTATATATTTGTATATCCCGTTCCTGTTTTATACAGTTTAACTACCTTTTCCCACAGATCCTTTGACAATTCTTTGACTTTCTCCATGACTCAGAATCCAGAAAAGTCAGTGCAGCACTGGATGAAAGATGTAAAGGTCTGTCAGGAGTCCAGCAACTCACTGACCTTTTATACACACACACTAATTACAAGCAAACAGATCACAGGTGAGGATGGTTACCTTTAATAGTCATTCAAACCCCTTTGTGTCAACTTGTGTACATGTTATCAGGCCAAAAATCACCAGGGTATGTAAACTTTTGATCAGGGACATTTGGGTAGTTTCTGTTGTCATTATGATTTAAAAAGAGTAAACACAGTTGATTGATAATAAATGGCTTCAGCCAAACACTAACTATGAGTGAAAGAAACTTTTTTGTGTTCTCATTCATATTCTCTAAAAAATAGCCAAGAAATCATAAATTCTGCCAGGGTATGTAAACTTATGAGCACAACTGTATACCACCGTTGGTGGACTTTCCTACAGACTAACAAATATACACTGATTTAGGTTTTTTACCAAAGAAATGTAGCAAAAAACATTTTGGTCTAAATTCATAAAGAAAGATTATTTATTTGCAAAATTTTATAACTAAACAAAGAAAAAAGGTGGGGTTTTTTTTTTCAAAAATGTATGAATTTTTTCATTTAGCCTGCATTCACACAGGGGCGACCCGACTTCGGCGCGACTTCGCTAGGCGACTTCAGTACGACTTCAGTGCGACTTCCAGCGCGACCTCAGGTGACTTTACAACACGACTTTTGCCAGGCGACTTTGCCTTGACCAATCAGAGAAGGGAGGGAGGGGGCTGCCTAAAAATAAATTCTATTCTTTCAACTGTAAAGTCGCTTCCATGTAGATGAGGGATCCGACTTGGAGGCGACTTCTATTGAATCCTATGGGCACAAGTCGTCTAGAAGTAGTACAGGAACCTTTTCAGAAGTCGCCTTGAAGTCGGAGCGACTTCAGTCGTGTATATTAAGATGGCTCCCATTCATTTCAATGGGATTTCAGATGTCAAGCGACTTGGGGCGACTTGAGGCAACTCAAGTCAGATCGCAAGTCGCCTCTATGTGAACGGGCACTTAGTTAGCAAAAAATAAAAACCTCAGCTGTGATTAAATACCACCAAAAGAAAGCTCTATTTGTGTGAACAAAATGATAAAAATTTGGGTACAGGGCACAGTGTTGCATGACTGTGCAATTGTGATTCAAAGAGTGACAGCGCTGAAAGCTGAAAATTGGTCTGGGCAGGAAGGGGGTGGAAGTGCCTGGTATTGAAGTGGTTAAATACACTTTATAGGGATGAGTAGTCTGCCCTACCTACCGCATTCCGTTCCACCTGATTTGTTCCATATACAGTTGCTGTGCCTTCTGCTGGGTGCTGCAGACCAGGGTTGTGCACATGAGTCATTGTATTGCCTAGAGAGACTACATAGGTGCCCCGGTGAGAACAAGGCGATCCCACTTGTGTCATCTTCTACCTAGATCAGGGCTTGCCTTTAACCCCAATGACCCTGACCTCGCAGGAATGTCACCTGAGAGATTCTCCGGGATTACTCAACACTTAGTGTTTCCTATGCGTTCAGCGCACAATGCTGATTGCCATATGTATGTTTGATTACTCAGATCCTCCTGGAGCCTACAACCATACGTTGCAGGTGTGACTGTGTACTAACCATATACTCATAAAATACTTCATTATCCAGGGAGAGGAAAGGACGGCAACATTCTTGATTTTCAACCAAACAATATGTTTCAGGTACGTTAATGATACTGAATAAATGATTAATAAATATCACAGTCAGTCAATCGAACAATAAAAGAAGACAGGCACCAGGGTCAAACTACAGGACTGATAGGCTGTGCCGGGACAAAGTTCTATGACAGGCAAGGTGAGGATACCAAAAGTGCCCCCCATTCCACCCAGCTCTCTAATTTGGCACTAAGAAAAAAAAAAAAAGAAGGACCTAAGGGAAAACAATGACCAAGATAATAAGGCTCCATGCACACCGTATCTCAAAAACTACCGTTTTTGGTCGTTTTTGCGTTTTTTTTTTAACAGCCCAAAAATGCCACTTTATTTTATCCTATGTGTCCATGCACACATGGTCGTTTATTGTCTTTTATCAGCAGTGGCGTTTTTGGGCTGTTATCTGAACGGCCTGAAATGGCGTTCAAAAGTCGTTCTCCTGACCACAAAAAACGCCAGACGCCGGTAAACGCCGGTATATCGGCGTCTGGCGTTTTTTGCAGTCAATGGAAGCCAATGAAGAAAAAAACGCCCAAAAAACGCAGACGCCCAAAAACATCGGCGTCTGGCTTTTTGCAGTCCTCAATGGAAGCCAATGAAGTAAAAAAAAAACGCCCAAACACGCCGCTAAACGCTGCTTACAAAACACTGCAAATAGAACGTTTTGTGAGCAGTGTCTCCTGCCCGACGCTGAAAGAGCCCTATAGCGTCCAGTGTTCATGGAGCCTAAGGGCTAAAAGAAAACGTAATACATTTTAAGAAATAAAATACCAAAACAATAAATAATATAATAAGTTTTGAAAAAGGGTCGCATAGTGGTGGCTGGTTAGTGTGGTTCACCTGCTCACAACTGCCTTCAATCACACTCCTACTGACATCCGCAGTCAGAAAACAGGCTTGCTCTTTATTTTGGTTTTTGTTGGGGATTGAACTTGGATAGGGATTGGGGTAGTTATGGGATGCCCAAAAATCAACAGTTCTGTACACGGAACCACTATATGCAATCTCCACTATATAGACTTCTCCAAACTCTCTCCAGCACACTTCTTGGCTTGGAAGGAAATTTACCAGGCCTCCAGACAGACTTGTATGGCATAGCTAGCACATGTGAGACCTGATGTAGATTTATCAGGCCTCCGGACCACCCTTTGTGGATATGGGGTTGAGGTTCCCCTTGTGTAGCAAAGTCAGTTAGTTGATGTTATCTAGCCATGATGGACTACAACTCCCAGCCCATCCGCAAACTGTCCATGACACCAGGTCCCAGTCTCCTCCTGCACCTTTTCCAGACTGTCTTCTTCCTAATCTGCTTTGTGCACCAGATTAAGATCATCATGGGCCTGGCGCTGAAGGTTTTGGTGGGGCCTTTTTATGGAAAGAAATAAAATGAATTTGCTTACAATGTTTTGTTAAAACAAATGAAATATGGTGCCCCAATTTACATATCAATCATGTGTACACTGTATACAGAGCAGGGCTGGACAGTATTAGTGACTCACTCACACCATTGGGCTGGGCTATCTTAAGGAAGGGGTCTGGAGCTGCAGCTCCAATAGCCCCTATGTTAATCCGGCCCTGTGTGCACCTCACTTCCCTGGGCTGTGTCACTCACTGTTAATTGTAGTTCCTCCCGGAGATCTCTCTGATAGTGTTCTCACTCCTGTTGTCCTCTTCCACTCGTCCTTGTGCCTCTCCTCGAGGATCTCTTTCTCCTCCTGGCTGCACCCGAGCTCTCCCAAGCCGAGGTCGCCCCCCCCAGACTAGGGGCTCCCTCAGCCCTAACAGTCTCCACACTACTACATCTCTGTCACTTCCACCCAAACTCCTCCTACTTCCACTGTGCAGACCACAGTGTTTAAGGAGGCTTGCCTCTTGCCATTCCAAGTTGGGGATTGGTCAGGGCTCCTTAACATACATCAGAAAGCCTCACCTCCTCTTCCCATCCCCTTTTCCAGAAGAAGAGGGGAGGAGTAACCAAGGGGTGTTGCTTCCTGCAGTCTCCAGTCCTCCCTGGTCCACTCCCCTGCCCAGAATCAAAACAATCAGGCCTGACTAAATTTTACCTTTAGATGGTGGTACACTTACCCCCCCCCCCACCACCAACCCTCAGCTGGTCCCCAGCTGAGGAAATTTGAAAAAAAAATGGCTCCTGGGAGCAAGGGCATCCCAGAACAAATAAAAGGGAGGGGAAAAGGGAACAAACTTGGATGGGGACTGTGCAAATTAATAAATACAAAAATATATTTCAACCTCAGTGGCTATTTACACCAGTACACAGTAATATACATTCCTAAATACTGTCCTTAATACTAACAGCATGTAAATACATCCAATATACATGTCCTGAGCCAGAGCACTTCTCCCGAGAGAAAAGTACTCCCCCCGCATAGTTGTAGCTTTGTGGGAACAGTTTGGGGATGGCTCCTTCCTGTTTCAAATGACTGCACACCAGTGTACAAAGCAAGGTCCATAAAGACATGAATGAGTCCTGACCTCAACCCAACAGAACACCTTTGGGATGAATTACAGCGGAGACTGCCAGCCAGGCCTTCTCGTCCAACATCAGTGCCTGACCTCACAAATGTGCTTCTGGACGAATGGTCAAACATTCCCATAGACACTCCTAAACCTTGTGGACAGCCTTCCCAGAAGAGTTGAAGCTGTTATAGCTGCAAAGGGTGGGCCAACTCAATATTAAACCCTAGGGACTAAGACCCAACACACACTATTAGATTTTCTGCAGATTTATGTCTTCAGATTTACCAAAAACCATGTAGTGCAAGGGCCTGCCTGATTGCATGCAAATTGAAACTAAGGTTTGACCTCATATTATATGGTTTTTTACAGTTAGTATGCTCCTTTCGACAGCCGATTTCGATTTTTCAGACGACAAAAGCTGGATGTGCAGACCAGAAAAATGTTTTCATACATCAAGGCAACGTCCGATTTTCGTATCATCTGTCCGGTTTTCGTATGAAAAACATTGTATGATCAACACCACGCATGCTCAGAAACGAAAAAATACATACAAAGCTATTCAACACATTAAGTCTCTTCTTTTTTTTTTAAACATTAAAGAATTTTTATTGAATTTCCATACACATAACAGAAATTTTAAAGGCAGTTGGTTCTAGTATGTAACAATCAGGTATAGTAGTTAACCAATAACACACAAATCTCAATAAAGGTGACAATTGTCACATTACGTCACTTCTGACGTTGAATTTGGTCGTACGTAAATTTCCCAAGTTGTTAGTATGCCCTTCACTTTAGACACGAGACAAGCATCCAACAAAAAACGGACATACTGTCGTCCGAAAATCTAAGCGTGTGTAAGGGGCATAAGACTGGGATGTCATTAAAGTTCACGTGAGTGTAAAGGCAGGCGTCCCAATACTTTTGGTAATATAATTTGTGTATACTATATATATATATATAGGCCTACCGAAGAATCCTATCGATGGGCGCCAAGCATTTAGGAGGAGGAGCCAAGTTACTTCATGAAATGGTTTACATATGCTGATTAAAAATAAAAATCAACAAAAAAAAAAAAACTAAAGAAATATGGGGGATGAAGTAGTTAATAAAACGTATGGTTCATTAAGGCTTATTAAAAGGCTAAATGTTAACAAAAGTTGTTTTTTTTTTTTTGTTTAGTTTATATTTTTTTTATTTTATTTACACATCAAAGAAATTCATAAATTAAAGTTACAATAGTAGCTTTCATTCACAAATGAATGCAGGACATGACCCAAGCTGCCTGACTGCTAGCTCAGTCCTGCAGATTACACAGGGAGAACGTGGCTCCCCCTCATAGGCCTGTGCACAGTAGAGCTGCACGATTCTGGCCAAAATGAGAATCACAATTTTTTTGCTTAGAATAAAGATCACGATTCTCGCGCCGTAACATCTTACATATACAAAAAAATTGGGCTAACAGCACTGTTTAGTTTTTTTTTTTTTTAAAGTGTAATTTTTCCAAAAAAATTGCGTTTGAAAGACCGCTGTGCAAATACCGTGTGACATAAAATATTGCAACAACTGCCATCTTAGGGTCTCTGCTAAAAAATATATATATATATATATATATATATATATATATATATATATAATGTTTGGGGGTTCTAAGTCATTTGCTAGCAGAAAATACTGGATTTTTACTTGTAAGCAGCAAATGTCAGAAAAGATTTATTCTTTAAATGGTTAAACTAAGCTCTTCTATACACAGGAGTTCAACCGTTTGATCATTTTAAACATAATATCTTTTTACTTCTTTTATCTACTTGACTTGACTCTCTCCCCAGCCTTGGCAGGCTGCCCAGACAGGAGAGACTCAAGTCGCTCCGACTTTAGAAAAAGATTCCTGGGGAGACTTCAGGCAACTTGCATTGACTTCTATGAGCCTGCATTCACGCAGAGGCGACTCGACTTCGGCGCGACTTCGCTAGGCGATTTCAGCGCAACTTCAAGGACCTCAGGCGACTTTACAACACGACTTTTGCCAGGCGACTTTGCCTTGACCAATCAGAGAAGGGAGGGAGGGGGCTGCCTAAAAATAAATTCTATTCTTTTAACTGTAAAGTCGCTTCCATGTAGATGGGGATCTAACTTGGAGGCGACTTCTATTGAATCCTGTGGGCACAAGTCGCCTAGAAGTAGTACAGGAACCTTTTCAGAAGTCGCCTTGAAGTCGGAGCGATATATTTATATATATTAAGACGGCTCCCATTCATTTCAATGGGATTTCAAATGTCAAGCGACTTGGGGCAACTTGAGGCAACTCAAGTCGGATCGCAAGTCGCCATTCATACTCCTGCTGCCCCTGGGCTGCCAATCCGGTCACCCAGCTGCTCTATTGCCCGTCCGGGGACATCTCCACCCGTTGATCTTGTGAGTAGAGAGGACAGGGTGGGAGCCGAGGCCTAAAACGAGCCGCCGCCATCTTGGTACTCCCTCCTGGGCCTGCTGTGTATCCTCCATCAGGAGGAAGGGGACATCCAATACTGCATCCGCCCTGGCCACTGTGTGAACGGGCACTTACAGTCAAGTCGCGCTGAGTTGCCTGCAAGTGGGACTCCATTAACTGCACTGAAAATCGTGGTAAAATGTGATGGAGATCGCGGGGGGTGAATCGAAATTGCCATTTTAATACGAATAATCATGCAGCTCTAGTGCACAGGGTGTGCCAGATGTGCCTGGGCACATCCTAATCACCCTATGCACATCAACATTATCGCTCTGTGTCCCAGCAGGAAGATGGGAAATGCCTCCATCTTACTGGCTCTGCCATAAGAGAAGTATTTCCACACTTCTTTTTCACTGTGCCGGCAGGGAGATTGATCTCCCTGCCAGCGCCATATATATGTAGACACACATTCGTGCTTGAGCTTCAGGCTGCACACACCTATGCTCCCCCTGAGTAATCATCAGAGCTCCATAACAGATAACTATATCTATTCTTAAAAATACCCATCCTCCTACCTGTCCTGCCTAACCAATTAAAAAAAATGTGTACTTACCTGCACTGGTCACATGATCCTGCAGCTCCAGCTCTCCTGTGTCAGTGACTGGCTGCTGCAGGGGAAAGGAGGAAGCGCCGACGGCGGCAGCCGTTGTCAAGCGTTCTCTTACACAGAGCTGCAGGATCATGTGATCAAAGCACATTAAAAATAGGTAAGTACTTTTTTAATTCAAATAATAAATAAGCTTACGTTTAGGTGGGAAGAAGTGGGAGGGAACATTTAAAAAAATAAATATATTGTTAAGATTTCCTTCCACTTCCGGCATTGGCAATCCACAGTCCAGGCCAAAACTGGTAAGAGCAAAACCCAACATTCAAATTCAAACAGCAAAATTAAAAAAATAAATAAATATTGTGCTTTTGATATGAAGATGGATATGGACAAACATAGACTCTAGCATAAAGCCCATTTCATGGCCAATATAGTGTGGTCACCCTATAACAGGAAGTGCCTGAACAATGACCTTAATGGCAGGATCATCGGGTATTTTTTTAATAAATGCTGTAGTTTTTAAAAATAATGAAAATTACTTTTTGAAATGGTGGTAACATTTTAAAGAACTTAGGATTTTAGCGATTGAGTTGACATAAATTTTAACTAAGAAATTCAAACCTTAAAGACAAATCAATTCTCTTTCATGGTGAACAAACGCCAATTAATGCATTAAAAAAAAATCAGCTTTCATTGTATGGCCATTAGGGGGCAGTGACTCATCGCTGTTTTATTTCCGCTATTTTTTCCATCAGATATGTCATTTTCCCTTCTGCTTACTCATGCTGAAGCTTCAGTCCAATCATCCCCATTGCCTTCCATTCCTGAATAAAGTAGATGCACACCCAAATGCTAAAATCTCTTTAACATGTTAATGTACCATCAAAAGTCATTTTCCTTTAATATAATAAAAAAAAACTTTAATATAAAAAAAAATTAAAATAATTTTTAAATAATAATGGTTAGAAAGATGGAAATGAAGAAAAAAAAATAAAATAACACAAAGAAAGAACAAAACAAAAAATATTTCAATAATAATGTTAGAAAAATAGAGGTATAGAAATAAAAAAAATGAAACAAAAAATGAAAAAAGTTTAAATACAAATAGAAAAATAGAAACCGAAAAAAAAATCAGGAAAAAATGATAGTTAAAGGGCATCTAGACCCAAAGTGTAATACATTGCAGCTTACTAATCTTTTTATTCACTGATTTACTTTTTTTTCTGTTTTTACCTTTTTTTATTTTCAAATACAGTATTTACCAGTATTTTTTAATCTCCCCAGACTTCAGCTTTAAATTAACAAATGGCTTGAGTAGCAGTTATAGCAGTTAGATATTTTTTTTAAAGCTGAACACCAGGCAAATAGCTTACTAAACTGATGAAATATACACTCACCAGCCACTTTATTAGGTACATCTATTCAATTGCTTGGTAACACAAATTGCTAATCAGCCAATCACATGGCGGCAACTCAATACATTTAGGCATCTAGACGTGGTGAAGACGACTTTCTGGAGTTCAAACTGAGTATCAGAATGGGGAAAAAAGGGGATTTAAGTGATTTTGAATGTGGCATGGTTGTTGGTGCCAGACAGGCTGGTCTGAGAATTTCAAAAACTGCTGATCTACTGGGATTTTCACACACAACCACCTCTCAGGTTTACAAAGAATGGTCAGAAAAAGAGAAAATATCCAGTGAGCGGAAGTTGTGTGGAGGAAAATGCCTTGTTTATGTCAGAGGTCAGAGGTGAATGGGCAGACTGGTTCCAGATGATAGAAAGGCAACAGTAACTCAAATAACCTCTTGTTACACCCAAGGTTTGCAGAACACCTTCTCGATCGTACAACACATCGAACCTTGAAGCAGATGGGCTACAGCAGCAGAAGACCACACCGGGTGCCACTTCTGTCAGCTAAGAAGAGGAAACTGAGGCTACAATTGGCACAGGATCACCAAAATTGGACAATAGAAGATTGGAAAAACGTTTCCTGGTCTGAAGAGTCTTGATTACATCTATGACATTCGGATGGTAGGATCAGAATTTGGTGTAAACAACATGAAAGCATGGATCCATCCTGCCTTGTATCAGGCACACTTTGGGCCCCTTAGTACCAATTGAGCATCGTTTAAGCCAAAACAGTATTGTTGCTGACCATGTCCATCCCTTTATGATTGCAGTGTCCCCATCTTCTGATGGCTCCTTCCAGCAGGATAATGCACCATGTCACAAAGCTCCAATCATCTCACCACTGGACAATGAGGTCCCTGCACTCCAATGGCCTCCACACTCCCCACATCTCATCCAATGGAACGGGAGATTGGCATCATGGATGTGCAGCCGACAAATCTGCAGCAACGTTGTGATGCTATCATGTCACTATGGAGCTAAATCTTTTTCCAACACCTTGTTGAATCTATGCCTCGAAGAATGAAGGCAAAAGGGGGTCCAACCCGGTACTAGCAAGGTGTACCTAATGAAGTGGTGTACCTAATACACTTTATTAGGTACACCTTGCTAGTAGCGGGTTGGACCCCCTTTTCCCTTCATTCTTCCTGGCATAGATTCAACAAGGTTTTGTTTAACCGGCCAAAGGATTTGTAT